>CM034361.1:54749344-54868439 GCA_019925275.1 Mytilus edulis
AAGTTTTCGATTCCTTCTTGGTTTTATTAAGGTCTTTTTCTTTTGGAAGCTTTGACGTTTTGCAGGCTTCTTTTAGTTTTCGTTGGATTGTTCCAGTCCGTTTCATCTTTTCATCCAATTGGTTTCCTAACTTGCTGTAAAATTTTATTGTATTCCCAACTTTTGAATCAGTCGGTAAGTCAGTTATTTCACCATTTGCATTGGCAGTTTGGTTATTACTAGGAGGTTCGTACTTATCATTCAATTCAGATTCACTGGCATGTTTGGAAGTGTTCATAGATCCGTCGAACGAAAAAGCTTCTGGTTCATATTTATCATCATGAGATTTGCTGTTATCTATATCAGTTCCTTCTTTTTGTGTCTGCATATCTTTAAGAACAGATATATACAATTGGCCACATTTCATATCTGGTTTGCCTTGAGTGGTATGACATTCTTTGATAGAAATATTTTCGTATTGATTCTTTGATTTACATTGATGTTGCGTTCCTCTATTTGAAGAATTTTCAAATTCATTTGTAACGCCATTTTTGTTTATTTTTTCCATTTGATCGCCTATATTTTTATTACCTATAGCGGAATTGCTGGTTTCATTTTTTATTTCTTCAGAGCCTTCGGTTGTTACTCCGAAACTGCCTTCAATAATCTCTTCGTTTATCGATTCACCCTTTTTTCCAAGACAACGACAACTTTGATCAATGTTTTCAGCATCTCCTGTTTTCAAGGCAAATTCTGGTTTCACATCTTGCTCTGTGTGTGGAGAAACTTGTTTACTTGGATCAACATTGAATTCTTTTTCTTTTTCTTTTTCACTATTAAAAATTGGGTTGATTGATTTGAAATCCTCCTTTTGTGATAAATCGTTTAGTGGATCCTTATTATTCGATTTAGTTAGCTTTAATTCAGAATCATTTGCGTGGGAATCGCCTTTAAGTGCATCTTTAGTGCATTGAACAGGATCTAAAATTTTATCGCTTGTAATATCATCTTTTGTAGTAAGAGTATCAGTTGGTTTACAAGGTTTCGGTGGTGTAAATATGTTGTCTGCGGATTTTTTTCGAGGTGCTGTTTTTTCTTCATAATTGGTCTGAACTGTTCCTTTTGCTAACACTGGCCCATCTTTATGTAGGAGGAGGGCTGGCCAAACGACATATTCAACAGTAGTACCAGATCTATTATACTTATTGAATTTGTTTGGATCCATTGCCTGCTCTTCAAAATTTTCATAATCAATCGCCATTGGTGGATTTGACGAAAGCACGTACCAGCACAATTCTGAACATTTCATAATGAAACGTTTTGCGCTTGCCAAAGAATCGGGATTTGATGAAATATAGTCGTCACAACATTGCTGCAAGATACAAATGTGAAGTTTTGAACATAAAAAAATAAAAATGATTTAATGAATACTTGGACGTCATGTTTAAATTTGTAATCTCGGGGGATTATTCCTTCCAGTACGTGTTTTGTAACATGTGCCGTAATTGTAATATTTTTGTGACTTTCTAAGAGTATATCAAATCTACAGGAATCGGAAATAAAATCCAAGCAAAATCCGGAAAAGATTTGATCTTTCTAAAACACAAAAAGCATTTAACATTTATATATCTAGTGGATGCCGGTCCTTAAAACTTTCCCAAATTGATATATAAGTCTGTAATCAGGGTAGTTTTTGAAGTGCAAATAAAACCAGTGTTGTCCATTTGTTATGATGAACCTTAAAATAAGGTTTAAATTATTTTCATCTATAATAAAGACGGTGACATAAGATAGTTTACCTCAAACATTTTTCAAAATATACAGTTCTTTTCCTTCACTAATAAAGCAATATAATTCTATCGTTTTGAAGGTTACGTGCAATGTCAAATAAAAGCAACTTTTCATTGATTACAGCTGTATGTAGGTTTGGCTAAAATCAAGCTTGTTCTGAACAACACGAGCACTTTGGAATTATGTCTTTAATAAATCTATCTTTGTAGGTAAACATTTCGTTTTCTCAACAATGTTTATTCCTTACAAAAAAAAACGTTAGCTTTTTAAAATATTGGCCGCACATAGCAGAAAAACGTCTTCGACATTTTGTTCTATATGATGAACAGTTTTTCAATTGCAATATTAAGTCATCATCTCGGTATCTTTGATTTGTGGCAATTCCCTTCCTTATCTGAAGTTAGATGATATTATACCTTCGCATATGGAAATCTTTAAAGTCATTGAAAGCGTTTCTGTGTCCTGTTAAATTGTTATACGATGATGACTGATGTTCCCATATTTTGACTATTTTATTGATTGTGACTGTTTATTTAACGCATCATGTAAATGTAACGGAATTTGATGAGACTGTTATTAAAGTGAGAGGGTTAGCGCTATAGAACCAGGTTTAATCCACCATTTTCTACATTTGAAAATGCCTGTACCAAGTCAGGAATATGACAGTTCTTGTCCATTCGTTTTTGATGCGTTTTGTTTTTTGATTTTGCCATGTGATTATGGACTTTCCAAATTGATTTTCCTCTGAGTTCAGTATTTTTGTGATTTTACTTTTTTCCATCAGAGGATTTTCTTACCAAATGTTTAGCAAAGATGTATTATAATTACAAGAAGACTTCAGAAAACGTATGAAATTTAATTTCTGCCGACTGAGTTTAAATCCTATTGTTTTTTATGAAAAAGCCATGATGTAACAGCTGTGCTAAAGGTAAATTTTCAATAAATAAATTTTCTTCGACGGGTTGTCATAAACAATTTTTGTGTTTGAAGATTTTCATTTGAAAGATTATGATTTTTAAAATGTCGTTTAGTCGACGTTTTATCATACCTTCCGAACAACATCAATTAAAGTCGTACTGCATTGGAGTTGAATCTTAGCCTTTTCCTCAAAAGCTGTCATGGCTCCTATCATCATTTTATCTTCTGTGTCAATGTTACATTGCAGTCGTTTATTCTGTGATATAAAATATTTAAATATTTATGCAATACAAATTTAAGTTACAAACAAATAGATTCCAAACGGGACTTTAAGTGTTAGGTTTTTTAGTTCATTTCAATTTCACCTGTCTTATACATTGTATAACTATAGATTTGATAAGTCTAATAAATCTAAAAAAAAAATAATAACATTCAAATGTGTTTATTTGCTCTTATACCACATCGTCATTTTATATTTATTGGTACAACATTATATGGTTTGATTGCTGTTAAATCAAAGCATGCTCCACATCTCATTGAATTGAAACGATAAATAAAAGAGTAAGAGAAGGTATAAAGCAGCACTCGAAATTCTTAAGTCATAAAAAAAGGTCAAAAGGAGTATACTGGTGTTCCAAAAGTCATAAATCTATTGAGAAAATACAAATCAAGGTGACAAACTAAAACCAAGAGAAACAGATGAAATATAATAGTACCATAAACCTTTAGCTCAGAGACGAATACTTTTGAAAATCTCAACCTATTTTAAAACACATACCATTCGTTGTATTATACTTCATGTCAAAATGCTAGATTTTAATTGGCTAATACGAGGGTGTTAATTTACTCTATTACCCTTTATGGAGACGCTTGATCAAGTATGTGCTTTAATAAATACGACTCTTTCCTATGGCAAATACTCTATTACCCTTCACGGAGACACGGATGGTTGTGATGTACAAGACGTCATAGTTTATTACTTTGAATTTAAAATTTAATCGACAGTAATAACAGGACATTCAGTATAATAAATTAAAAAAACACATATCTGAAAGGGTGATAGAGCAGATTGTTACCCCTTTAAAAGACATGGTTAACCTTGGCTTCGCCTCAGTTGACAATGTTTTCTCGGGGTAACAATCTGCTCTATCACCCTCTCAACTATGTTTTTATATAGTGTTGTTGTTTCATTCACTTGAACAGTACTTAACGGAATATTGACTGTTATTAGATAAGCATGGGGAACACGGGCTCACTTATATGAAGAAACTTTTCAAAATTGCTTATTAAAATTTTATATAAAAACTCTTGTCAAAAATTTATTTAAATATAAAAAAAAATATGATTCATTAAATATTCAACACAACCTCATAGAACGGTATTCTAAAACATTTAAGTCAGGAACAGTACTAAAAAGTTTAAGTAATACGCGTATGTTATTGGGTTAAGCATGACAACAAACAATACATATAAATCAAGTGAATTAAGTGGATAGATGCGACAAGACAAATATCAACAAACACCATGATAATTTTCCATAGTCATTTTTTTGGTTGGAGGTGATGCAACCTAAGTTTAAGAAATGATTCATGCAAGCTATACTGTTATTGTAGTTTAATATTACAAAGCAAAAAGAAACACGTCATATTAGAAATCCAAAAAAAAATATAACAGTTAAACTAATAACTTACGTGTTCGACCTCCTTTGGTTTTGCTCCGAGAAAATGAATGAACCGTACTACTTCCCATAAGGTTTCATGGATTTTATTATTTTGTTCTTCTGCTATTTCTAAACATCTCTTGTAACACCACTAAAAGAAAGTACCAATAAAACTAATTTGCTTCTGACAAAAACTTGTTTGCGGTTAACTATCAATTATTTAAAAAAAAATATGGTATGATTGACAATGAGACAACTCTCCACAAGAGACCAAATGACACAGAAATAAACAACTCTAGTTCACCGTAAGCCCTTCAACAATAAGCAATACCAATATCGCATAGTCAGCTATAAAAGGTCCCGATATGACAATGTAAAAATTCAAACGAGAAAAACAATTGTAAGTGCATTATTATGCTACTGAATTATGGTTTTTGTTTATTATGAAAACGAGTTGTACAGTATGGTAACATCAAAAGATGTATAAAATAAAAATAAAAAAAGTTTAAGTAATTACATCTACAATTTTGATCAACTGCTTTTCCGGAAGTTCATTAGTGTTGCACTTTTTCTTATTCTGTTCAGTTAAATCTTCAAAGACATCTGTCCATTCGTCAGTATACAGCGAGGCCCAGCGTTCTCCAATCTTTGCAGGTCTGTTTGGATTTCCAAGATCGGTAATGTCCGGGTTCCCATCCGTGAGCTTTTTGCCTGCTAGTTTACTTAATCTAAAAACAATTTAGTTATATACATTTTTATTGTTTAATTCATATTAACATCAATGTTGATACAGATCAAGATATGTGTACAGTTTTTCATTATCCTGACTAGACAATTATATTGTACACCGACAAAAACAACGGAATTTTATGATATCAAGAGTAGATTTTTAATAGAATCTCAATTGACCTTAAAAACTCAGAAGTGTCTATTCATCCACTCATACAGAATGTCAGGTTAACATATTTATGAACGTTATTACGATTGTTGTGGTGTTAGAGAAATTTATGAGAACCCAACCTTCCCATGACATGTATAACAACACAACATAAAAACAAAATATAAATATTTGTGGGGAATGGCTTTACTTCAAATCAGTATAACAACAACAAATAAACAAAAAGACACAGGGTACTGACCTAAGGTTTCCATTCAACATATAGCAATTAGTATTTCCAGACTACAGACTTTAAAAGCAGTATAAGGAGTGATCACCTTATGGCATGTAAATAACATAATTTTAGTGATAATACCACTGGTAACTGCTTAGAAGCTAGTTAGATCCTTAATATGTTTTGGAGTAAGTATGACGTCCGTTTTCACAGAACTAGTACACATTTTGTGTTTTTCACAGAACTAGTACACATTTTGTATAGGGGCCAGCTGAAGCCCGCCTCCGTGTGAGGAATATTGTCCTGTACTGAAGACTCACTATGGGTTTCAGCTCGCTTGTTGTCTCTTTGACACATTCTCTATTTTCATTCTCAATTTTAAACTATGAGTGTGGCAACTGCCCAGTATCTGCAAGCCTAAAATATATGGCCTCGTTTGGGGAGAGCCTGAAATGTGCTTTTAATTATGATATGTTTTCGGTTGGACCAATAATACATATTATGTATTATTGAATATGTATTATTGGTCCAACCATAAACTTAATGAAGTTCTTTAATGTCATACTGCATAACTCTTTAAGTTGGTATCTAACACCGTGACTAAATCAATTTTGCTCATTTAATTACATTTTAACAAATTATTGAGTTGGAGCCTTTGACAAGACAAAGAAATTAAACAAATCTTTAAACACATGCTTCATCGGAAAAAATATTAAATATATAGCAGCGATTAGTTCTTCATATTAAAAAAAAGGATTGAATGTGAATTATGCTTAAGACCAAGTCGAATGTAGGGCTGGAGCACAAACACAAGACGTTCTACAAATAATAATAAAACTATGGTCAATGGAAACTGACAGTGGCAATGTATATTATACAAAATATATAGATACACTATTTTCTTCTAATTTCCCATGTTTTATTATCATTGATAGAACGTCTAGTACCTGTGGATGAAAAGGGAGAGATGGGGGAAGAGTTGAAAGTAAGCAAATGCATCGGCATTTACCGCCTTCTTGATTCTTCATTAAGAAACATTATAAGTAAGAGGATATGTTCAATAAACGTCCATGATACCAACATCACAAATAACCCAACAGACATTTAAAAAGCAACATACAGAAAGGTGCACGTGTCCGTACACAAATAATTTTCAAATCTAAAATGAAATAAATTGTAAATCATTCTAACGGACATTTCCAAAAATCTAAAATTACTAACAATGGATATCATAAGTTATAAGCACTATGGACACGATATTAAGTTAACTTAACTTTTATGTGTTAGCTCCGTCAAAGGCACCAAACAGTTATCAGACTTATTATAGTGTTTCACATGCTGTTACTTACCTCGATAATGCATCGTCCTTTTCATTTTCTAATGTTGCCTTTTCTTTTTGTAATATTGCCTTTTCGTTCCTTAGTCGCTTATTTTCTCTCATCAAATTATCGTTTTCCTTGATAAGTCTTTGTTCATCATTTTTACCATCATGATTTTCCTTTCCTAGATTCATTTTTGTTTTTGTTGCTGTAAATTTATGTTCTATAATATCCCTTGTGTTCTTCTTTCCATGTCAACAAGATGAAGCAAATTGTTGCAGCAAGTCTTGACCTTGGACGACTTAGATGGCTGAATTAGATAATTTGTTAAACAGTAATATGTTTAACGTGCATTATTGCAGCAATTTGTGTCAAAAAGACAATTTTACTGTTTTGTAGGATGTTTCGGTAAACGAAAAGCATTTGAATTTAATTTTAAAAAATCAATTACAAGCTGTAGATACTTATCATAATATATAATGCCTGGCGAATTGCCTTGCTTGTCTCCCAACTGATCACGAGTACTTGTTCTTGATTAGTTTTAGTTCATTTAAGTGTTACTCGTGCAGACTTTATGAATGATTTTTTTCTAGTTTGTATATATATATTTGCTCGTGTATCAAAGACTACAAAGAACCAGTGCATATGACGCCATTCAATTTGTTTTGAAGGTGCATCGTAACGCAATTAAATTTAATTTCTTGAAATAATATGTTTGCATACCTCATTCAGTCTAAGGTGGACATTGAATTAGTATCTTTTGGGAGACATTTTAGATGAATCGTACTTATGTGTTAATTTGATTTTGTAAATTATTAGTGTATGTTTTTGGTAATATCCATTTAACGTGGCTTGGTACTTATACATCCCGTCACTGTGCATTGGTACGTTTTGTATGGTTGTCTTTCATTTTTGTTTATGTGCTTTGTCTATATGATTTTTTGTTTTTCTTTTTTGACATAATTTGGTTGTTATTATAGTTGTAAAAGATTATAACACAATGTTGACTGCTGTATCCCTTATTTGACATTTTTGTCTATTAGTCTGTTTGTTTTGTTCAAACATAGTTGTCAATACAGTAGCAATTTTTTTAACTGTCATATAAGAGTGAGAGGGTAAGCTAGCTACGAATCCAGGTTCAATCCAGCATTTTATACACGAGAAAATGCCTGTATCAGATCAGGAATATGACAGTGGTCATTCATTCGTTTGATGTGGTTTTGAATTTGCCATTTGATAAAAAAAAACTTTCCGTTTTTGAATTTACCTAGGAGTTAGGTATTTTTTGTAGTTTCTTTTTGTTCTTTTCGATGATTTTGCGGTGAATGAAAAATTAAAGGAGGCTAGTACTAAGAGCAAGAAGATTTTTTTTTTTTTAAATTTATAGAATATTCAATTAAAAAGTATCATTATATATCATGCCTGGTGTATTGCTTTGTTTGTCTCCCAATTAATCACGAGTAATTGTTCTCAACTAAATAACTATCAATGTCCGTTTACTATATGTTTATATAATGGTTACTCATTCCGGAATTCTTAGAAATGACGTATGGTTTTTTTCCATGTAACAAAGACTATAATTAATTAATAACTGTTTATGTCGCCTTTATATTTCACATACGCCAAAACGTAGTGAATTCTAACAAAACACATTCAGTCAAGTAGAGAAGTTGAATAATTATCTTTTTAGAGCAATTTGAGATAAATCTGATCTAGATAATGTTAAAGCGAAAGTGGGGTACTGTTATTGAAGAATATAGAAACTCTAAGCAAGTTTTACTCGCAACTTTTTGAATAAATATTTAATGAGAAACAAGTAGTACATAAATAGATAAACAATTTTATAACTTACCCAATATGAAATCAAAACACAATGTTGGCAGTTTTCCACGAGGAAGTAAAACCTCTTCAATAACCTTATATATATACAAGATTGAATCACTTATGACATTGTATATCAGATAACAGTATTAACAATAGTATAGCGACATGGATTTTAAATATGTATAATAAGTATTTACTTGTCCAAGGCAAAATGTACATAAAACAGTGCTTCACAGTTTTTTTATAGTTATAAAATTGCTTGAATGTTCAAATACATTAGACTAAAAATACAATGTGGTTATTATGTATTTTATCATTTATTAGTGAACATAGTAATAAACAAGCTACACGAATGAAAAATATATTTAAAAGGTGAGGATGAAGTCATTATCAACCTTGCTTGTTTTCATCTTTTCTGTGAATAATTGAACTTCAAAGGAAGTAATTTGTTTTGTAGCTGTATTATAGGTGTTGCAGCAACAGTAGGCGTTAGTTTGTATCTTCCATTGTGTAATCATCGCAATTAAAGTTAAAAAAATCTTTAAACTGTTATACATAAAATAATTCTTCGTCATAATAGTTTATTTTCTTATAATTTGTAGTTCCTATTCGGTCATACAACTCTTCAAATATTTCGGTTCCTGTACATCTTTGGCTTTTAACATATGCGTCATTGATTATTCATGATGAAGGCAAATCCCAAAAAACTCTTTAGAGGCATGAAATAATTCAAGTGTTGTCTTCTTTTTTCCTGATGTGTGGGTGAAAAGGGGAATTAGTTGTCCAGTTTAAATATTTGTTATCTACGTTTATTAACAGTCTTAAATAGATGAGAAACAAAAGACATTCAAATTGTCAAAAATAAACTGATAGCAATACAGCTAAAATGAATTCACAAACAATTATACACATAGTTCACTAACACAACATGACAAAATTAAGACTGAGCAACTCGAATCCTACCAAAAACGTGGGTGATGGCAGATATTTCAGAAGGGTAAGCAGATTCTGTTCAATATTACGTGATGCTCATGTGGGTACTTTTGTAAAAAATGATATTATCAACATACCATCGATATGTTTTTGAAATCCACCATCTTTTTATAAAAGAATAGCATTCTAACCTGCAATCTTTACGGTTGTTACACATTTGATTGAGTGGGGATGCATTGATGAGGTAATTACGTTGTTGAAGAATCTACTATCGCTCTTCTTTGAGTTCATACGATTTCCTCTGTTTGTGTTTGTAGAAGTCTTGATTTGTATTCTTAATTGATTCATGAGTTTCGAACTACGGTAAACTAATGCCTTAGTGTATAACCGATGAAAGTCTGGCATCTTTATATGTACTAAAACAACCCATTCTACTCTGAAATATGTGTCAGTTTATTTTACACTTTTAGTTTTAGTTTCAAGTAACTTTCAAACAGTTTTGTTGTGCGCAAATGGTGACTTTTATTTAGAAACGCATATGATGTATATGAAACCTGTAATTTGATAGTTTGTTACCATTTGGTCTTTACCATATGCATATCTGGTGAACTCATTTTCCCTTTTGATATTAACATTTATAATGTGTGTTATGGCATGAAATGTTATCACTTGTTTAAAACAAATCTTTCGTTAATATACTAATATATTTTATTGTACATTAATGATTTTATCAATCTTCTTTGTGTACAATATTGCCCCATGTACACAGCCAAATTCTGCTCACTCGAATTTCACATGATTTCACCGTAAATGCACAAAATAAACTTTTTCTTTCGCATTTCGAACATATTAGTTATTGCGCAACCATGATTAGAGTTAATTGATATTTAACATTACAAATTGATTATTTCATGTTTACCAGTGTAATAGCTGAACAAATTAAAGCAAGGGTTGTTACATATTGTCCATTTCACTTCTATATATTTGCAGAAAAAAATTCTTAAAACATATTTTTTTAAGATTAATATTTTTTCCTCCGCGTATGCTTATATATGATGTATACGAACTCTGACTATTAATTTCATAATTTTTGGTCTATAACAAAAAAAGTTTCTCATTAGGTCTTTATGTTAATTTTATTTTTTGAAGTGTTGATTACCTGATGGAGTAAGTATAAGTAATGCAACAGTACGATTTGTAAGGCGGAAAGCCATGTCTTGCGGTGCAAACTTACAAGGATGAGTGTTATGGCTACGCTACTTATCGTAATTAAATTCATGTTGTAAGTCTTTTAAATTAAGGTTTCACAATAAGTATCACATATACTTAATATTACTAATCCTCCATGTAAATTCGAACGAACTTTACTCGACAGAAATGGACACCTTTCAATCATTTCATACACCAAATATAGTTTACTAATATGTGCATTGTAGTATAGTCTTTGCAAAGAACATATAACAAAAAATTACCAGTGCATCATTATTATAATAGCATGATCAGATTAAATTTACCAGACAGACATGAACGCCGTACAATTATGACACATACTCACACAATATGAATGACTTTAAATTGCTTTAAGTACCTCGGGAAACCCAAAAGACAAGGCTTACTTGACAAAGACATATAAATCATGCAACTCAGTGCAATGTACGTTGATACCTGCAAGATAGAGAAAGACAATGAAATCAAGAACATTTGACATATTACAGACGTAAACTTAGAACATAAACCATGCAATCTGTTTTCAGCGTATAAAGCATCATTGTCGTCTTCCTTCTGAATAATAAATCTTTTAGCTGTCTACGAGGGATTAGAACCCTACTCTCAAAATTCATATATCGCTGTCAATTTCAGGTGTCAAAGGTTTAGTATATCTAATTGCAGTCAATTAAATATTTGTTTTTCTACATATCAGTTGACCTTTGTAAGATAGCACATTGTTCAATGTTTGTGTCCTGGGTTGGTCCTTATATTGGTTACGTATAACTTTTTGGCTTTCTAACTATTTTTTATCTGAGCGTCACTTATGAAAGGAAGACGAAAGATATTAGAAGGAACTTATAGATTGAAAATAAATTGACAACCCCATGGCTAAAATTAAAAAGCCAAACAGACAAATAATTGTACATAAAACACAACATAGAAAACTAACGACTAAGCAACACGAACCCCACAAAACACTGGGGGTGATCTCAGGTGCTCAAGTAGGGGAGGAAGATCCTGCTCTACATGTTGCACCCGTCGTGTTGCTTATGTTACTACAAATCCGGTAAATAGAGTCATACAAAGACGATACGCGCATCTAGCTTATTAAATTGTTTTTTTTTTTTCGTTTTCAGTCATGGCGTTGTCAGTTTATTTTCGATTTATAAGTTTGACTCTCCCTCTGGTATCTTTTGTCTATCTTTTAGAAGCCTGGCAACTTGCTAACTATTAACACCACTGGGTCAATGACACTGCTGGTGAACGTATCGTTACCATTGGTAACTCCATTCAAGTAGTCAGACTTTCGGTGTTAACATCAATTCTATTGTCAATTTTATAAATTCACTGTTTTCAAAAGTATAAATAATTCAAAATACTAAGGATTTCTTATTCCAGTCAAAGATTACTTTAGATGTATTTGGTACATTTGTTTTTGAATTTGAGTCCTCAGTGTTCTACAAATTTATACTCATTTGGCTTTTTAACTGTTTTTGATCTGAGTGTCACTGATGAGTCTCATGAAGACGAAACGCGCGTCCGGCGTATTAGATTATTAGCCTGGTACCTTCGATATCTATTTAAGTGAACTAAATATAAAGGAATGTAAATGTACTGAACTAAATTTTTACAACCATATTCTTTATGTGGCCTTCTCAAGTCAGCAAATTGTCGGTCAGTGATTGTCTTAGGGACTTTTAAGTCATGTTTGGTTTGGATTTGTTCAGCCAACTATACACTATGATTTTTCTTATTGTTGACGGCATATAAGTAATAGTTATACACCGAGGGAAAGGAATGTCTGGATAAGAAACCCCGTCGGCCGGAGGCCGTAGGGGTTTCTTATCCAGACATGCCGTATCCCGAGGTGTATAACTAACTTACACCCCATTCTAAACTCTATATTGTTAACATTGATTATCAAATGAAAAAAAAAAACCGATAGCATATATTTTATTGACAATATCAAACCATGATTTATAGGATTTTTTTGTTATTACATGAAAACCCACTAGTAACCTTTTTTGGTTATCTTTATCGTTCACACTTTGACAAGTGAGTATGTTTTACCAATGTCAAGGTTGTTTTGCATATTCCAAATAAATCCTTGGGTTGATATAGATCAGCAAGTCAAGGTTGACCGTATCGTGTATTCATATTAAAAACAAAAAATACTTCATGCTCCTTGTATGCAGTTGTCAATACGGAAGGGTATGAGACGGACGACATTTCTTAGCAAGCGTTGGATTCGGTAGATGAGACAAATTTAAAGATAAAGGCAATATTATAACCCAAAGTACTTACATGTATCAGTTTAATAAAGGTAATCATAACTATATTTTCTATCTTACGGTTTTATGGGGGGAAAAGCCCCCCCTCTTCTCGAGAATGAATAAACATTCATATTCGGACCTACAATGGGATAAGTGTATCTGCAAAAGAAACCCGACTTCTAGGCACGCTCAGCATACAAAGATACAGATTTAATATTTCGTAACTCTCTTTTGCGGACGGAAGAGGGGCTGATCCAGCTGGTGTTCCCAACTCAAAAGAAAAGGGCGGGGTTCAAATAAGTCAAATACATTGATTTTTTAAAGCTGGGCCAACCAGCGGAACCCCTACCCCGGATCGACCACTGGATAACGGGGGGGGGGGGGGGGTCGAGAGTTAGAATCCCCCCTTTTTTTTATAACAGAAACATATGACTGGGATAAAAAAAATATTTTTTTCAGCAAAGGAGTAATTGAAATTTTCTTAAATGTTTTTTTTTCAATATCTTGAAACAATTTGTAGTGAACACTAAGTAATTTCTTGTGTTCATGCTATTTAAATAATAATAAATTTCTATTGTTACGAATAACAATGGACTTTGTTTGCGGGATGTAGAAGCAGGGGTTTCCAGAAACCCCGCTTGTCACAGCCTGTGGTCAAAATCCATTGTTATTCGTAGCAATAGATCTATTCAATTTACACGTGTTTCAAAAATAGAAACAATGAATTATAACAATAGAGCTGGGGTGTAAGGTTATCTATAATTGCTTACATACAAACCACTCTTTATTAAAGTAGTTTCTCATTGCATAACTGAACAATCTAATAAAAGATTAATATCATGAATATTTCAACGTCATCTGCTATTGTGTTGTTTTATTTACAGTATGTTTTAAGACAACACATTAACACTAACCAATCAATGCATAATTTTGAAAATTGTTATTTATTTAAGAAAAAATATATACCATATCTTGATTAGTAGCACACATGCATCAAATACTACATTTTACGCTTTTGTTTGCTCTTTTCCCTTAGTTAATTGTTGTGGTATTTTGCTTCTTTCAGTGGCTTTATCGAATGTTCTTTTAAGTGTGTCTGTATGGCTTGGCATACCTTCAACTAGATTCTCAGGTTTGCCGTAGTTTTTTGTGTTGAACATTTTCGTGTTGTTTCTTGAAATAGACTCGCCCAAAAAAGATGTCGACACCGCACGGTTAATGCCATTTAATCTTTTCGTTTTATTGTCACAATTTGGAACATCTCTTTCTTTGGGTTCTCTATCGTGCTCTTCAATCATCCTTTGTGATTTCAGCAAGTGTCTCCGTCGACTTTGAAGTAAGAAGTTTGCGTTGTATTTATCATCGTCAATCATTTTAACCACATTCTCCTCTGACTTCATGAACTCTGCACATTTTGTATTATTGTTGGTGGTTTGGTTTGAAATACTCACATGGTCATCGCTGGATATTGCTCTGCATGCTAATGGTGGCGCAATGAAATTTTCAACAGAATTCTTTCTAGTCTGAACCGATCCTTTTGCTAAAACTGGGCCATCACTGTGTAAAAGAAGAACAGGCCAGACAACATATTCAACAATACGTCCCGTTCTGTTATATTTGTTGAATTTGATGGGATCCATGGCCTTGTTTTCCATATTTTCGTACTCAATAGCCATCGGTGGATCTGAACAAATCATGTAGCAGCACAATTCTGAACATTTTCGTACGAACTCTTTTTCTCTCCCCGATGTTGTTTTGTTTAGTAAACCATAGTCATCAGAACATTTCTGAAGATATAACAAACAAAAAATAAAATTAGTTTGACATGAGAAGACAAAAGTGAAACCTATAAATACAAGAACATACGAATGAATCGACGAAATATGTCAAGGAGACCACATTGTTTTCACAATGAATTATAAACCTATGCATTTTGGAATTCATGTTTGATAAAAGAGGGACGAAAGACACCAAATGGACAGTCAAACTCGTAAATCTAAAACAAACTGACAACGCCATGGCTAAAAATGAAAAAGACAAACAGAAAAACAATAGTACACATGACACAACATAGAAAACTAAAGAATAAACAACACGAACCCCACCAAAAACTAGGGGTGATCTCAGGTGCTCCGGAAGGGTAAGCAGATCCTGCTCCACATGCGGCACCCGTCGTGTTGCTTATGTGATTACAAATCCGGTTAATAGTCTAATTCGGTAGGTCAAATTCATGAAAGGGAAGGGGATTGTAGTTACGACGTAAGGAACATATCCGATATCATATGTGAAACGGTTATTCCATAACGGTCAACCAACTCGTGATGGCGTCCGTAAAATTTACGAAGGGATGATTTCAACTTCACCATTTGGAACTCTTGGTTTAATAGCTTCCTTGTGAGCAGTAACCCTCTATCAAGAAAATCATGATAGGAAATGCAAGCACGGGAATATCGTATTAATTGGGAGATATATACCCCGTATGCAGGTGCTGCTGGAATGTTGCTACTTAGAAATGGAAAGTTCACAATTGGAAAGCTGAAATCATCTCTTTTGTCGTAAAGTTTTGTCTTCAACCGACCCTCATTGTCAATTTCTAGATGTAAGTCAAGATATGAAGCCGACTTAACTGTATCTGTAGTATCCTTTATCTCCAATTCGATGGGATAGATGCGATCCACATAGTCACCAAATTTTGAATTGTTTAGTGAAAGAACGTCATCTATATAGCGGAAAGTAGAGTTAAAGGATATTGCTAACTTCTTATCTTTCTTCCTAAGAAGTTCCTGCATGAAGTCAGCCTCATAATAATAAAGAAACAAGTCAGCAAGTAGAGGGGCACAGTTTGTTCCCATTGGGATGCCGACAGTCTGTTGAAAAACACGTCCTCCGAACGTAACAAATATGTTGTCAATCAAGAAATCAAGCATCTTGATAATATCGGTTTCAGAGAATTTTTTGTTTGAATCAGAATGGTTCTTTACAAAGTATGATTTATACCTCCCTAAGACAAGATACTTGTATCTACGTTGGCCATTCTTTTTTATGAAGCAAAGTAATACCAACTCTTTTAATTTGTCTTTTAGTTTGGAATGTGGAATACTTGTGTAAAGAGTAGAAAAGTCAAATGTTTTAATACTGTTACAAGATGAAAGAGAGTTAGATTGTATGTACTCTAAAAGATCTTTGGAATTTTTAAGTATCCACATCTGATTCACGCCACCTCTAGAATAGGCAGTTTCACAATAACTTTGAAGCCCGTCTTTGATTGCTGATAAAATGGATGTTAATAATTTAGAAAGGGGTTTCGTGGAGCACTTGGAAGACCCAGCAATATACCGTTGTTTGTAAGGACACTTATGTAGTTTAGGTATCCAATACAGTGATGGAAGATCCAGTTCTTCATCTGTGGTTGAAATACCAAAGGAACAAAGAACAGACCTTTGATAAATGGTCTTAAATTCAGGTTGTAATATAGAAGAAACAACAATAGTCTGTTATAAGAATTCAAGACATACCTTCTTAACTGAATCAACCAATGTAGAACTACATTGTTGTTGTTCTTTTGCATTCTGAAGAAAAGACTCGCTTGCTTGCATCAAAACTGTGCTTTCTTTCCCTTTCTGCTCATATGCATTGATTCGTTGATTCTATATATGAAAAAATAATACTCCTTTCGTACATATAATAACTTATTATAATTACATTAAAGACTGAATTATTTAAATAAGTGTCATAACTTGGCCTAGTTTAAGCAATGTGTAAAAAATCAACACGTAACACTGTGGAAAATTTGAGAAAAATCAACATGATGCTTGAACAAATGAACATTTGTTGTAAAGGAAGTGTACCATGAAGTTGTGCTCATTGAAACTTAGTACGCATGTTCAATATGTGGATCACGTATATGCTCAATAACGCTTGTGATTTCAATCAAGTTAAATGTTTATTGTACTATTGAAATAAAAACATATAGCCGACTACGTTCAATAACTCAGTGTTCTTTTCGTTATAGTTGTATTGCATTTTCAACGCATGTAATTTTCTTATTTTGACACCTTTATTTCAGATTGTCTAGTCCATAACATTACTTTACTAGTCAACAAAGGAAACGATACACGACTTTTTTTTTGAAATTAAAAATGAAGTTTTCCCTTTATAGGACTTTTATCGAAGGAAGTAATATTTACTGACCATGGAAACATAAATCCGTTTAAAAAATAAAAATTGTTTTGCTCTCATATGCCATCGGTTTTATTTCAAATCGTAGATTCTTTGTTTATTTGTAAAGCAAAGTTCGACCCCACAAGAAATCGTTCAAATGTATACATTATCAATTGATTTATCATTGACAGTATGTGTAAAGTAAATTTAAGAAAACGTTAATAATCTTAAAACTAATCCGAAAGGTTCCAAATTTACAGTGTGTTGTTTTCATATCTAAACCATTGATTTGAGACGAAAACATATTTTTTCGTTTTATCATTTTATGAGATTTTTTCATCAAAAATTTTTAAAAAAAATATTTCAACCCATTAGCGACAATTTGAACATTACTTGATAAGCATGTTGAATATTTCTAAACAAATTTGAAAATTCATTTAGTACTTAGAAAATTATGTGTCGATTTTGTGTGCAACTTACCGCAAAAAGTATTTGCACCCTATGATCGTTTACATGGAATTTAGTTACTTTCCGACAGGTTTTGATTTTCATTATCATATGTGCATATATTGCAAAAGAAAGCTTTTTAAAATAGTGTATCTCGTTTTGTTTTAGTTTTAATACTTTTTGATAAATTTTATTCTAAAGTCGTGTATCGTTTCTTTTGTTGACTAGTATATTTGTAATAGGTTCAACACGGAAAATCCGTTTCCTTTAAATTACTGCTTAGTTGCAATCGAGACGAGAACACACTATAGTCGCCGTCAGCTGAAATTCGTAGCGGTTATCGGTAAAAATAATCTAAACTATCAACCACGTTCACTCGAAATATAGTTTTTTACATTCCATTCATAAATCGCGAAACGAAAAACCACTACTGACCTACCTGTTAAGTGATTGCACTGTGATAATCCTGACCTTCACATTTTCCAAGACTATTTTGAATGGTGTAATCCGCCATTGTTTTTTCCGGAAGTGTTTCCGTGGAGTTCAATTTCATAACATTTGCATAAAGGGCGGGAAACCGCATCACATCAATGAAAAGAACATTTCAGGAAACTGCGCAAGTGACGAATTTCACATGTAAACAAATGATCCTCATAGAAACGAAGATGGCAGAATTACAATGTAAAACATTCTGGAAAATGTGAAGGTCAGGATTATTACAGTGTGATCTCTTAAAAGGTAGGTCAGTAGTGGTTTTTCTTTTTGCGATTTATGAATGGAATGATAAAACCTATATCTCGAGTGAACGCAATTGATAGTTTAGATTAGTTTAACCGATAACCGCTTCGAATTTTAGCTGACGCCGACTATAATCACAGACTAGAAAACTTAAAACCGAGCAACACGAACGCCACCAAAAACTTAGGTATTTTCATTTTTTTTAGAGGAATAAGCAGATCATGTTCCACATCAGTCTAATTTGTGAGGTCACATTCGGGATAAGGTGATTGGATTGTAGTTACGACATTATAAGGAACATGTTGACTATCATTTCTGGTCCGTAAAATTTATGAAGGAATGATTTTAACTTTACCACACTCTTAACTTAATAGCTTCCATGTGAGCAGCAACCCTCTATAAATTATGATAGAACAAACAAGCTCTGATAAGATCAAGTACAAGATAATTCATTTGTGGTCTTTTTTACAAATATGTTTCAATATTTTTAGAATGTGTTACAAGCAAGGTCATAATGAGAAAAAGTAACGCTTTTTGTATCTTTTGATTTCTAACACGCCCATGTGCATCAGCATAAAACTTCATAATCTGTGTAGTTAATAATTGCTATAGATTGTAATTGTATATATTCGCACTGAATTTAAGACGAAATTCCAATTTCGTTTTTCTTTGTTTAACTTGTCTTACACGTGTATCATAGGGTGAGCAATTCAGTTTTCAGATGATAATTATATAACTGGCACATCTTAACATGTTAAGCACTCAGACTTGGATCCATCGTTTCAGATCAGAGACATTTTATATGCTCATGTTACGATTGGTGAGCGTATCATGTTTTCTGCCCTGTGCTTGCCTCAGATATTTTACAAGTCTGTGCGTCCGCCCTGCATCAAGTCACACAAAAAATGAGCATTTGTTGATAAGGAAGAGTACCATGAAGTTGTTCTCATTGAAACTTAATACGCATGTTCAATATGGGGATAACGTATATGCTCAATAACGCTTGTGATTTCAATTTCACAGTTTACTGAAATTGAAGTGTGATAATGAAAACACCAAGACATCCTCAGGTTTTTCTTTGACTGTTAATAACGTCTAAACACTTAATCTATTGGATGTTGGGTGTTAACTGCTTGATGTTTTAGTCTTAGAAGATGTGGTATGAGTGACAATGAGACAACTTTCCATCCAAGTATCAATTTATGTATATGTGTGTGTCTGTTCCAAGTCAGAAGCTTGTATTCAGTTAATTGTGTTTGTTGCTGTGTAACATATTTGTTTTTCAATATTGTGCACATTAATTAAGCAGTTATTTTTCTCATTTGAATTGTTTCACAATTTTCATTTTGGGGCTTTAATTATAGCTGCATATGAGATACTGCCTTAGCCCATTGTTGGCGGCTTTACGGTGACCATAGTTGTTAATTTCTGTGACATATAGTCTCCCTCATGGAGAGTTGATTCTTTGTCAATCATAGCACATCTTCTAATAATTATATTGTCTTTCACAATTTTAAGATAAATTCCACATGTGACATTGGCCAACATAAGATTTTCGGCGATCTATTTTGATTCAAAGATGTTATGTCGAGCTTTTTCTTATATTTGGCATTGGTTTTATACATCCGCTTTTTGATTTTACAAACATGGTTTACTGCTGTTATGAATAAACGTCATTAACACATGCATAATTACATAGAAAAGTTGATGAATAAGTTGACGATGTTTTTTAAAAATAGACCAAATTAACTTAAAAACTGCATCTTTGCAAATGACATTTGAGATTTCAAAATCAAAAAATTTCAAAAGCAATTACAATATGCATAATTGATCAACTGATTTCAAATCATTTACATCATTCAACTAATGACGATATAAATTCACCTTTTTCAATGGTATTTCTTTCACTCCAGAGCGATGAAGTATGCTAACGAGTTCCCATACTTTTTCATCAAGTAATGTGTTCTGTGAATTGAATATTTCAGTGCATTTCGTATAACACCACTGAAAGTAAAAAAATAAAACAAAAATAAAGATTCACTGGGCTGCAATCCAAATAAAAAGTTATTTCGCTTTACATATTTCTGAATTAAAAAAAATCTTAGATAAATCAATTCATAACCATACGAAGATATGGTTTGATTAACAATGCGATAACTATCTTCCAAAGTAAAAGCGACGTGGATGTAGGAAAATATGGCAGGTCACCGAACGGGCTGCAACAATGTGTTAAATCTATACCATATTATTCAATTATATATAATACGTACATATTAGAAAAAAGAATTAGATTTTTGCAATGGCTAAATTGTAGGATATAACATGATACCATGATAACAGTTGGTGTTTTATATAAGGTCTTTTCAGATTTTTTTGAAACTATAAGATGAAACAATAATTTAATTATTACATCGACAATTTTTAATAGTTGTTTCTCCGGTATTTCATCTTCTTTCCCCATTTTTTCGTTCTTTTGAATCATTTCCTCAAAGACATCAGTCCATTCATCTGAATACAAAGAAGCCCAACGTTCTCCTATTTCAGCAGGTCTGTTGGGCTTACAACGATCAGTGATTGATAGATTCCCTTCCGTCAGTTTACTTAGTCTAGAAAAAAACAATTAAATGATCTAATGAAGGACATTTTCTACTATTTTTTTGTTAGATGTTCGGAATATATATAGGGTCAATACAAATGTTAACCCGTTAACCCATACTTCTTTTTTCATAAGTTTATAACACTTTGAAGAGTCAGTTTGAAGAGCCATTTTTGATAAATCTTTTATATTTGTTTCCCACAGTTTTTGAACAAAATAAAGTGCCTAGGTTAAATGTATGAAACATTTAGAGAAATTGATTTCACTTGTCGTTGTGACGCGCAGTCAATGTAGCAATGGAGAACCGATAAATTCACCCCCTACTTTAAAGGGGTAATAGCTACGAGATATATAAAAAATATAAAGTATGATATTTTTTGTTCTATCATTAATGAAAATGAAGTTGTGAAATACTTATTCGCGTTTAGAAGCCAGAATGGTTCAGTTTTGTCAGAATAAGCTATTAAACAGTCATGATAAATTATTTACTTGTAAGTGAATTATTCGACCTCATTGAATCCGTATTCATGTGAAATTCATTTTAACCCCTTATCAAGGGATTGATAAAGCATGCATGGTGCTTGTTGAGTTATCTAAAGGGAAATATTGTCAACATTGAAAGTGAAACAAAGGTAAATCATTTGATTGACTGATTCGATTCACAAAAAAATCATTCTTATAAGGTAAAAACGATGATAAACATATATTTTTGATCTATAATATTAAATCAAACTAACTTAGAAAAATCTAAATGCACCAGGTTGCTTTATCTATTTATATCTTTACTAATTTGTGTATGGCGTATATGGTCATACATTTGTAGGAGGTGTTGAGAAAGGTCAATTCGATAGTTTATTAACAGGCGACTAGAATATAATATATACAGAACGAAGCTACATATTATCGAGCGCATGACCTGTAAAATGTATATTTAAGACTTTTAATAGTTTGAATAAATGATTTACACTGTTATAAATCAAAAAGGAGATTTTGAGTCAAATATGTGAACATGAATTTGACAGCGGGTTCTCCTTTAAACTATGTCTGATTGGTTGTCAGTGAGAATTTCCGAAAGATAAAAAAAAATCAAAAAAATCGTTTTAAATATTTCTTGAGCAGAATAAGAATTTTCAGAGGTTGAAGACTTATTACAATAGCATACCAAACATTATATTTCATTTTTAAGATCCACCAGAAAAAAGTTGTCGTTTAGTAATACTTTAAGTGATACAAGAGGTTTTCGATCACACCGATTCTATTGTTACTCATTTGGAAGGTATTCTTTTTACCGATTTATTTCAACTTTTCAATGTTGTTTTTTTATCAATCTGCAGTCTTAATATACAAAAAAAAGAAGCGGAAGCGAAATGATGTAACAGATATTATTCTTTATCATGATTTCAAGACAGTATAGTCAACTCAAACACACCTGAACCTAAAACGGTATAATCAAATTATATTTTTTTTCGATTAAAATAATAACCTATATTTGGGATTTTTTCTGCGGAAAACTGTCACCGATGGCAGAGATACAAATTGATGCTTTAAGAAGATCAAACTACTATGTTTATAATTAACCTTATTCGCCTTTTCTTAACCTTTTCTAACAAAGAGTTCCATTACTTTTGTTTAATTTAAACTTGGGTTTACCTTTTATTCTGTAATATATATGTCTTTCTTTATAGGCCGTGTTCACATTGACATTAACTCGGTGTTGTGTTAGTGTAATTCATACGTAAACTGAACACAATTACGTTCCTATTGATAAAACTCAATGTTTACATGTAGTTTAAATCATGTGTTGTCTACATGCAGTCGATAGTCTATGTAGGCCTTCTGTGAGTTTCAAAAATGTCCTCAAAACTAAATTTTTAGAACATGAATTTTACCATGTATATTTAAAGAAGAAACGTTTGTTTTTATTGAAATTGATATACATATATAACAATTAGTAATTATGTTCTTTACAGAATTATTTGTCGAAACTCAATATATTGTTTTGTTTTAAAAAACAACTTAAGGTAGCTTTATTAGCCCTTCGTTAAGACTTAAAGCATAAAATGTCTTCCCGAATCGACTGGACGTACATAGAAATATTTGCCACTGCTCCTTTCTCAATCAACGATTCACTCATAAATGCATTACTACTAAATAAAAGGGTGCGGTAAAAGGTATTGTTTGGCTAGTATCTCAAATCCGGTAATATACAATAATAGAATTTAATAAAATAAAGCATCATTTTGCAATGTACGAACTGTTAATTTTAGCCAAAGTCAAAGTTGTTAAGAAGTATCGGCATGGTAGTATTTGGTCATTGGTCTTGGTTCAAACTCGAGATCGTTTTATTCATGCCTAACTAATGAATTGAGAAAAACAAAAATATGTTTCAAAAAATGTGTAAAATTATCAAATCGCTATAATATATATCTTTTTTAATAATGTATGAGTATAAATGCCAAATTTGTCCGGCCTACTAATGGAAAACACGTTGATCTCTTATGTTTTCAATAAATCGTCGACTACCCGAGACCAAACAGTTGTGAAATTGTTGTAACTCCTTTGTCCGTGCCAAATCCTGCTTGGAGGAGAATGCCATTTGAACCTCACAGAAAAAAGAAAAAATAGAAATGCAGTCATTCTAAACATCTCAATACTTTTTCTTTGTCAGTAAGCACATTTTTTTTTTGCACAATCGAGACATCTTATAATTATTGCAAGAAAAGGCTTTAATAAAGGAGCATCGATTTAATTTCAAGAGGGGGTGTTATGGGTTTTTTTTCGGAGTCAGATTGGTGTAACCAGTTGAAAATATTTAAAGACTACTTACTGACTAAGATTCGAGTCTTTCTCCTTTATTTTTCCTCTCAATATTTCCATTTCCTTGTTCATTGTATCAATGTCGTTGTTTAACATTTTTTCTCGTTTCATTCTTTCCTGTTCATTTGTTTGTAGTGAATTGTTTAGCCTTTCGATATCCTTTGTTCCTTCGTCAAGTTTTCTTAAATAAATGCACATCATTATGTTATTTCATCAGAGCAAACGCCATCTGACATTTTTGTATTGTTGCGTTTATTTTAATTTTTGATTTTCCTTTTTGAATTTTCCTCGGAGTTCAATATTTTTTTGTGTTTTTACTTTTTAGTTAATGTTTACTTTTTTATCAATACCATGATTTGATATTCTAATCTTAGTGTTCTAATTTGAAGTCAAATGAAATGTTACCCATATCATATGAATCTTACAGACACATTCACTATATCCATTCGTTTGATGTGTTTAAGCTTTGAATTTTCCCAAGTTGGGACTTTCAGATTTTAATGTAACTAGGATGGCGTTTTTTTTTTATATACTTTTCACCCACAAAAAATGCGTACAAAACTTTTGTTTTAAATTAAAAAACTAAAATTTAAGTGTTTAGCGAAAATCTTTAATCTAAGTATTAAAACTTACTGAGATAGATCTTCTACTTTCTTTTGTTTTATTTGTAATTCATTTCTCAGTATACAAATGTGTTTTTGCACTAATTTATCATTCTTTTCTTTCTCCTTTAATTTTTCAGATATCTGCAGTACTCTAAAAAAAAAAAATGTGCATGCAACACTGTAAAGAAATACAAAAAGCACTACACATTAATACAAAGGAAAAGTCATCAATAGATAAGGACAAGAAAACATGTCAATATTTCATAAAATGATTTTAAAACTTTAAGGTAACTAAAAGTAAGACATTTGTTTATAAAATATAGGAATAGTGTTTGATTGTTATGTTTGCCAATTACTTTATCGTATAATTGAAGATAGAAACCAGTCACCTATTTGCTTGGTCAGAAGTGTTCATGTTTTCTATTTGACTATCTGACATCACAAGACCTCAACACGTTTACAAAATGCTGTTCGACGTCAGTGCTACTATCTGAGCTTAGACAGATTGACAATTAATCAGTTCCGAATAGTAGGTATTATCTTAAATCCTCTCCTTGTATGCAATGCACATATTTGACATAAATAATGAAAATATTAGTGTAATATTTTCATAAATAGCTTATTCTTAGACAGAATGAAATAATCAGCCTCATCGGTTTTTTTTTTTATAATAAAACAGAATGGCAGACGCTGATCTAATTATCTTGATTCAGTAATGACAAAAATGTTTTCTAAAAAAAAGCACTGTAAAGCAACAAAAAAAAACTCAAGGAAGAAGACATCATCAATATGCTCCATAGATTTTATTTTCTACATATTTGTAACGTTTGGGAGACTTTTATTACAACAGACAATTGGAATTAAAAAAAAAAATTAAATGTAGCTTTTCTACTTATCCACTTGTTCCTCTGTCTTGAAAAAGAGCTTTTCAAGAAAAAGAAACAGGCGAAATTATCATGTACCTTGACTATCCTTAAGCTTTAAAACGAGGATGTCGTTCCACTAAGTAACCATAAAATTATTAGCTACATGTTTGCATTGTTAAAGTAATTCCTATCAAATCTAAATCACCAACATACTTGACAGGGTTCTTGAATGCTCTCTTACCGGTCTTTCTCTTGTAACAAATGACTTATTTCTTCTTCCTTTTCGCGCATTTCACCTGATAATCCATCAAATGCATTTGCTTTCTTCTCGAAGTCCCTTTGTATTTGTATTATTCTTTCTTGCAGCTTACTAGATTAAATAAAATTAATATATATTTTGTATTTATACCTCATGCACATTTTTTTCCGACATAGTCGGTATAGTTTCGGTTTGTGCCCTTTGAACTTAAGGACGCTTAACTATGGCATCAGAATACGCATGCTCGAAAATCATTTCTGTGATTGGACAAAATGCTGTCATGGTGAGTGATTTGGTTGTGTTTGAAAAAAACGTCTCGAAAATTATATCGTGATGGAAAGCAAGAGAAAAACTATAAATATTTGAACTTGATCTTACAAAGATTTATATTTTTATTAAAATAATTGTTTCTCCAATAGCTCTTTGCATCCATGACAGCTGTTTATTCGGGACAATTATATAATTTTTAATGTACATGACTTTTAGAACGCACATACGCATGCGAGACTTCCGCGGGGTTTTGGTGAATGTAAACAGAAAGGCACTACTTATACTAGCAATAGTTTCTAGCTTTGTTAACCATGAATTAAGTTTAATGTAAACAGTAGTAGATCTATATTTGTTTCTTGTTTAACATTTGCACTGGATTTTTAATAAAAAATTTAGGTGTCATCACAATATTCTTATATAGTCCGATTCATGTGATATAACCTGACTTAGTAAAGAATTTCTTGCAGTAACATTCAGATGGAGATTTGATTAAAGAGGTCCTGCATCATTAAGTCATTGTGCTTCTGAAGGTTATCGAAATGATAACTTTAAACATATACTCAAATTTAAATACGTCGGATATCTTTTTTAAAGATAGTTCTTGTTTCAAATATTTATATGATAGCTTCCGTATGAATCGTGTTAAAATAATTGTATTCAACTCTGTCCTATTCATTTCTTACGAAACCTTTACTTTCATGGGATTAGGAGATTAATTTGTGGTTGTGTTCTAATGATTGAGGTAATGTCTTTGGTGCTATGTCGACTATTGTTTTTTTTTTCATGTTCTTTCAGTCATAGTATTCTCAATCCTTCTTCTGTGTTACATTCCATATTTCTTTCCTGTAACTGCATAAAAACCTTTAAAAGGGAGGCATTTTGTCCCCATGACAACAGAAACATGAACAATTACCATACATGAGAAAATAAATGCTCCTTTATTCCAAGACCCATGAATAAATAAAAAATAAAATAGAAACCCTCGTATATTTCGAATTCATATCAGCAACCAATTGACAGTTATAACTAGTGCTGTCAGATGGTACAGTTTTGCTTAACAGGTTACTCAGATAATCGGTCGGCCGATTAACCGGTTAACCGCTAGTTTGAGTTAATGCTTAAAGTATGACAATGCCTTCTTGTTCGATAGAGGTAGCAAATTCAGATGCAGACTTACGAATATTATATCAAAACTAAAATTGTAAAGTGAATCGTTAAATTTAATCGGATTACTGATTTAACATTACTGTTTACAAAACATGTATGCTAATCATGTTTACTAAATATCTAGCCCTGAGCTGATAGACAAGTTGTCTAACTTCTAATTAATTCTTGATTTGTTTCAATAACAACAAAAATAGCTATCAATATACCGATTAATTGATCTGTCAGATAAATTACCATTACCAGTGTATATAAAGTGCGAATCCAGCTAGTTCATTTTTACTGTTATATGCGGGTATGTCTATTGTAGAATAAAGGATCATGGGAAAACTGTATTTGTTTACATTTTGAAAATATCAAGTTAAAGGATTTTAAGTTAAGTTTTAACATATTTTCATTGTGATATGTCTTTATAATATACAAACATAGCATTAAAGTTCAAATAAGTGTTATGAAAGCATCGTAATATAGCATATCGATTATTGGAAGCGATCCATTTTAACTATAGATGCGATGAATTATCACTGTTAGTGCAGTCATTATTAATGTAGAATTTTCAAAGATGCGAGGAATTTTTATTGTAGAATTATGTGATAAATGCACTTGCAACAAATGAAAAAAAAAACTTAGTTGATGACTTTAGGATTTATGAAACATGTATTTTCAAATTGAAATACAAACTCCTCATTCATTCTTCATCAAATATATAGCTTTTCAAACTTGTAACAAAAGCGATTCTCAAAATGTCATATTGTAATCTTCAAATTACGTTTCTCCTTGATTTTAACTTATATAGGGAATCACTGGAAGGTGACAGCAGCGGGCCCTCTAAGGCAGTCAGTGGGCCCCTACTTATGAAAAATTCTAGATCCGCGAATGGATACTACCGCAGAGGTAAAACCATGCACATTTGGGTTATTGTACGCGAAATGCATGCTACAGTTCATTTTTGTTGATTTTACACCCTTTGGAACTCTATGTGGGCTATTTCATCAACTAGGCAAAAAAATCCTCAAACTAGATACACGGTTAGATTCAGCATGTCAACGAATTCCAAATATCTATATTAAAGGACTTTTGTCTATAAATTTGGACCCCACAAAATTGAAAAAGGGACCCAAAATATAAAAAAAAATGCATGCATCGGATACATTTGTTCTTGAAGGCATGACTGCAACAATAGGATGAATATACAAAAATATCTTATTCTTGGGTCTCATTGGGGGTTCTGATCCCGGATCCCGCTTACTGTTTTGTCAGATTCCCGTATTCAGCTTATTGTTTTGTCAGATTCCCGTATCCCGCTTATACTATGCAGTTCTAATTTTATCCGTGTCCCGCTAGACTTCATTTCCCGTTTTTCACTACACAATCATTTGACTTTCACCTGTCACGCTTGCAAAAACTCGTCAATCCGGCGTGACGCTTATACCCAAACGCGACCCACTATTTTACTCTATTTTGACTCATATTAAGCCCATTATAAATATATTAAAAAAGTAGCGTAGATTTTTTTATCCCTTTTTATCCCGTCTCGTTCCGTTTTTGAGCCATATATAGATGTCGTATGTGACAATGAGACAACTCTCCATCCGAGTCACAATTTATAAAAGTAGACCATTATACGTCAAAATACGGTCTTCAACATGGAGTCTTGGCTCACACCGAACAACAAGTTATAAAGGGCTCCAGTGTAAAACCTTTTAAACGGGAAAACAAAGGTGCAATCTATATCAAGATGTACGTAATTAGTGGTGAAGTGTCATGGAAATGGATAAAAAATAAGGATAAA
This sequence comes from Mytilus edulis, assembly GCA_019925275.1. Classification (NCBI taxonomy): domain Eukaryota; kingdom Metazoa; phylum Mollusca; class Bivalvia; order Mytilida; family Mytilidae; genus Mytilus; species Mytilus edulis. The sequence goes on from CM034361.1 coordinate 54,778,078, forward strand.
GATCCCTATACGCTTTATAAGAAACTAAATGGAATACATTTGAAATTAATGTTATTTCTATTGAATTTATTAGAGTGTTTTAAAACCAAACTTTCCTCCGTAAGTTAATTTTTATCAAATCTTTCTCTTACTTTATCTATTGTTTGAGCAAGTCGGCTAAATTTAGGCTTTACAGCTAATTTCCAAATCATGTAAAGCAAAACTTTAATTGGCTTGCTTTGTTTGTATAATTGTTTATACAAACTTTGTAAATAAGATTGACATTTTTAAACAATATGAATAGGCATAGTTTAACCTGTATTTTTAATATTTGAATTAAATTGGGTGTTATCATAATGATTATCCAATAAAAAAAGCAAGCAAATCAACTAAAGTCTTGCTCTACATGCTTAAAGAAATGAGCTGTAATAGATAAAATAAAATAAAATTATACAGTGAAAATGCACCGCATATACAATAATAATGATTCGCTCCACAGTGAAAATGAAAGAATAGTATCATTATTCGACAGTAAACATGACTAGCATTACGAAATCATCATTGTGGAATTTAGTTAAATATGAAGAAACTGAATGACAAAACATATTCTACGTTATACAACTTTAATGATTGTATTAAAATGAATATTTTTTACTGCAACAACATCTAACCTGTTAGTTATAAAGCAGTTGCACGATCTGTTCGTGAAATGTCCTAAATATTCACCTATTTTGGTATATATTTCACAGCTGGATGACTTAAGGCGCGATAAAACCCCGCTCGCATCTCTTACTTTGTTTTATTAGTATTATGTATTTCTGAACATATATATTTTAACTAATTTTCTTGATTTTCTTCAAAAATTAAAAAAAGTTCGTCTGTTTATTTATCATTCTACAGTAGACATTTATGGCATATACAGTAAAAATTATATTTTAGGATCCGCACTTTACATACACTGATGACTGTATATTTCAAATAGAACACAATTGGTAATGAGATTTCAATACACATTGATATCAAATCTAATAAAATTGAAAAAAGTCCGGAGACCGGGTAAGCGTTTTTGGTGTACGATATTCGGTCGTTCCGATTGTTAACCGGTTAACCTTTGACAACACTAGTTATGACTCAATCGTATTGGGTAGATGAATGTATTTTTAAACAGCATTCTTTTATTTTTAAACTTTGAATAATAGATGCGTTGTACTAACAGGGCGCCGAATGGGACACTTGTGGTTTTGTACTCGAAATTCAATTTTGTACAGATAAAAGTAAGTTTTGGTTTAACAAAAATGAGTTCAGTTTAACAAAATTTGTAGCATACTACAAATTTTAATTTTGTCATACAAAATTATTTTTCAGTCATGACAAATTCATTTTTGTAACACAGACTTTTCTTTTGCGAACTAATTTGAAAATTTGGCGACAAAAGTCAGTTTTGTATGCAGATTAGTTAAGTTTGGATTCTGTGAACTTATTTGCATACAAAACTGAGATTTTGTCACAAATTCAATTTTATTTACATTTTTGTGAAGACAAAATTGTGTTTTGTTTAACAAGTGAACATTTACCAATAAGTCACATTTTTTGGCACAAAAGTAAAATTTTGTATAAACAAAAGATAAATTGTATCCAAAAGTCAATTCGTTTTACACAAAATTTTGGATATTTTATTTTGACAAATATATTTTTTGACACAAAATTAATTATTTTGTAAACAAAATTAGTTTTTGTCAAGACAACGTTCAATTTTGGTGTTATTTTTGAGTAACAAAATTGAGTTTTGATAAACAGAATGAAAATTTAACACCAAAAGTGACACACAATTATTTTTGTCACAAAAAGTCCAATTTTGTGTCACTGTAGTGAATTTTGTATGCAAATAAGTTTATATTTGCATACCTTTTGAATTTTGTCTTGACAGAAATATTGTTACAAAATGATTTGTCTACAAAAAAGATTTTGTCTACATAAAAGAATGTTGTCGACAAAAGTGTATATTTACGCAAGACATTTTTCATTTTAAGCTGAAAAAACAGATTTTGCAAAATACTCTACAAATTTTAAATTTTATTGGTTTGATAAATGTATCAAAAACTGTTGAATTCACTTTTGAAAAATCATTTTCGTTATGAGATTTGAAATTTGTAATTTTCATGAGTTTACAAAATGTAATTTCACGAGGATAATATAAAAAGTAATGATAAGTTTGTCTGAAAGATTTCATCTTATCAACAGTTTGAATAAATTCAAACATTTGAATTTGATTATTTTAGAAAAAAACAAATTTCAATCTCCTTCCTAAGAAAAAAATATTGAAATTGTAAACCTAAAGCATTTTTCAATTTGCCTTAAAAAATTGAAAAATGAAAAATGCTCTACACGTGGAGCATTTTTCATTTGGCTTAATAAATTGAAAAATGGGAAATGCTCCAACTGGAGCATTTTTCAATTTGCTTTGAAATATTGAAAAATAAAAAATGCCCCATATTGGCTGTTTTCATTTTATAGAAAATTTTCTCAAAAGTGAAAATGTTTTTGTGTGTAGCATTTTCAATTTTGTTATCGTTTGACAAAATGAAAAATGCTCTAAAAAGGTTAGAGAAATTGATATAAAAGATATTGAAAAATAAGTAATCAAAATTTTTTTTTCATTCGTTGTTAACACTTAAGAAATTTTGTTGTTATGCTTTAAATTTCAATACACATGTGTGTATGTGTGAATACAAATTTATTTCATAACCCGAAAAGATAGAACAGCAACGCACCAGCAGTTTTTTTCATGAGAAAAAATGAATTGTGTTGACACAAAATTTACTTTTATGACACAAAATTCATTTTTTTGACACAAAATGAAATTTTGTAATGACAAAATTAGTTTTTGTCATGACAACGTTCAATTTTGAGTTTATTTTTCAGTAACCAAAATTGAGTTTTGTTAAACAGAATGAAAATTTAACCCAAAAGTGACACAAAATTAATTTTTGTCACAAAAGTCAATTTTGTCACAAAGTCAATTTTGTCACTGTAGTGAATTTTGATGCAAATAAGTTTATATTTGCATACCCTTTTGAATTTTGTCTTGACAGAAATGAATTTTGTCTACAAAAAAGACTTTTGTCTACATAAAAGAATGTTGTCGACAAAAGTGTATATTTACGCAAAACATTTTTCATTTTAAGCTGAAAAAACAGATTTTGCAAAATACTCTACAATTTTAAATTTTATTGGTTTGATAAATGTATCAAAAACTGTTGAATTCACTTTTGAAAAATCATTTTCGTTATGAGATTTGAAATTTGTAATTTTCATGAGTTTACAAAATGTAATTTCACGAGGATAATATAAAAAGTAATGATAAGTTTGTCTAAAAGATTTCATCTTATCAACAGTTTGAATAAATTCAAACATTTGAATTTGATTATTTTAGAAAAAAACAAATTTCAATCTCCTTCCTAAGAAAAAAATATTGAAATTGTAAACCTAAACATTTTTCAATTTGCCTTAAAAAATTGAAAAATGAAAAATGCTCTAACGTGGAGCATTTTTCATTTGGCTTAATAAATTGAAAAATGGGAAATGCTCCAACGTGGAGCATTTTTCAATTTGCTTTGAAATATTGAAAAATAAAAAATGCCCCATATTGGCTGTTTACATTTTATAGAAAATTTTCTCAAAAGTGAAAATGTTTTTGTGTGTAGCATTTTCAAATTTTGTTATCGTTTGACAAAATGAAAAATGCTCTAAAAAGGTTAGAGAAATTGATATAAAAGATATTGAAAAATAAGTAATCCAATTATTTTTTCATTCGTTGTTAACACTTTAGAAATTTTGTTTTTATGCTTTAAATTCAATACACATGTGTGTATGTGTGAACACAAATTTATTTCATAACCCCGAAAAGATAGAACAGCAACGCACCAGCAATTTTTTTCATGAGAAAAATGAATTGTGTTGACAAAATTGACTTTTATGACACAAAATTGACTTTTATGACACAAAATTCATTTTTTTGACACAAAATTGAATTTTGTAATGACAAAATTAGTTTTTGTCATGACATCGTTCAATTTTGTGTTTATTTTTGAGTAACCAAAATTGAGTTTTGTTAAACAGAAATGAAAATTTAACCCAAAAGTGACACAAAATTAATTTTTGTCACAAAAGTCAATTTTGTGTCACTGTAGTGAATTTTGGATGCAAATAAGTTTATATTTGCATACCCTTTTGAATTTTGTCTTGACAGAAATGAATTTTGTCTACAAAAAAGACTTTTGTCTACATAAAAGAATGTTGTCGACAAAAGTGTATATTTACGCAAAACATTTTTCATTTTAAGCTGAAAAAACAGATTTTGCAAAATACTCTACAAATTTTAAATTTTATTGGTTTGATAAATGTATCAAAAACTGTTGAATTCACTTTTGAAAAATCATTTTCGTTATGAGATTTGAAATTTGTAATTTTCATGAGTTTACAAAATGTAATTTCACGAGGATAATATAAAAAGTAATGATAAGTTAGCCTCTAAAAGATTTCATCTTATCAACAGTTTGAATAAATTCAAACATTTGAATTTGATTATTTTAGAAAAAAAAAAAATTTCAATCTCCTTCCTACAATTTGCCTTAAAAAATTGAAAAATGTAAAATGCTCTAACGTGGAGCATTTTTCATTTGGCTTAATAAATTGAAAAATGAGAAATGCTCCAACATGGAGCATTTTTCAATTTGCCTTGAAATATTGAAAAATGAAAAATGCACCATATTGGCTGAATTTCATTTCATAGAAAAATATCTCAAAAATGAAAATGTTTTTGTGTGTAGCATTTTTCAATTTTTGTAATCGTTTGAGAAAATTAAAAATGCTATAAAAAGGTTAGAGAAATTGATATAAAAGATATTGAAAAATAGGTTATCAAATTATTTTTTCATTCGTTGTTAACCCTTTAGAAATTTTGTTTTTATGCTTTAAATATAATACACATATGTGTATGTGTGAATACAAATTTATTTCATAACCCCGAAAAGATAGGAGAACAGCAACGCACCAGCAATTTTTTTTTTTGATGTGGCACAGGAATATCATGCAATCTATATTTCCCTTCCTATTTCATTATTAACATTCAGGTTATTTAAATATTCTCTATGTACACAAAATGTATCTGTTAAATCAAATAGATATTGGTATGTTGAATTTTTTTTATTGTACTCTCAAGTTTAATATTTGTTTTATAGTTAATAAACATTTAATATCAGATCTGAGACATTTATTAGTGCTATGATCAAGGTATAACTATGCCTGATTGAAAACATGTATTAGTTGATGGACTTTTTATAAAATAAAATTTCGTACTTTCATGCACTTGCTACGCGTTTGGTAATATCCTCGACGACAATCGAGAAAAGGTGTAAAAGATAAACCAACACCTAGGAAAGCTGTTCTTTTCACAATCTCCATGTATAAAGTTTATGAATAAGCCATATTCATATAGGGTATATCCGGGAAGCGACTGACGGCTGACTAAATAGTGGAATGGGGCTGAATATTGAAATACTTCTTTTTGATAAATATTCCTAAAGTAATGAACTAGTAAAGTTCTCGCTCGGACACACACTCCATAATCTAGTATATTATAAGAGCATAAACCTGAAGCACGGGGAGGTACACTACTGACTCGACACGACACTAAAGACAAACTCTGTGAAAAATAAAATTGAGAATGGAAATGGGGGATGTGTCAAAGAGACAACAACCCGACCATATAAAAATCAACAGCAGAAGGTCACCAACAGGTCTTCAATGTAGCGAGAAATTTCCGCACCCGGAGGCGTCCATCAGCTGGTCCCAAACAAATATAAACTAGTTCAGTGAAAATGAACGCCATACTAATTTACAAATTGTACATGTCCATGTACGATGATTTGAATCGACAAAACACAAGATTGAAACATTTTCCAACGAAACCCTGTTGTATAATAAAACTTACTGATAACAACCTTTACATTATAATAGTGTTTCAAATTCGAAAGAAACACATGTGCAAATGTTTGCCTATATTTAAAATAGTAGCAGTTCAATTATAAAATACATCCTGGTCATGCCCTAATGGGATAAAGACATTAACTTATCGAACAAAGATAATTACTGATAGAAAATATAGAAAAAATGATTTACTGATTTATATTAATTGACATATCATCCGTTTCTTGTCTTCTCAATTCTACATTTAATTATAATTTTGTAGCATAAACTGACCTCGAGCTCGGGTTAGATAGATCTTCTCTAGTAATATGCATTAAACTGAAAACAGTTCTGATAAATCTTAAGTACCTGGTTTCGTCCCTTTTGGCTTTGTCTGCCGTTAATATGGTAACCATTGCCTGTTGAAGCTTGTCAAGTTGATCTTTTAAATTTTCTAACTCTTTTTCTTTGTCGGAAGTCCAACATCCTTCCTTCATAGGACATTGAGCCTCCCTATAATAACAACACTCGATCTTTAGTCGTTGATCAACTAATGTTTTCACTTAAAACGATGTTTAAATTCTCTTCATTCCTGGAGACTTAAAAATAAACTTATAATCTGCTCTGAAATTATTCTCGAGTCTTACATCTTGGCAAAATTATTCCCACAGGTGTTTGGTATGTTTCTATGTGATTAGTCTTTAGTTTTCTATGTTGGGTTTTGTAGAATGGTTTTTCATTTCTTCATTTTTTCATTTCTTGCTTTTTCTTTTCGATAGACTGGTTTTTCATTTTTTGCTTTTTCTTTTCGATTCTTGCCATGGCGTTGCATTTAAAATTCTTTAATGTCATACTGAATAAATATATGACATATTCCGACAAACCTGGATAGTAAACTTTTTAAGTTGGTACTAAACACCGTGACTGAATCAATATTGCTCGTGTCATTCCCATTACATTTTGACAAAATATATAGTTCGAGCCTTTGACAAAACAAAGAAATTAAACAAATCTTTAACCACATGCTTTATCGGAAAAAAAATTAGATATACAGCAGCGATTGGTTCTTCGTATTTTATAAAAAGGAGTGAATTTGAATTATGCTTAAGACCAAGTCGAATGTAGAGCTGGAGCACAAACACAAGATGTTATTCAAATAATAATAAAAATATGGTGAATGGAAAACGATAGTGGCAATGTATATAAAAAAGATATAGAAACGCTATTTTCTTCTAATTTCCAATGTTTTATTATCATTGATAGAACGTCCAGTACCTGTGGATGAAAAGGGAAAGATTGTGGAAGAATTGAAAGTGAGCATATGCACCGGCAACCACCGCCCTGTTGATTCTTCATTAAGAAACATTATAGGTAAGAGGAGATAGTGAATAAACGTCCATGCTAACAACATCACAAATAACAAAAAAGACATTTAAAAAGCAACATACAGAAAGGTGCACGTTTCCATACAAAAAAAATCATACAATGAAATAAATGGTAAATCAGTCTTACGGACATTTTCAAAAATCTGAAATAACTAACAATTGTTTTCATAAGTTATAAGCACTAAGGACACGTTATTAAGTTAAACTTAACTTTTATTTGTTAGCTATTTCAAATGCACCAAACAGTCATCAGGTTTATTATATTGTTTTACATGCTGTTACTTACCTCGATAAAGCACCGCCCTTTTCATTTTCTCATGTTGCCTTTTCTTTTTGTAATATTGCCTTTTCTTCTTGTAATATTGCTTTTTCGTTCCTTAGTCGCTTATTTTCTCTTATCAAAATATCGTTTTCCTTGATAAGTCTCTGTTCATCAGTTATTCCATCATGATTTTCCTTACCTAGATTCATTGTTTTTTTGTTGTTGTTATAAATTTATGTTCTATAATATCCCTTGTGTTTTTCTTTCCATGTCAACAAGAAGAATCAAATTGTTGCAGCAGGTCTTGACCTTGAACAACTAAGATGGCTGAATAAGATAATTTGTTAAACAGTTATATGTTTAACGTGTATTTTTGCAGCAATTTATGTCAAAAAGACCATTTTACTATTTTCTAGGATGTTTCGGTAAACGAAAAGCAGTTGAATTTAATAAAAAAAATCAATTAGAAGCTGTAGATACTAATCATGATATATAATGTTTGGCGAATTGCCTTGCTTGTCTCCCAATTGATCACGAGTTATTGTTCTTGACTATATTCAGTTTATTTAAGTATTATTCATGCAGACTTTAAGAATGTTTTTTTCTAGTTTGTATATATATATTTGCTCGTGCATCAACGACTACAAAGAACCAGTGCATATGACGTCATTCAATATGTTTTGAAGGTGCATCGTAACGCAATAAAAGTAATTTCTTGAAATAATATTCTTGCATACCTCATTCAGTCTAAGGTGGACATTGAATTAGTGTCTTTTTGGGAGACATTTTAGATGAATCTTACTTATGTGTTAATTTGATTTTGTAAAGTATTAGTGTATGTTTTTGGTAATATCCATTTAACGTGGCTTGGTACTTATACATCCCGTCACTGTGCATTGGTACGTTTTTGTATGGTTGTCTTTCATTTTTGTTTATGTGCTTTGTCTATATGATTTTTTGTTTTTATTTTTTGACATAATTTGGTTGTTATTATAGTTGTAAAAGATTATAACACAATGTTGAATGATGTACCCCTTATTTGACATTTTTGTCTATTAGTCTGTTTGTTTTGTTCAAACATTGTTATCAATACAGTAGCATTTTATTTAACTGTCATACAAGAGTGAGAGGGTTAGCTAGCTACGAATCCAGGTTCAATCCAGCATTTTATACACGAAAAAATGCCTGTATCAGATCAGGAATATTACAGTCGTTATCCATTCGTTTGATGTGTTTTTGATTTTGTCATTTGATAAAAAAAAAAACTTTCCGTTTTTGAATTTTCCTAGAAGTTTGGTATTTTTTTTCGACTTTACTTTTTTTTCTTTTCGATGATTTTGCGGTGAATGAAAAATTAAAGGAGGCTAGTATTAAGAGCAAGAAGGGAAAAAAACATTTGAAATTTATAGAATATTAAATTATAAATTATCAAAATATAGCATGCCTGATGTATTGCTTTCTTTGACTCCAAATTAATTACGAGTAATTGTCCTCAACTAAATAACTATCAATAGCCGTTTACTATATGTTTATGTTATGGTAACTCATTCCGGAATTCTTAGAAATGACGTATGATTTTTTTTCCATGTAACAAAGACTATAATTAATTAATAACTGTTAATATAACAAAAGAAGATGTGGTATGATTGCCAATGAGACAACTGTCCACAAAAGACCAAAATGACACAAACATTTTAAACAACTATAGGTCACCGTATGGCCTACAACAATGAGCAAAGCCCATACCGCATAGTCAGCTATAAAAGGCCCCGATAAGACAATGTAAAATAATTCAAAAGATAAAACTAACGGCCTTATTTTGTTTAAAAAAATGAACGAAAAACAAATATGTAACACATTAACAAACGAAAACCTCTGAATTACAGGCTCCGGACTTGGAACAGGCACAAACATAAATAATGTGGCGGGGTTAAACATATTAGCGGGATCCAAACCCTCCCACTAACATGTGACAGTGGTATAACAGAACAACATCAGAACGATGTCGCCTATATATTTCACATTCGCCAAATAGTAGTGATTTTTAACAAAGCACCTTCAGTCAAGTAGAGAAGTTGAATAATTATCTTTTGAGAGCGACTTGAGATAAATCTGATCTAGCTAATGTTAAAGCGAAAGTGGGGTACTGTTATTGAAGAATATAGAAACTGTTAGCAAGTTTTACTCGCAACTTTTTAAATAAATATTTAATGAGAAATAAGTAGTACATACATAGATAAACAATTTATAACTTACCCAATATGAAATCAAAACACAATATAAAATTAATTGGCAGTTTTCGACGAGGAAGTAAAACCTCTTCGATAACCTTATATATATAAGATAAGATCACTCATGACATTGTATATTAGATAACAGTATAAACAAGCCTGGATTTTTACAACAACTTTGGACTTTTGATTTTGCCTTTTGATTTTTGATTTTCCTTTTTGAATTTTCCTCGGAGTTCGGTATTTTTGTGTTTTTACTTTTTAGATATAGTCATGTTTGGTCTTTATGATAACTTAAAACTAAATTTTATAAAAAATAAAGTCATTTTACTAGTTAAGTATTTTATAATACAGATCTAAGATGCGAGAGGAAAAACCTCATATAGAGGGACTTAAAAACTATATCAAAGAAAATTTGATTTTAGAAAAACATATTTCCTCAAAAAACATGAGTGTGAAAGATTATTACATGTACTGGAACCCCTGGGATAAGATCATTAATTAATTTGATAGTGAATTATTTTGTATAGATGTGCCTGAAATGTAATTTCCATTATCACTATATATTTTTTGATAAACATGTTATACTTCATCCATATTCCGTTATATCATATCGTATTATTAGTTATTTTTGTTTACTCTTTTTTGCTTGATTATGCTTATTTTACTTGCTTGCTTTATTATGTGCCACTATATATAATTTATGTAAATGCCTGTTAATCCATGATGAATAAAAAAAAAATATAAAATAAAAAAACAGTATAAGCAATAGTATAGGGACATGGATTTTAAATATGTATAATAATTATCTACTTGTTCAAGGCAAAATGTACATAAAAACATTGCTTCGCAGTTTTTTGATAAAAATAAAATGTTCAAATACATTAGACAAAAAAACAAAGTGGATATTATGTATTTTATGATTTATTAGTGAACATAGTAATACACAAGCTACACGAATGAAAACTATATATAAGAGGTGAGGATAAAGTCATTATCAACATTGCTTGTTTTCATCTTTTCTGTGAATAATTGAATTTCAAAGGAAGTAATTTGTTTTGTTGCTGCATTATTGGTGTTGCAGCAAAAGTAGGCGTGCCTTAGTTTGTATCTTCCATTGTGTAATCATCGCAATTGAAAGTTATAAATCTTTAAAATATTATACATAAAATAAATCTTCGTCATAATAGTTTATTTTCTTATAATTTGTAAGTCCTATTCGGTTATACAACTCTTCAAATATTTCGGTTCCTATACATCATTGGCTTTTAAATATGCGTCATTGATTATTCATGATGAAGGCAAATCCCAAAAAAACGCATTGGAGGCATGAAATAATTCAAGTGTTGTCTTCTTTTTTCCTGATGTGTGGGTGAAAAGGGGAATCAGTTGTCCAGTTTTAATATTTGTTATCTACGTTTATTAACAGTCTTAAATAGATGCGAAACAAAAGACATTCAAATTGTCAAAACTAAACTGATAGCAATACAGCTAAAATGAATTTACAAATAATAATACACATAGTACACTAAAACAACATGACAAAATTAAGACTGTACAACTCAAATCCCACCAAAAACGTGGGTGATGGCAGATATTTCAGAAGGGTAAGCAGATTCTGTTCAACAAGACGTGATGCTCATGTTGGTACTTTTGTAAAAAATGATATTCTCAACATACCATCGATATGTTTTTGAAATCCACCATCTTTTTATAAAAGAATAGCATTCTAACCTGCAATCTTTACGATAGTTACACATTTGATTGAGTGTGGATGCATTAATGAGGTAATTTCGTTGTTGAATCATCTACTATAATCGCTCTTTTTTTAAGTTCATACGATTGCCTCTGTTTGTGTTTGTAGAAGCCTTGATTTATCATCTTAAAATGATTAATGAGTTTCGAACTACGGTAAACTAATGCCTTAGTGTATAACCGATGAAAGTCGGGCATCTTTATGTGTACTAAATAAATTAATAGTTTATTTTCTTATAATTTGTAAGTCCTATTCGGTTATACAACTCTTCAAATATTTCGGTTCCTATACATCATTGGCTTTTAAATATGCGTCATTGATTATTCATGATGAAGGCAAATCCCAAAAAAACGCATTGGAGGCATGAAATAATTCAAGTGTTGTCTTCTTTTTTCCTGATGTGTGGGTGAAAAGGGGAATCAGTTGTCCAGTTTTAATATTTGTTATCTACGTTTATTAACAGTCTTAAATAGATGCGAAACAAAAGACATTCAAATTGTCAAAACTAAACTGATAGCAATACAGCTAAAATGAATTTACAAACAATAATACACATAGTACACTAAAACAACATGACAAAATTAAGACTGTACAACTCAAATCCCACCAAAAACGTGGGTGATGGCAGATATTTCAGAAGGGTAAGCAGATTCTGTTCAACAAGACGTGATGCTCATGTTGGTACTTTTGTAAAAAATGATATTCTCAACATACCATCGATATGTTTTTGAAATCCACCATCTTTTTATAAAAGAATAGCATTCTAACCTGCAATCTTTACGATAGTTACACATTTGATTGAGTGTGGATGCATTAATGAGGTAATTTCGTTGTTGAATCATCTACTATAATCGCTCTTTTTTTAAGTTCATACGATTGCCTCTGTTTGTGTTTGTAGAAGCCTTGATTTATCATCTTAAAATGATTAATGAGTTTCGAACTACGGTAAACTAATGCCTTAGTGTATAACCGATGAAAGTCGGGCATCTTTATGTGTACTAAATAAATTAATCTACTCTTAACCTCGGACTGTAAAAATCAGCTAATAAAAATATGTTGAAATATATGTCAGTTTATTTTTCATTTTGTTTCTTAATTTTAGATAGCTTTCAAGTAACCTTCAAACAGTTTTGTTGTGCACGAATGTTGACTTTTATTTAGAACACATATGATGTATATGAAACCTGTAAATTGCATATCTGGTGATCTCATTTTCCCTTTTGATATTAACATTTATCATGTGTGTTATGGCATGAAATGTTATCGCTTGTTTAAACCAAATATTTCGTTAACATACTTATATATTTTATTGTACATTTATGATTTTATCAATTTTCTTTGTGTACAATATTGTCCCTGTACACAGCCAAATTCTGCTCACGTGAATTTCAATATGATTTCACCGTAAATTCACAAAATAAACTTTTGACCTACGCAGTTCGAACATATTACTAATTGATTATTTCATGTTTACCGGTGTAATAGATGAACAAATTAAAGCAAGGGTTGGTACATAGTTTCAACCTATAGTCATTATTAATTTGTAGTATAGTTGTTTTAAAAGTTTTTCAATTTGAGCACCAAGGATACGATTTGTAAGGCGGAAAGCCATATCTTGAGGTGCAAATTTACAAGGATGAGTGTAATGGCTACTCTACTAATCGTAATTAAATTTATGTTGTGAGTCTTTTAAATTAAGGTTTTACAACAAGTATCACATATACTTAACATTACTAATCCTCCATGTAAATTCGAATGAACTTTGCTCGACAGAAATGGACACCTTTCAATCATTTCATACACCAAATATAGTTTACCAATATGTGCATTGTAGTATAGTCTTTGCAAAGCACATATAACAAAAAAATACCTTTGCATCATTATTATAAAAGCATGATCAGATTAAATTTACCAGACAGACATGAACGCCGTACAATTATGACACATACTCACACAATATGAATGACTTTAAATTGCTTTAGGTACCTGGGAAAACCCCAAAACAAGGCTTACTTCACAAAGACCTATAAATCATGAAATTCAATGCAACGTACGTTGATACCTGCAAGATAGAGAAATACAATGAAATCAAGAACATTTGACATATTACAGACGAACACTTAGAACATAAACCATGCAATCTGTTTACAGCGTATGAAGCATCATTGTCGTCTTCCTTCTGAATAATAAATCTTTTAGCTGTCTACGAGGGATTAGAACCCTACTCTCAAAATTCATATATCGCTGTCAATTTCAGGTGTCAAAGGTTTAGTATATCTAATTGCAGTCAATTAAATATTGTTTTTTCTACATATCAGTTGACCTTTGTAAGATAGCACATTGTTCAATGTTTGTGTCCTGGGTTGGTCCTTACATTGGTTACGTATAACTTTTTGGCTTTCTAACTATTTGTTATCTGAGCGTCACTTATGAAAGGAAGACGAAAGATATTAAAGGGAACTTATAGATTGAAAATAAATTGACAACCCCATGGCTAAAATTAAAAAGCCAAACAGACAAATAATTGTACATAAAACACATCATAGAAAACTAACGACTAAGCAACACGAACCCCACAAAACACTGGGGGTGATCTCCGGTCCTCTACATGTTGCACCCGTCGTGTTGCTTATGTTACTACAAATCCGGTAAATAGAGTCATACAAAGACGATACGCGCATCTAGCTTATTAAATTGTTTTTTTTTTTCGTTTTTAGTCATGGCGTTGTCAGTTTATTTTCGATTTATAAGTTTGACTCTCCCTCTGGTATCTTTTGTCTCTCTTTTAGAAGCCTGGCAACTTGCTAACTATTAACACCACTGGGTTAATGACACTGCTGGTGAACGTATCGTTACCATTGGTAACTCCATTCAAGTAGTCAGACCTTCGGTGTTAACATCAATTCTATTGTCAATTTTATAAATTTACTGTTAAAAAGTATAAATAATTCGAAATACTAAGGATTTCTTATTCCAGTCAAAGATTACTTTAGATGTATTTGGTACATTTGTTTTTGAATTTGAGTCCTCAGTGTTCTACAAATTTATACTCATTTGGCTTTTTAACTGTTTTTGATCTGAGTGTCACTGATGAGTCTCATGAAGACGAAACGCGCGTCCGGCGTATTAGATTATTAGCCTGGTACCTTCGATATCTATTTAAGTGAACTAAATATAAAGGAATGTAAATGTAATGAACTAAATTTTTACAACCATATTCTTTATGTGGCCTTCTCAAGTCAGCAAATTGTCGGTCAGTGATTGTCTTAGGGACTTTTAAGTCATGTTTGGTTTGGATTTGTTCAGCCAACTATACACTATGATTTTTCTTATTGTTGACGGCATATAAGTAATAGTTATACACCGAGGGAAAGGTATGTCTGGATAAGAAACCCCGTCGGCCGGAGGCCGTAGGGGTTTCTTATCCAGACATGCCGTATCCCGAGGTGTATAACTAACTTACACCCCATTCTAAACTCTATATTGTTAACATTGATTATCAAATGAAAAAAAAAACCGATAGCATATATTTTATTGACAATATCAAACCATGATTTATAAGATTTTTTTGTTATTACATGAAAACCCACTAGTAACCTTTTTTGGTTATCTTTATCGTTCACACTTTGACAAGTGAGTATGTTTTACCAATGTCAAGGTTGTTTTGCATATTCCAAATAAATCCTTGGGTTGATATAGATCAGCAAGTCAAGGTTGACCGTATCGTGTATTCATATTAAAAACAAAAAATACTTCATGCTTCTTGTATGCAGTTGTCAATACGGAAGGGTATGAGACGGACGACATTTCTTAGCAAGCGTTGGATTTGGTAGATGAGACTAATTTAAAGATAAAGGCAATATTATAACCCAAAGTACTTACATGTATCAGTTTAATAAAGGTAATCATAACTATATTTTCTATCTTACGGTTTTATGGGGGGGGGGGGGAAGCCCCCCTCTTCTCGAGAATAAATAAACATTCATATTCGGACCTACAATGGGATAAGTGTGTCTGCAATAGAAACCTGACTTCCAGGCACGCTCAGCATACAAAGATACAGATTTAATATTTCGTAACTCTCTTTTGCGGACGGAAGAGGGGCTGATCCAGCTGGCGTTCCCAACTCAAAAGAAAAGGGCGGGGTTCAAATAAGTCAAATACATTGATTTTTTAAAGCTGGGCCAACCAGCGGAACCCCTACCCCGGATCGGCCACTGGCTAACGGGGGGGGGGGGGATGGTCGAGAGTTAGAATCTTCCTCTTTTTTTATAACAGAAACATATGACTGGGATAAAAAAAAATATTTCTTTCAGCAAAGGAGTAATTGAAATTTTCTTAAATGTTTTTTTTTTAATATCTTGAAATAATTTGTAGTGAACACTAAGTAATTTCTTGTGTTCATGCTATTTAAAGAATAATAAATTTCTATTGTTACGAATAACAATGGACTTTGTTTGCGGGATGTAGAAGCAGGGGTTTTCAGAAACCCCGCTTGTCACAGCCTGTGGTCAAAATCCATTGTTATTCGTAGCAATAGATCTATTCAATTTACACGTGTTTCAAAAATAGAAACAATGAATTATAACAATAGAGCTGGGGTGTAAGGTTATCTATAATTGCTTACATACAAACCACTCTTTATTAAGGTAGTTTCTCATTGCATAACTGAACAATCTTATAAAAGATTAATATCATGAATATTTCAACGTCATCTGCTATTGTGTTGTTTTATTTA
Organism: Mytilus edulis; assembly: GCA_019925275.1. Lineage (NCBI taxonomy): Eukaryota > Metazoa > Mollusca > Bivalvia > Mytilida > Mytilidae > Mytilus > Mytilus edulis. The sequence continues at coordinate 54,794,396 of CM034361.1, forward strand.
CAGTATGTTTTAAGACAACACATTAACACTAACCAATCAATGCATAGTTTTGAAAATTGTTATTTATTTAAGAAAAAATATATACCATATCTTGATTAGTAGCACACATGCATCAAATACTATATTTTACGCTTTTGTTTGCTCTTTTCCCTTAGTTAATTGTTGTGGTATTTTGCTTCTTTCAGTGGCTTTATCGAATGTTCTTTTAAGTGTGTCTGTATGGCTTGGCATACCTTCAACTAGATTCTCAGGTTTGCCGTAGTATTTTGTGTTGAACATTTTCGTGTTGTTACTTGAAATAGACTCGCCCAAAAAAGATGTCGACACCGTACGGTTTATGCCATTTAATCTTTTCGTTTTATTGTCACAATTTGGAACATCTCTTTCTTTGGGTTCTCTGTCGTGCTCTTCAATCATGCTTTGTGATTTCAGCAAGTGTCTCCGTCGGTTTTGAAGTAAGAAGTTTGCGTTGTAATTATCATCGTCAATCATTTTAACCACATTCTCTTCTGACTTCATGAACTCTGCACATTTTGATTTGGTTATTTCTCCAAAGTTCGATTTCAAATTGTCCGTTGGTATTTTTTCTGTCGATGCACTGAAATTCTTATTTCTTGATGTATCTGATGAAACATTTGGACTTTGATTTACGCCAGTAGTACACGTTTTATCAGATTCGTACTGGATATTTAAATCTCCAGAATAACTTTTGTCTAACTTCTCAGTTTTTAAAACTCCTACTTTAACATTATTAGGACCTGAAATGTTTTGTTTTGTTAGATTGACCCCGGTTGATTCGACGTTTGAAATGTTCTCTTTGGAGTGTTCGCTGACCACCCCCACATCGTCTGTACTATCTTGCTGTTGTAATGTCTCAGCTTCGCGCATATTAGAGTCATCATCAGGTTTTCCTTTGTTTTGCCTAATAGATTGGTCCTTTTGTGGACTATCTTTTAAATCAAGAACATTATCGGATATTTCTAACTGGTTAGTCTTTTTAGTTTGAATAGTTAGGGATTGAATACTTTCACTTTTTGTATTATTGTTGGTGATTTGGCTTGGAAAAGTCACATGGTCTTCGCTTGATATTGATCTGCATGCTAACGGTGGTGCAATGAAACTTTCAACAGACTTCTTTCTAGCAACTATTCTATCATTTTTGGGTTCGATATTCGTCTGAACCGATCCTTTTACTAAAACTGGGCCATCAATATGTAAAAGAAGAACAGGCCAGACAACATATTCAACAATAGTTCCCGTTCTGTTATATTTGTTGAATTTGTTGGAATCCATGGTCTTGTTTTCGATATTTTCGTACTCAATAGCCATAGGTGGATCTGAACAAACCATATACCAGCACAATTCTGAACATTTTCGCACGAACTCTTTTTTTGTCCCGATGTTGTTTTGTTTAATGAGCCATAGTCATCATAGCAATTCTGAAGATCAAACAAATAAACAAATGAAATTAGTTTGACATGAGAAGAAAGAAGTGAACCCTTTAAATACAATAACATTTGAATGAATCGACGAAAAATGTAAAGTAGACCACATTGTTTTCACAATGAATTATAAATCTATGCATTTTGGAATTCATGTTTTGATAAATGGTCTTATTACATTGGCTGCAATGAATAATATTGAATATTCCCAGTTGAATACAAAACGATAATTTCACATGTGAAATAAACGTAGTTTTTTCACTCTCTGACGTCATATAACAATAGGCGTTGTCAAGACGTCAATAACGTCGGATCAAAACAAATTGTAAATGCGTAGGAAAAACATATAGTTCCTTACATGTTCTACATTAATTTCATAAAAAAAAGCCATTTGACATGTAATAAAAAGTATAACTAATCGCCGTATTTGAATATAAAAAATAAGACAACTTGTGACCGAACGATTAGTTATACATTTTGTACTATACTTACATTCAGATTGTATTACAGTATAAAGAACAAAAGGCTTTTATAAGATTTCAATATATACCTTCTTAACTGAATCAAGTAATGTTGAACTACATTGTCGTTGTTCTTTTGCATTCTGAAGAAATAACTCCCTTGCCTTTATCAAAACTGCATTTTCTTTCCCTTTCTGGTCATATGCATTGATTCGTTGATTCTATATTTGAAAAAATAATAATCTTTTCATAATATCTGATTATTACTATATCAACGACTGAACTATTTAGATAAGTGACATAATTTGTCGTAGCTTAGGCAATGTGTAACAAATTAACAAGTTACACTGTGACAAATTTGAGAAAAAATTTACATGAAGCTTGAATGATTAAGTTCAATGATTTTTGTACCATTAAAATTTCAAAAAAATATAGCTGACTTCGTTCTATAAATCAGATTTTTTTCTTTTCATTAGGTTTTATTGCATTATAAGGTTAACTGTGATATGTATGATAAATTTGACCTAAAGGTAAGATATTTGTAGTCATTGTTCAAATAATCTTGATAGATTAAGTTGAAGTCACAGATATCATAACATGTGATATTCATCCTTTACCATGACCTATCATGACCTTAATGGCTAGTAGTTGGTCTCGAAGAATAGAATATTACCTTTTTTTTGGATCAACATAATTTGTAAGTTATGATATTTGGTATGTGGTCTTTTGTCTTTTGACTATGCAATGACATGAAAAAGAGGCGAAAGATGCTAGAGAGACCTTTTAACTCATATGTCTAAGATGAAATGACATTGCAGGGCTTAAAAAAGACCAACAAACGAGAACACACAAAACACAACATAGAAAACTAAGGACTGAGCAACACGAACACCAGGTTCTCAGGTGTTCGGAAGGAAATCAGATCCTGCTCCACAGGTGACACCAGTCGTGTAACTCCTGTTAGTACACATCCAGCAATAAGAGTAATTTGGTAAGTCATATTCTGGAAAAAGGTGTCGGGATTGTAGCAATGACATTATAAGGAACAATCCACTATCATATTTGATGACGTCCGTAAAATTCACGAATCTATCAAGGAAATCAGGAAAAAGATGCTCTGATAAGATAAAGGTCAGGATAATTTATATGATTTATCATACAAATACGTTTTGAATTTTGTTTAAATGTGTTACACGTGAGGTCGTTAGGAGAAGGAATGCAGTTTTCAGATGATAATATTCTTTAGTTTTCTATGTTGTGTCATGTGTACTATTGTTTGTCTGGTGTTTTTTTTAAATTTTTAGCCATGGCGTTGTCAGTTTATTTTAGATTTATGAGTTTCACTGTCCCTTTGGTATCTTTTGTCCCTCTTTTATATAAATGGCACATCTGTACATATAATGGTCAGCAATCAGACTTGGATATATCGTACCACATCAGAGACATTTTATATGATCCTGTGACGATTGATGAGCGTATCATGTTTCAGCCCTTTGCTTGCTTCCGATCTTTTACAAGTCTGTGCATCTGCCATACATTAAGGTACACAGACATGAGCATTTGTTTACCCGTAAGGAAGTGTAACATGAAGTTGTGCTCATTGAAACTTAGTACGCATGTTCAATATGGTGAATACGTATGTGCTCAATCACGCATTTGATTCTAATTTCACATTTCATTGAATATTGAAGTGTGATAGTGAAAACAACAAGACAGGTTGAGTTTTTTGCTTTCGGTATTTTACAAAGATGAGGTGGTCACATCAGCTTAAAACTAATGTTGATAATAAGCGATGTGAATTTTTCAAATTATATTGCATATTCAAGTTTTGATCTCGATTAACATTGGTTTGGAATAATTATACTCGTAGCCTAAATCACTTACAAAAGTTCTTTTAACAAGTGTTTTTTTTCTCCTTGTACGGTCTTATTTATAATTTTTGTTTACAAATATTTTTATGTCTATATATTTTTGAAATTTACTTACGATTAGAACGTGATATAATTGTTTAATAATTGTTTTACTTTATTTGAGGTGACTTATAGGTCCATTGGGCCGGGTGTATTACTATTTATCATATATTATATGTTTATAATCTGTACATAATTTACACATGTCACTATAATAAATAATTTACTTACTTACTTACTTACTTACTTACTTACTTACTTATAGGGTTTGATTGACATTATTATTTTATATACATATGCAAAATTTGCTTTTCAATCTGTCGATACCTGTACTTTGACATTTCACAATGCCATGTTTTTCTTTGACTGTTAATGACATCTTTTAAACACTTAATCTATTGGGTGTTGGATGTGTACTGATTTATATTTTAGTCTTAGATACATGAATGATTTTATTAGTTGTTATAAGCTTTGAACTAGCTGATATTGTCTACAAGTTCCCACATATCTGTAATGAGAGTCTGATTGTTGTTGGATGTTTAAGAACACAGCCACGTCCACTCTTTGTTTTTCATTTTGAATCCATCTGACAATTTAAGTAATTTTTAACTTATCTTTATAGTTGTTTTCCATTGTCTAAGGTTAGGAGAAAGTTGTTGTCTTCCAACTTGCAATTGTGTAACCGTCCAAAGTGATTGACGTTTATTGCTGTGTAACATACTAGTTTTTCATTATTGTGTACATAAATTCGGCCGTTATTATTCTCGTTTGAATTGTTTAACATTTGTCATGCCTTTTTTATAGCTGCCTTTGAGGAATGGGCTTTTCTTATTGTTTAAGACCGTACGGTGCAATATAGTTGTTAGTTTCTGTGTCATTTTGGTCCCTCGAGGAGGATAGTTGACTCATTGGTAATCCTACCAAATCTTCTTATATTTATATTATCTTCTACAAATTAAAGATGAAACGAAGACAAGTACCAAGGTTCATCATAACAATTTAGGATTTTTTAATTTTGTTTCAAAGATGATGTGTCGAGTGTTTTTTAACGTTTAGTATCAGTTTAACACATATGATTTTTTATTTAAAAAGGTAACAACGGTTGTCAATAAACAACCATTATTACTCGATTTATGTCACTTGACTGGGGGGAGATTAGCCGGTTCGGTCACAATAAACCATTCCCTCTACAGATAGGTGTTTTAGAATACACTCATCAGTGAAGTGTTTAGTCATTCTTTTGTAAATTCCTTTGATGACACTGATAGGTGATTAAAATCATTAATAATTATAACGGCAATCTTCTTTATCACACACATCTTCAAATAGACTGTTTTTATGCAACTTAAAACGTAAACTCCGCCCGATCAGTTGAAATAACATTGGTAATACACTTACATGATTACACAGAAAACATGATTTTTAGAAGATGTTTTTAAATTGACTGAACAAACTTTAAAATCTACAGCTTTGCAAATAACATTTGAGTATGAAAATTTGAAAAATGCAAATGCCATTGAAATATGCATAATTGATCAATTGACCAGACATCATTTACAGTTAATCATTATAATATTAATTCACCTTTTTGAGTGTTAATTCTTTCACCCCAGGAAGATGGAGTATGCTAACAAGTTCCCATACTTTTTCATGCATTAACGTGTTCTGTGAATTGAATATTTCAGTGCACTTCTTATAACACCACTGAAAGAAAATGAAAAACAAAAAATAAGTTTCCCTTTGCTGCTATCCAAATAGTTTGGTGTTTTGCTTCAATTATTCCGACTGTTAAAACAAATCTTAGACAAATCAATATTATGAACCTGCGAATTTGGCTTGCTTGACAATGCAAAACTATCTACAGAGTAAGACCGCTGGATGTAGGCAAATATAAAAGGTCACCAACCAACACATAACATACGTTAAATTCATTCCGTATTTATTTACAATAGTCCGATTGCCAATTATTGATTTGTTTCTGTTATTACACGCTTTTTAAACAAATTACTTCCCTTTGTCAATCGTAGACTGTTTCCATACCGGACAAAATTGGTTTTAGCCAATGCAAAGTATGACGAATTGAAAGTGACGTATCGGCGGTTTAACTAATTTTTCACGAAAAATTATTTCTGATGTCAAAATTATTTAGTTTAACAACAAATTTATGTTATTAAAAGATTTGAAAACCTTATACATTACTCACATTACGCACAAGTAGATTTGCTCTTTCTGCTACTCTCCATTGTAAATAAAATTAATGTCCCTCATAAGGAAGACAACTTTTTTTAGGGATGTGTAATTACTGGGTCAATTACGGGAATTGGCAAAAAGCCATTTAAAAGTACTAATACCAATAAAAGAATTAGATTTTTGCACTTTCTTAATTACAGAATATAATATGATACAATAATTAGAGGTTGCACTTTGTAAATACAGCTGTTTCTCAAAACACACCTCTTTTGGGAGATCTTCAATATTCATATAAAGTTAATTTTGTTTATACACTGGTTCCCAGTTATGCTCTCTGTGTACCATCTCACAGAGACATAACTTGGGAATGTTACCAGTACATTTACATGTGCATATTGTTTACATTGAGATCTGTGATAACTTTTCATTCAAGGTAGGGGTAGTTAAGAAAACAAGTGTTAGTTTAAACTCCGAGAAGTTCAGGGCATATAAACGTTGAAAATATGCCACACAGCCCTATATTTTGACCTTTCAAAAAAAATGTTGTGCAAATGAACTTTAAATTTTAGGATAATTTCAGACCTTCATAGTAAAAATGGTTCAGTTTGAGCCGTAAAAGGAGTTCCTATGGGAAATTGCATTGTCAATATTTACAGAAATGCAACCTAGAGATCGTCGTTTTTTTGTTTTTTTTTTAATAAAGATTTTTTGAGGCGTAACAATAATCTTATAATTACATCTACAATTTTTAAAATATGTTTCTCTGGTGTTTCGTCTTTGTTATCCTGTTTTTCGTTCTTTTGAATAATTTCTTCAAAGACATCTGTCCATTCATCTGAATACAAAGAAGCCCAACGTTCTCCTATTTTTGCAGGTCTGTTAGGATTACCAAGATCAGTGATGGCTGGATTTCCTTCTGTAAGCTTTTGACCGGCCATTTTACTTAGCCTAGAACAAAAAATATCATGGTTAGCTCATTTTATATATAGAAATTAATTTCGAACAGGGTGCACCTGAAATGAAAATATTACAGAAAAGTGTTTCCTTCTGAAAGTAAAATTTATTGTACAAATGCACAATTAACGATCTTTATGATAATATCGTTTGTTTCTGAAAACTATGCCGTTACTTTCTTTACTGTGTTTTTAAGTTGCACACTTGATGACATAATTATATTTGTACATACATGTAAAAAATGCATCTGCCATTTAACATGGTAAGTATATAAACGTCAAATGGAAAAATACCTCTCGGCTGCTAATAACAGATCTGCATTATAGAGAAGGATACAGGAGGACCATTCAAACTTACGAGTCGAAAATTATTTGCCAACGCCATGGCAAAAACAAAACACACACACACGGATAGACAGTACAACAAGCTCAACAATGAATGCAAGTAAACTATACATCTCCTTTTCATTTTCAAGTAGACCATATGATCAAATCTTTTCTACATCGTTCTTTATTTAGCCTTTTAACTTCTCTAATATATGCGTCATGGATTAGTCTTTTATACACAAGTCGCGTACAAAATTATAAGATAAGTTTATATGATGAGTTTTAAACTCGTTTATCTTACGAAATATTGACCAGGACGGAAATATACATGTAAAAACTGCTAGTATTGTTTTGTTGATTTATGTATCATATTCCTTTTGCTTAGTTTCCTTTTTACCTACTCTAGCATTGGACTCTTGGTTTCTTTTGAAATACAATAATATATACCTCGACAAAGGCTCATCTTTTTCCTTTACTAAAACTGCCTTTTCTTCCTTCAACTTTTTGTTCTCTTTGGTAAGAATATCATTTTTATTACTGACTTCAGTTAAAAAATGATCGTTCTTTTCTAATTTCTCTTTTAAGTCATCAATATCCTCTAATGCATCAGATTTAGAACCTTTTTTAGTAGCTTTGTCATAAATTTCTACCACACGATCCTCATTATCCATTATGGGGATCTGGTTTCATTACTGTGATTTGAAAAAAAATATGAGTATCCATGTATATGTATAACAAAGTAAATTACATCGAAACTTATTCAAAACAAATCAGAAGGTATTGCGATGACTATTTATTTAAAATTAGTGCACACTGTACATATGTTATTGGAATGAGGTCGATTTAAAAAAAAGATATATTAGGCAATATGTTTGTTCATTTAACTGAAGACAGAATTAAAACTTTGCAATGTCATACTAGAGCACATGACACATTACATATAAAACTACCAAATTTCTTTGCAAACAAACCGGATCCAATAATCAACATAATAAACCATATCAATTACTATTTATATCTTGAAAGTGAATCTCACATTTTGAAAAGAAAATTAGAAATACTGACCAGTTTGGTGGGGGAAAAGTATGAATGCAAATAGCTAAGATTAGTATTGTTACATGCAAACTGAAAATAAATCCATAGATTAGAAGAAAAAAACATCATACTTGGAAAGAGCATTGGAACACAAAAGTTGAATAAAAGAAAAGAGAAAAGAGACTAAATTGAAATAGAGTAGTTTTTCATTATCCTACTTAAAATCAAATCCCTTTATCAAAACGAAACTTACCATATTTGAAATAAACGCAAATAAACAATCAGGTTGTAATTCTAATATACAACAAACTGACAAGGAAGTAAAACTATTGTTGTAAATTGTTAACACGATGTAAATAGGTCCAATCGGTAAAAGTATTTACAGCCGATATTTTCTCCTTGTGGAGATATTCTATGGTAATGAGCCAGTAAATATACTACATTTATTGCATTAATTATGTTTGTTTACGATACGCACTTATCAACATGCATAAAATAATAAATATTGTTACTAAAAGTAAACGAACATCCTTACTTCAAAACAAGAATTTCAGTAACTAGGAATTCGGGTATATAAATATATATTTTTTGGGACAAACAATTGCGAAAATTTGGCGTCTATTAAGCTGTGTGCGAGATGTTTTTACTCGCAGCCACGTTTTTTTTTTTTAAAGGAATGGTAATATTTTGATGCTCCAGGAGAGAGTTTCACAATCTTTTGCAAACAAATAAACACTAACAACAACCCTTTCGGCGCTCCAAATGCATCCTAATGCCAGTATAAAAGTCTGCTCCTATCCAACATGCAATTGATTTTAAGTCTAAATTTCCTGCGCTTCATCATCTGTCGTTACAATATATGATATGAAATAGAACGAACATAGTACACAGGTAATGACTTAAACCCAGTTTGATTCACACACATCTTAAGTGCTTAACGGGATTTGTACTATTTGTACAAACTTACAAAATTGAAATAAACACAGTTAGGGATTTGTCAATCCTCTGTCCTTCTGTGTATGCAATTAAAACGTGACTCGCATATTGCAGACCTCTACATTATCATTTTTCTAACTTGTCGAACAAGTTGCAAGAAAATCAACTAATACTGCATACCAAATTATTAGCCAGGTGTCTAAGGAGACGAATTTGAAGCAGCTAAAAAAAAAATCTATTTATGAAATCACATATGTAAAAATAGACATCAAGTCGCTGTCAACGATTTTCTAAAGGAAATTGAAATGATTGGACACAGATTACGAAGAGAATGCAATATTCAACACTGACTGCAAGCAATACTAGTATAGTTTCTGAGTGATCAATATAATGAATAACACAATTTTGACTACTGCACCCGAATTTGTGACATTTTTATGTATGTTTTGCTACACATTGTTGTCAATATAATATGATTTTACGCAACTCTCATACAAGTGAGAATGTTAGATTGCTGTAAAACCTTGTTTAATCCACCATAAGAAAATACGCATGTACTAAGTCAGTAATATGGCTGTTGTTTTTTCATGTTTTAGTGTGTTTGAGCTTTTGGTTTTGTCATTTGTTCTTGGAGCTTCAGTCTTGCATTTATATACTTGTGTTCGATATTTTTTTTTATAAGAATTCTGCCTTTCATTAATTACAGCGACATGCCACATGAAGACTGATTTTGAATTGCGTAAAATTATAGCATACTTACGCATGTATCAGTTTCGTAAAATTACTTGTTGCACGAAAACATCAATATTTGTTCAGAATTAAAGTCATATACAGTAAACATTGTAGATTGTTATTTATAAAGAACAACCCAAATTTCTGTAAAGCCTGTCATTTAATAGATATCAGGGGGAAAATTGATTACAATCGCCACGCACACATTTTTTGCTTGCAGTTGAATGTTTAAAAATATCTTAAACTATTTTAAAATGCCAAAATTCACTAGAGGGCCAATCAACAGTTCTTTCGATTAACACTTTACGTACAGTGTGCATGTGTGTTTCCTATACTTATATATACCAGGAAGTCAACTTTAAACTATGTCAAGTGATAGATATACCAGACAAACGTGTACAAATATAGATATATAATTGATGTTATATATTACATAGATTGAAAGATTAGTTCGTTCGACTATAATTCTCATTTATTGTTAGAAAATGACGGATAAAAGAAAAACTTAGTTCACAGCGTATAAGAAAAACCTTAGAACATGTAGAGTTTGGAATATAAATTAAAAAAAAAACATATAGTACATGATGATGTTATCGTTCAGAATATATAGAAGATTTGGATTGGAACGCAGAATATAAAAGAAAAAAACATGTTTTCTCCAAGATTATTTTTCTCGGAGGAAGTGTTCTAGTGATGTACATTTATCATGGTTTTATTCCAAAGTAAACTCGTGTATAACGGGTATACATGTGTTTCAATTTATATTCTTTTCCTTCCGCATTTTTGAATAAAATATTCATGTCCAATGAAATTATAATTTGTATAACATAAGGTAGAATTGGTGCGATTGCTAATAGACTAACAGAAGATGATATAAACCAATAAAAGACAATAACAATCAAAACCAAGGAGTAAACAAAGACTCACAAAACCAAAGGACATTTACATAAACAGTTATAAATAATAATTAAGAAACAACACAAACTCCCCTAAAAACCGGAGTGAAATCAGGTGCTCCGGAAGGGTAAGCATTTCCTGCACCGTATACGACACCCGTCGTGTTATTTCTTTGTTCAGTTCGGTAATGATAAATCACCCTTGTATACCATTCAAAAAGGAAATGCTTCATTGGATTATAAAGAGTGTTAATAATTGTATTTTGAATGGAAATTCTAAAATTACTAAAAATAGATATTCACTCAAAACATGGACTTTCAATAGACCACGTTCGAGTTGTGTATTTCACCAGGAAAAAAACCATGTCAGTTATTCTCGCCTTTAAGACGTTACTTACAAACTAGAGGCCACCACCTTTATATCTGTACTAAGAAAGTTCATTAAGCGTCTTCGCGAAAATGCTAGATTAATCCGTAGGTACCGAATCACAATTTCTAAATAACAACAGTGCTGATAATCAATTATAAGTATTAAATTTGCCGAAGAATTTTTGCAATATATAATCATAATTTTTCAACCGCTTGCTCAACATGGGAATAAAGTGAATATGTAAATATGTCCCTAAAGGAACGAATGATGTTCACTCAAACCAAAGTTTTTGACTGAGTTGTAACGAACCCGAAAATGGTCTATTTCTTCGAGATAGATAAATAAAAGCCAATTGATCACAATTATAGTTCCTTCCAGTGCTATTAAACTAAGTATCGTGTATGACCAGTTTTCGCTGAAAATACTGCTACGCATCTCCTCTTCATTCCTGTTGGAACATTTGTCGGAGTTGATCAAGGATCAGATTCGAGGGTTTACGCTGACGCACATGTTTATCCAGTTATTTGCATGTTCAATAGGATTCAGGATCGCTGATTTTGAAATCCAAGGTAGCACATTGTTCAACTCGCTGTGTGAGATCTGGTACTGTCTTTCTGAATTAATTCCCTCTGTCTGTCAATAACATGCGTGTTGGGAGGATGGATAATTTCGTCTCTACCTTGAAACGGTTGAATTACCCGGAACAAGTATTTTTTTCTATTTTACAGTCATTTGAGATAGCCGCCCACATCATGACATTTCTTCCACAGAAACTATCGACTTCTTTGATTCACGAGGATGCGAATTGTTCGTTCATGAAACGGTAGACATAAGTTCTTCTATCACGTTTCTTAAGCATAAAACGAGTCTCATCACTGAACCAGATCTTTTGTCCTGTGCAGAATGTCCAGCCCCTGTTTTTAATTTTGAAATTATCAATATCACCCATCTTAGTAGCAATATACCAACTTCACCTTCATTCGATATTCAAGAGCGTATAGCTGCTACCCCGACATTGTTCAACGTCAGAGCAGAAAGTTGATTAACCAGGGTGTGTGTCAAAGAACGTCTTTGATTTTTTTCTAAAATATTTCATTTGGAGATATCAAGACCTTGTTGATAAATATTCCGTATTAACTTCACAAAAAATACACTATGGTCTTGAAGTTTTGAATGTATATACTGACGTTGTTTATCATCTAACTTTGGCGTTATAGAGGATTTTTAAAAGTTTTTCTTTGTGAAGTGTTGCTGTTACTGTGTATTCTGTTTTTTTTCGACAACAACTAAATTACACACTCATTTGGGGCAGAAGAACGTGTATATTGCGCACTTTGTGCAACTTATATTCTATTTCATATTAAGGAACTGTTGTTATCCAAATACCGTCGAGTGTTTCTTTTCTGAAAATAAATAAGTGCAAATATCTTGCATTGGGTGCCCTTTTTTATATAAAATACTGTAGAGCAAGACAATTTTATAATTTCTCATCAAGTTTCGGAGTTCTACTTTTTTATATTTTTTATTTTCAAATTGCTATACAGATTGCTTGAGGTCATACGGTGACATTGCCAGCTGTAAATACAATAGCTGACATTTACCGTTTGATCTTTAATCTGTGAAATTATTGAAAGTATCTAAGTTGCATTCATACATAATGTGCCCTTATTTATAATGACAGAAAGTTGGCATTTATCAATTGATATGCCTAATACGTTTGTTTTCAGATAGGTGTTTTTATAAAAGGTTGAAAAAATAGATAAATAAGATTTCAGTTATCAGTGGTTAAGCAATTAAGATCCCAATCGTGTCAACCCATCTATGAATTATTGTCTTCATGTACACATTATTCATCATCCTAACATGACGTCCTGCAAACACTTTGAGTACACACCCGTGGTAAAATATGAATATATTACATTGGCTGTTCCGATCGTACTCCCACGTCACATGTTGCTTTATGAATGAAGTACCCGACGTCATAGAATGATGACGTAATAATTTAAGCATTTTACGGGAAAAATCACGCTTCTGATACCATACAATCATCACAACAAGGAAACGTAAACAAACGATGCTAAACTGTGGTGTAAGCCCATTTTTTATACATAGAAGACATATAAGTAAATTATCATTAAAATTCATCCAAATCTATCTAAATTCGTTATTGTAAATAGTTTGAGCATGTAACTTATTCTGTTTTCTCCGTTCTTTTTACGCCAGTCTAAAAGTGCGTTAATTTATGGGAACGGCAAATATTTGCCTCTACCTAGAGCGCTTCGATCTAATTAATTGCCGTATTTGTCTTATTAGAATCGAAATAATTCATGGGGGCTTGGATATATCTAGATTTTACCACGGGTTGTCCCTTTATGACAATATTTGTCATAAAGGGCCAACCCTAGGTAAAATCACGATATATTCAAGCCCCTATGAATTATTTCTTAATTGAATAACCCTTTTAACAAGATAATATTTCATTCAATTCATGCATAAAATATCGTCTGTTTATAAACAAAGTTGTATATGGCAAATTGTTCTTCTCTGAACATGATTTCAAAGATACGGAGAAAATATCATGAAACAAAGTCATACACTATCGTCTTAGGGAGAATATTCAAACGGACAATACGTTACGTAACAAGATATATTGTCATTAAAAAGAAAACAGAACTACAAACTTAAATATAATCGTCATGTACATCGTTTTCTTTACTTAATCATGTTAATTATGGTTGAGTATCACGTCTACTGTTCGAAAATAACTTAAGTAGTTTAATAAATCAAAAATCACTAGCCTGCCAATCAACAGTTCTGTCGATTTACACTTTACGGGCAGTGTTGATGTGATTCATATTATTTCTTTACCAGGATGTCAACTATGAACTATCCAAAGTCACACACAGTGATAAATATAACAGATATACTTGTACAAATATCAGCGTATAACTTATGGTAAATATAATGAAGATTGAGGGATTAGTTTGTTTGATTGGAATTTTTATTTATTGCGAGAAAATGAATGACAGGTGAAAGAAGGGCATTTTACACCGTATGAGAGAGATCTACGAAAATATAGAATTTTGAAATATTAAAAAAAGTCCGGTATATGATATCGATACCAATATATCAGAGATTTTGAGTGGAAGGGATAATTCTAACAATATTTAAAGAAAACCATGTTTAAGAATTTTTTTTTACATACATCGTATAATTAAAATTATAAAAAGATCAAATATCTTCCTTATTATTTCAGCTTGGAGGTAGGAAACAAGCATACATTCTTTTCATTATATCTGACTATTTGGAAAGTACTCTGAACTTTAACGTTGCTTAAGTAATAACCAAATATATCAGAATTTTAATGGCTTAAACTAGGCTTATATGTAACCTTTTCAATGTGTTAGGGTAGCCATAATACCATTGGGAAATTACGTACGTGCAATTAGTTACCAGGATTATGATTAAATACGCCAGATGCGTGTTTCGTCTACATAAGACTAATCAGTCACGCTCAGATCAAAATATGTATAAAGCCAAACAAGTACAAACTTGGATTGCATTGAGGATCTCAAATTCCAAAATAGCAGGTACAGAACCGTATTTGAGTGTGTCTTTTTTGACATACGGATGGTCAATTTTATGCTTATTACAGCAAAGCTTGCTAAGAACAATACTGCTTCTGTGTACAATAGTTCATTCTGAGACATAATAGAAAAATTGAAAGTGATGGTTTATTAAAGCTTTTTTCTGCTACTCCAAAAACTAGAAAAGTATTGTGTAGTTAAAAAATCATCCGTCAGTAAGTTATGTAACTTATAGGGCAGCACTTCTTAAAAACTCCTTGCTGAATATGCCCAATTAGTTACTTTACTTCTGGTCATTAAAAATTCGACATAGTGTTTTTCTGTTTGCCTTTTATTATGTATTTTGCTTTGCATCGGCTTTGTCATTATTATAAATTAACTGTTTACAAAGCTTTCATTTTTTGAAATCCTAAGGCTTATCTTACTCAGGATTTGATAACTTAAGCTGTATATGGCGAAACTTGGATGACTTTTTACATTAAGAATAGTCCGAACTTGTTTTAGTCACGGGCTTGTTTTAGTCTTGTTGCTCAATGCTCTGCAACTTAGTTCTTTGATTAATATTTTTATTTTTGTTTTATTCGAGCGTTACTGATAAGTCTTTTGTAGACGAAAAGAACGTCTGGTGCACATACAAAATGTCTGTCTTGGTATCTTTGATGAGTTAATTTGTATATATATATTGATATGGGATGTCTGTATGAATGTACGTAAATTATATTTAAAGTCGGATTACATGTACACACTACCAGAGACAACATGATCTCTTTAACCGAATGTATATACACCAGACTGCATCGTACAATGTATATGTACACACCTGAAGTTAAATAGATGTACTATTTTGTTAATTATATGTTACTTTATATCATTCCGTTAAACAGCTCATATTTTTTGGTAAGTATATCAGAGACATATTATGATACATTTAGTTATTACATTAAGAATAGTCTCTGTATATATCCAACAAGACTTTAAATTCATATTATTTGTTGAAAGTTCCTCTATGAAGTTGTCAACTCAGTGCGCAGGCTGCTGCGGCCTGACGATAGATTTCTTCATTTTTACAGTGTCAATAAGCGTCGAATATTTTAAACAGAAAATTCACTTCGAATAAGCCGCAGTTAAATCTTGTTGCTAATGATTGTGTTTTATGGTTTATGAAGCATATGCAATAGTGGAACTCCCTGGAGGTAACTGACAAAATAATAGCAATCAACTGTTGCGGAATCCTGTCATCATATTTGGTATATTTGGCTTTAAAAAAAACAAACTTATATATGGTTACCAAAACCTTCCATATATGCAAGGAGTTGGATGCAAAGTGTGCCCGTGACTAAAACAAGTTTGGACTATTCTTAATGTAATTTCTGCATCAAATTTCTTCAATCTATTATCAATATATCAACATCACTTACGTACGTAGTAAACGTATCTCACCTTTTACGATCATCAAGAGCTTTCAGATGCTACTACAACTCACAACTCTACTTGCAAATCGGCGACTGATAAAAAAATAATGAACCCTTGTTTTGTCAACGAATGTTCTCTTTTTTCTAAAAAAAAACCCAATAAAACCCGATCGGAAAGTACCAAGACATTAAAGATAAATATTTAGTGTCACGTGCATTAATGTTTCTTTTGGCCGTATGACTTTTGACTTGCCTCAGTCAATATGCATTCGGCAATCAGTCTTTTGAATTTTCAACTTTTGTTATAACTGGTGTAGTGTTGACTGGTAGATCCGAATTATTTTCTGTTATAATAGAAAAACAAAAGATATGGTGTATCAATCCATGACACAAAATCAGTTCATGCACAACAATAGAGACAAAAGACACAAAAAGCTAGTACAGCTTTTTTTTAGGCCTTCAACACCGAGCAAAAAACCCTCACATTAATGCAAGTTAAAGATCGCTCCGAGCATCGGCTAGGTCGGAATTGTTTGCTTACACAATTTGGATAAACTTTGTAGGACGTAAAACCACCAAATCAGGGAAAGTAAAAAGAAAAAAAACATAAAAGTAATACAGGACCACACAATTTACCCCAAGAATAGATGAGTGTCATATTTTCAAGATAGATGGTCGTGGTCACGAACCTTTTCACCATTCAGATCTTCACCACAGAAGTGACTTCTAACACTCAACTTAGTATGTTTCGTGACTTCGTCAGTCATTGGTTTTGGGTCATTATTCTTTTTGATCTTTGCAATTACCAACGCTTTCGATCCATATAACTCACAAATTCTGAAACTTCGTTTTCACTTCTCGACAGATTGTTTTTACTCCCCACCATCACACTAGACATAGTAACACAGTTCTAATGGTGTGTAAATCTAGTATGGCTAAGTGTAGATGCGGAACGATTAGATTGACATGTATTGTTAAAGTGATAAAGTTCTCAAAGTCAGCGTACAGAACAGTCGTCACACGGCATGTCGATACTTCGACTTCTTTTTTGGGATGATTATATTTGAAAACAAAACTGTATGACAAAAGAGATGATTTCAGCTTTCCAATTGTGAATTTTTGATTTCTAATCAGCAACATTCATGGCCAGCAGCACATGCATACGGTGGTGTATATATCTCCCAATTGATACAATATTCCCGTGCTTGCATTTCCTATCATGATTTTCTTGATAGAAGGCTGCTGCTCACAAGTAGCTATTCTACCAAGAGTTCCAAATGGTGAAGTTGAAATCATCACATCGTAAATTTCACGGACACCATCACGAGTTTGTTGACCGTTATGGAATAACCGTTTCACAAATGATAACGGATATATTTCTTACGTCGTAACTAAAATCCCCTTCCCGTTCATGAATGTGATCTACCGAATTAGACTATTTACCGGATTTGTAATCACATAAGCAACACGACGGGTGCTACATGTGGAGCAGGATCTGCTTACCCTTCCGGAGCATCTGAGATCACCCCTAGTTTTAGGTGGGGTTCGTGTTTTTTAATCTTTAGTTTTCTATGTTGTGTCATTTGTACGAATGTTTATAGATATAGGAAGATGTGGTGTGAGTGCCAATGAGACAACTCTCCATCCAAATAACAGTTTAAAAAAGTAAACCATTATAGGTCAATGTACGGTCTTCAACACGGAGCCTTGGCTCACACCGAACAACAAGCTCTAAAGGGCCCCAAAATTACTAGTGTTAAACCATTCAAACGGGAAAAC
The DNA here is from genome assembly GCA_019925275.1 of Mytilus edulis. Lineage (NCBI taxonomy): Eukaryota > Metazoa > Mollusca > Bivalvia > Mytilida > Mytilidae > Mytilus > Mytilus edulis. The sequence continues at coordinate 54,812,426 of CM034361.1, forward strand.
CAACGGTCTAATTGTTTGTCTGTTTGTCTTTTCAATTTTTAGCCATGGCGTTGTCGGTTTATTTTCGATTTATCCTCTGGTTTCTTTCGTCCCTCTTTGACAATGCAATTTGCTATTACTAAAAAACTGGATAAAAAATTTGACATTTTCTTGCCCATATTTTTTCTTATAAAAAGAAGGGCACCCAATATATTTGCACTGATCTTTTTGCAGAAACATTACACATAGAGAAGATCTGACACGTTCCATTTTTTACCATAGATCATTCTGCTTTTTTAAGTGAATTGATTCACATTTTGTGATGCCGAGACCATTCCTATCTTTTAATATAGTATCTGTTTTGTCCATTCTTGATTTATGATGATTTATATTTGTTAACCTCATCATCCTCGCGCTGGTCTATGATTGGAAACTGTCGCATTGGCAATTGTACATGTACACCATCTCATTATTTTAGTACAAATAACAATATCAATTGATATGAAAATCATTGTATTTTGAAAATACAGAATGGAGCATAAACAACTGGAAACCTGACAAGACAGTTGTCAACTTCTATTTTAAGAGAGCCGTGGTGTAGTAGTGCATCGGACTACTAACACAAAGGTTCCTGGTTCGATTCCCGCTTGGGATGAAAATTTCAGGAACTCAATTTTCGGCTCTCCCTTAACACCATTTGTGAGTATGGTCTTGAGGAAACGATGATAGTCCGTCGGAAGGGGACGATAACTGGCTGACCCGTGTTAAGAGAGAGCCATATCTCTTGCACGTTAAAGACACCCTTGTAGATTTCGAAAAAGAGTAGGCTAATGCCGCTACAAGGCAGCAATCGCACCCGCAAAGTGGAAAGGGATTAATATAAGTTGCAAACTCTAAATAAATATGTTTAAACTAACTTCTATTTTATAGAATAGATTTCTGTCTCAGAGAGCTTCAAATTACAGTGTTTAGTGTCAATATTTTGCAATAGCATTGGTACCATTAATGAAACTAGAATTTATAAATAATTCCTTGTTATTAACACCACACCATGTATATTTAAATAATTTAGTTTTAGATGTTATCTCGTCTCATTGACATATACCCAGCATACCATTTCATGCGAATTTCTAAAAGTTTAGAAAATAACATTTGTAATTTTGTCAGCAAACTAACAGATTCAAACGCATCTTATATCAACTAGTCAAACTGATAGAAAAAACAAAGAATCACTAGAATCATGAAATATCTATTCATATCAGTGCAAGAATTAGATAAATTGCAAATGAAAGAGGATATATATAAGGCCAACAGTAGTATACAGCTGTTCGAAATTGATTCAATCGATTGAGGGAAAAAAAACAAATTCGGATTACAAACTAAAACTGAGGGAAACACATGGAACATAAGAGGAGAACAACGTCACAACAGAACCACTGAAATGCAACACACACACAAACGAACTATGATATAACAATGGCAATTTTCCTTACTTGATACAGGACATTTTAAGAAAAAATGGTGGAATGAACCTGATTTTGTGGCTAGACAAACCTCCCGCTTTGTACCAACTATATCCGATAGTAATAGATTCATAATTTAGTCATCATATAAAGTTTTATTTATTCAACATATTTGAAAAAAGAGATTATTCAAAGAAAATCTTCTTGTTTTTTTGGTTTTTTTTGTAGCGCTATTCTAGTAACTCTTCTGTTGTTGCTTATAAAGAAATGTTAGAACTGAGAATTGAGTTTAAGTTTATGTTTCTCCTTATTGAATATCAGTGTCTTTGATGACTACGAGTATATTCTATCGTCGAAGTCACAATTGTTTGATTTTTTTTCCTCGATTAAGAATTCACCGATGTATCCATGAAACACCATGTTTGCAAGGTATGATAACAAGAACAAATTGCCCATACTGGAACCTAAACTGGTCAATCACACAGTTGTAATGTTTTGTTTTATTTTGTTTTGTTTTGTTTTGACTTTTTTTTTGGGGGGGAGGGGGGAGGAGATTCTAAAAGATAGCGTTGATCGGTCCTATCGTCTAACAGTGTTTGATGCCACCTTGATATATTCTTTCTGGCTTTTTGAAGAAAAGAAAAATCCGCTTTTAATGATTTTATTTTTTTCTCTGCATCGACAATTTATTTTCAAATGAAGAGCATCGTTGGCAGTGTCAAAATCTCTATGGACAAACTCTCTGAAAAACACAACAATATCACGTTACAGACACATGAAAATAACTCAAAATCTCAAATCGAGATCACATGGCATATGTAAAGGTTAGAAAATATTTGTCAATTATAAGAAACATAAACTAGTATTGTATTGGACCTATGTCTGTTGATTCTATAGTTTAATAAAAGTTGGATCTTTTGTTCGCATTTTACGGTCAAGCAGAATGATTTATTGTCAAGTCAGTCCCATATATGTTAACTTGTCTATTATTGAAGATGTGCTGAAATGATGATATATATCAGAATATGAGATTCCAAATAGAACAGACACACATGATTCCATATGGGCTTATTAATAAAATTTAATATAATCTGAATTTGAATGTATATATTATCATCAACTTAGAATATCAGATATCACAATACTAGACCAAATAATTTAATAGTCAACTAATGGTTAAAGAAAAATAACAAGACATTATTGAACAATATAGGGAATCCATATTATAATTATTTGTTATTTCAAATTCCTTAAAAAAACATATTTACGGGAGAGAAAAAAATGGTATAAAGCAGGACACGTGATAAAAACTTATAGATAAAAGGTATAAAAAAAAACAGTTACAAATATATGTACACATTTCCAAGTTTTTTTCTTTATCTAATTATCTATTACATTACCAGGATCGATTATTATATGGATTTATACTTAGAAACACAGCATCATCATAAATATATGAATAGCCTTTAAATCATACGATATAAATTATGATTCTGTGAAACCTAGCACTTTGACGTCATCGATAAGAAAATGTTTGAATCGTTGGTATATTTTGGCTTTTGTTTTAACATTTGTCCATATTGAAGATTTAAATTGAACAGCGTTATGCTCTCAATTTTGATAAGACAATTGCTTGTCAATCGTTAGTTTAATAGAGTTCAAATTGCCAATTTGTATGTAATTACATAAATTTATATTTAGTATAAATCAATATATTAATTTGCTAAAATGTTATTTTCTTCTGGTTATTTTTTTCTTCTTCCGCCTCATTTTTTGAATGTGAACCCAGTCGATTGTAAACAGTCTGTGACATGTGCTGACGTCTTCGTGATTTATGAGTTGTAGTTATAAATTAATTTGTTTACGGAATATGGCAACCTAAAATCTAAATGAAGAATTATACTTACTCTTGGATATTCACATACGTATTTACGGACATGATTACAAGGTAAGTTATCCCAAATCCACGTACCATCGACTTTATATATCATTAAACAATCTGATTCTGGTCGAAAGTTTTCAGTGCCTGAAATGCTTAACCGAGTATTTATTTTGCATTTCGTCTTGATTAATACAAAGGAAACAAAAACAAATATGGTAGAGAGTCTTGCCAAACCCTCCTACCAAATTGGTAAACCATCTTAAAAGTACATAAGTCTACGTCTACGAGAGAAAACAAATCAAGATATACATAAAACATGTGTACTCAAAACATCACATCATGTCATTAATCTGTAAACATATATGAAGACACTATGATATGATATGTTATTGTAATAAGGACCACCTGTAAAAAAATCCAGTCGTGAGAACATAGAACTTTCACAGCATTCTGAAGAAGCAATTTTTTCTTCTTCAAGATTGGTATTTTGTTGTAATGATCCTCCTTAACATGATATATCTGTCCCAATATCTTCTTATACAAATGAATTGAAAAAACGTAAGTCGTCATTATTTTGACAAAAAAAGTGTACTGTTCAATTTAACAAGCTAACAGTATCAAGGACAAACACAATAAAAAAAAACAGTGCATTACTTAAACATAACAAGGAAATCGTTTTGCCATCGACAAGAAGACTTCGAATGAACTCAAAATTCAAAAGATTTACAGCGACTAACTTACTACAAAACAATTACAAAATAAGCACGTATTTGTATGATAACGGTATGGACAGAAAATAAATTCCTTATAAATAGATACCAAGGAATAAATTTGATACACCAGACGCGCATTTTGTCTACAAAAAGAATCATCGCGTGAAAAAAATGAAACATCCATTATGTATTTATATCAAAGGATGTTCTCATTTAAAAGAAATCATTTGTTTTAAACTGTTAATATTTTCAGATTATCCAATACTAATATAGACTTAAGAGTGAATGCAATAGTAAACCGTCATATATAGGGCAAGGATGGTAAAGAGTTTGTGTAAAGAAAAACAGAATTCTTTTGAAATGAAAAAGACAAATACAAAGTTTTGATTGAACCACAAACTTATTAGAAATTATTACCAATTCATCACTGTAATAAGATATTTGTATATTTTCATAAGTATTAATATTAGTTTTGTTATAAGTAAATCAAAAGCAACCTTGTTAATATTGTTATATACATATGCGCTTTCATGGATCTACAATCTGTCGATACGTGTATCTTGTCATTGCACTTGGTCTTGTTTTACTCTATCTGTTTATGACGTCTTGACACTAACTATATTGAATATTGGATGTGTACTGATAGATTATTTAGTTTTATATGCCTGATTTTTTGTAAAGGGATTTGAACTAGCTGTCAGTGATTTGTACTTAGTGTCGTTTTGTTGTTAGGATATTCAAGAACCCGGCAACGTCCACTCTTTCTTTTAGCTAGATGTATTTCTTTGTGTATCCATCTGATGATTTAAGTCTTGCTCAAATGATTTTTTTAGTTCGATCTTATGTTGTACCGTTACACCATCGGCCCACGTTAGGGGATGGTTGTGATCCCGCTAACATGTGTAACCCAACTACATTATGTATGTTCATGTAGGTCCTAATTTAGAGGCCTGTTGTTCAGTGGTTGTCGTTTGCTGTTGTGCTACATTTTAGTTTTTTGTTCAATTTCATTGTACGTTAGGCCAGAAGTTTTCACGTTTGAATTATTCTACATTTGTGATCTCGGGACTTTTTACATCCTGTATTGTGTTCATAATTTAAGGCCTTACAGTGATTTATATCTGTACATTTATGTGTCATTTGGTGCCTTCTGGAGATGTGACTTATAGGCAAACTTCTTTTTTATATCCAAAATGTACTTTGCCTGGTCTTGTCAAATATTAATCCTTTTTATATTACATATTCTCATAATAACTTATGCATAACTAATATCTTCGAGGCACTGCTGTTTCGGGTAAAAAAAAATCACAACTGATATATTCTTAATACACCTACTCAAAATTTGCAGCTCATATAAAAAAAATAAAAATTGAAAATTTGCTGTGCCGCTCACTTACTAAGCATCTGAATCCCGTCGTTTAAATATCTATACTACTCATGAAAAAGAAATGCTACGAATATTCTAAACTGAAATTTTAGTGTTGCCATAAAAGAAACTTCATAAAAAAAAATCAATGATTTTTTAATGTGTAAATGTTCATATTCAGTTCGTTTGAATATTAACACTTTAACTACAAAATAGATACAGGTTCTGTTCTCAATAGTCACCGATATGTATGCAATGCTGGCTTCGATAATTATTTTTAGATTCTTTAAAAGAATAATCTCAGTTTTTACTATGTTATGCATATCGGTGATAAGTTAATTTCGAAATTTCACTGAAATTGATAATTAATTGATTATTTTCCTCGTTGTCAATAACTAGCATATTTAACAGGCCGAGTGAATTAAAATAATTCAAACATAATATAATATAAAACAAGTTTTTTATAAAGATTTTGTAATAAAATTTACACAATTGTTCAATCAAAATATCATTAAGCTCATCAAAAACGGAAGACGACTTAAAGGAAACAGCAGTCAACAAAACACAAAATATGAAAAACAAGGGATGATAATAGGTGCTCTTATTCTGCTCAACTAGCGACGCGCCCTTGTGAATGTTTTAGTCAGTACAAATCCGTTGTGCAGAATAATTCCACAAAATATTATTTGTAATTTATTTTTTTCTATTTTTCTTGAACGGATTAAAAAGTGTTGAATTGTTAATCTTTTTTACGACCTCTTTATACATGTAAATCTATTGTTAAGTACCATTTACTGATGACTTTTGTATGTTGTCTGAATTACGTACATTATTCATATTTATCTTTACATATTTTTTTCAAGATTTTGATTTTTATCGTCTTCAAAACAAAATTTTGTCATTGTAAGACCAAAGTCAATAGCACCAACAGATATTGGTGTAAAAAAACAAATTGCTTATGTTTTTTGTTTAAGGTGGTACTAACACCTTGAATAAGACTTATCTTATTTTCATAAAAATTTTGTGGATACAAAGTAGTTTGAAAAACATGTTCATTTTCACAGAACTAGTGCACACATTTATTTATTGCATAGCTGAGAACCACTTTTTGGTGCAGAATTGTCTCTCTGCATTGAAGACCCATTGTTGACCTTTGATTGGTATTTGCTCTCTTTGTGGGTTGTTGTCTCTTTTGCATTTTCCCCATTTCCGTTATCAATTTTACTTATTTTATTACATTAACCAAATAACGTGATTAAAACATTCAGCTCTCTTTTTTAGATTCATTTTCCTTTAGTGTTGTGCATAACTTTAATTATCATAAAAAAAAGTATGATTACCTGTTCCAAATGGGAGAGCATTGAATGTTATTGAACTATTATCTATGGCAAATGTAAAGTTTCCATCTGAGTTGTTATCCTTTGCACCAGTCCATACAGCAGATATAACTGGAATAAAATTAAAGCTGCATGTGTTTCATTGATAATCAGGAGATAAAACAAACAAAAAAAGAACGAACAAAAATATCAAACTTCAATGTAAATATAAAAAGCCAAAAAAAACATAATAAAACAATAATTTTTTCAACCAAAAAAGCTGATAGAAAATAAACTGAATTAGTATAGACATTTTTCGAAGAAAAAAGTTCAATAACAAATTTCAACCATTTAAGGAGCGAAGAACATTACTTACAACGATAAAAACAGCTATGTTGCATGACCATGTGGCCAAAAGGTTTCGAAAAAAAGGTTTGTCGGTATAGAACTTGGTTTGGTAATATAGAAAAAATACACGTCATTTAAGATTCATTCCTTTCATTGATTATTTTACATGAAATTGAGAATGGAAATGGGGAATGTGTCAAAGAGACAAAAACCCGACTAAATAAAAAAACCAACAGCAGAAGGTCACCAACAGGTCTTCAATGTAGCGAGAAATTCCCGCACCCGGAGGCGTCCTTCAGCTGGTCCATAAAACAAATATATACTAGTCCAGTGATAATGAACGCCATACTAATTTCCAAATTGTACACAAGAAACTAAAATCAAAATAATACAAGACTAACAAAGGCCAGAGGCTCCTGACTTGGGACAGGCGCAAAAATGCGGCGGGGTTAAACATGTTTGTGAGATCTCAACTTTCCCCCTATATCTCTAAATAATGTAGAAAAGTAAACGCATAACAATAATGCATGCTCTCCAAATCGAATTCATAGCTCATAAATATTACCTGTTCATGACACACGGATCAGATATAAATATCATATTGATTTCATATTTAACGTTAGCTACAATACTTAATGTTTAGCGATTGATTCAGTTCTAAATTGTTACTTTTTTCAGGACTAAACGCTAGTCACACATTTTGAAATAAAAATAAAAGTTACAAGAATTCTAAATAATTGTCAATGTAATAAGAGGTAACCTTCATACTCAATCTATGGAAGAAGCGTATCGATAAAAATGTTTCTTATATCACATAGCAATATTGTCTAATATCAATTGTAAATATGCAGACATTCAAGGCGGAAAATGTTGTTTTCGGCAACTAAAAATTAAGAAAATACTATAGTGCCTAACAAGATTTTGTGAGGTAGACGAAATTGTCTTTAAAACGATCGTATTGACTTTTGATGTGCAGAAATAGGCAGATCGGACATATTTTGACTTTAGTTACTTACTTCTTAAGTTTGGGATTAATTGTAATCAACATATTCCAATGAGACTTAAAAATGCTTTTTTTTATTATGATAAATAATAATTTTACCTGCCGTAGTCGTGCGTAAAATATATTTCGGTATTTCTCTTACGAAAATGACTTGTTTAATGGAACAAAACGTATTATTTGTAAACTTTCTCTTTACTCTTCACAATAGGCTTTTAAAAAATAACCTTTCAACTGTATATTACGAAAATTTTGTGAAAATCGAATAAGTGGCAATTCTTACCTTACATACCTTAACTTTCATTGATAAAACATAATATTGACTCGTCCAGTGTCCAGTTTGAAGGTCATTTTAGTTACCGTACACATTCATGCACGTTCTAATTAATCAATTGTCATGTATGAAAAGCATAAACAAGTTTGAAGGTAAACAAATAACAACTTAATCCAATCAAATTGCCTACGATTCAATAACAATGACCAGTCCACATCATAAAAATGTATAGGGGTAAACTGGGTAGGGAGAAAATGTCAGATATATTAAGTTCATTATTTTGCAATAACGAGTAAAAATTTGTTAACCAATAGATTTGTTATAATTTCATAAACATGTCGTTATGTATTGGTATAGTTTTTGGATCTTTCATTAGCGTATTTAAGGCTGTAGAAAGTTTGGCCTTCAAAAGTCAACATAATCATTGACTTTATAAAGAAAATTCGCCTTTTTAAAACATTGAATGTTTCACAAATAATACGCGACAACAAAGCAAAATCATTTCTTAAAACACTGCAAAAAAAATAATTCTGATTGATGCAGTGGTATTGTCATAAATTGCACTGGAGTGAACAGTGGTACATCAAACGTCGAATTCCCTCACACAATGTTATCACACACTATAACTTTAAAACTTATTGTTCAAATATAAATCACAATTCAGTCTAAATATACATTCAGAAGTTAGTTTGAAGCAAACGTTTATGTCCGTGTAAAATTTTAAGTGCTGTGTTTTTCTTATATACATAAATATACAAATGCTATTTTTTCTAATATTAATGCGATACTTTGAAAATACTTTTCAAATATCATAGCGGTGTTTTTGTTATATCAATATTAGTACTTATTAGTTTTAATATTTGACTACTGTACCTATATTTTGACAATTTTACCTAATTATGTTTGTTTTGTTCGCGCATCGTTGTAAATATGACAGCTTTTTCAAAATTTGAAAATGCCAGTACCGTTTTGGTTTCATAAACAATGTCGTAATCAAAATTATTGTTCACATATATAACATTTAGCAAATTTTATTATGAACGCACCAAAATAATATATATCTGATATGCTCGCAACGCACGCATGGAAGACTATCTTTACTGATAACAATGAAACTTACTTGTGATAAAGATGAATCATAATGTCCTCGTTCAGATTTATTCGACAATATATGACCTGTACTTTTGAATCTCCCTATTATACAAATTAGACAGATGGTTTTCCTGTTTGAATGGTTTAACACAAGTAAATTTTTGGTTCTTATATAGCGTGGTGATCGCGGTGAGTCAAGGCTCCGTGTTTAAGGCCCTACTTTGATCTATAATGGTTTACTTGAAACAAATTATTACTTTGATGGAAAGTTGCCTCATTCGAACGCATGCACCATCTTCTTATATCTATAAATCTTTAAAATTTCCCCTATGAATAACTGCTTTCCAGTCTTCCAAAAACGTCATTTGGGTGCTGAATCTTTTGGAAAGTGCATTATGATCTAGCACACTTTTAAAGCTTTAAAAGGAACGACAGTTATGATGGTACAAAAACGATTACGTCAATAAAATCACCAAATAAACAGCACTGAACGATCTAGATTTATAAATATCGACAAGATACGGATTGTTATTTTGCACTAAGAAATGTTCGCATATTTATACAATCGGTTACTAGTTAAAAACAAAAGTTAAATCTCTGTGGCAACAATACATCGGAATGCCCTCACGGTCATCGCGATGTAAAAGAGCGTCCATGCGGCAAGCTGATTCTGTTCATAGAGATATCGATTTACCAACGGGAAAAGTCTTTTACATCCAAAAAGAACTGTTTTCTTTGTCAATATTTTTTTTATTATACCTCAGTATGTTTTTTCTATATAAAAAGTAATGAAATAATTGTGCTATTTTATTCAACAGAACCATTTGACAGTTAATAGTTTCAAAGACTATTGCCCCCGGTAAATAGTTTCATAATCTTTTTCATGCTTATTTGTCAATGGACGATAATGATGTCATAATCTACTCTGCAACGTCAAATTCACTCTAATATTGTAAACGGTGAAATCTGTTTGTGTTGATTTCAATTTCACTTACAAGATAAAATATTTATAAATACAAAACAAATTATAAAAAAAGTATAGTTCATCATGTGTATATAAAGATATGTGACATTTTTCTTTTCTTTCAGATGATATATTATACACTTTTAGAAAATGAGTTATTTGATATATATATAAAACACTTAATATTTGTGTTGTTCAGTATAATAAAACACCTAATGACTGGTTGTGCGGGTAATAGCAAGTTTGTTGCCCCTTCGCATACCAACTATTGCTATCGGCTTTGCCTCGAACAATAGTTGGTACCTCAGGGACAACAAACTTGCTATTACCCTCACACCCAGTCAATAGGTGTATACTATGTAAATAACAAACACATTTTCTGTTTGACAAGATTTTTTATTTTCGTTGTATCTGAAGTCGTTCAATTTATAGTCTGAGGCTACTGAGTTGGTATCTTCAAAGTTCGGGACATCAGTATTTGTACATTTTGATTGGTTTGAAATATTAAATTCACCATTTGAATATTCATTATTATTTGTAGCTGTATTGGATTGGATTGTTTGAATGAATGTGGTTTTTTTTACTTTTAAGTAATGATATTTTTTGTCTATTTCGATATTACCCATGTAGATAGGCTGTATCAGTGTGACTTCAAGGATGGATCCAGCCGTTTTCAAAAGAGGGTTGCAAACCCAGGATAAAAGGGGGTCCAACAATATGTCCCCATTCAAATGAATTGATCGGCCAAAAAAGGGGGTTTCCAACCACAGGACACCCCCCCCCCCCTGGATCTACCACTGGACCTATATTAGAAACTTATAGGTCGGTAGACTATTTACAACCGCATTTAAATTCTGCCATTGCATCATCACTTCAAATAGAATTAGTCGGCTAAACCATGTGGTTGAAAACAATAGACTGAACAGGTTGTTAACACTTTCAACTATCAAAAGTGTCAAGCAACATTTTCGAAATGAGAAGTTCATGTAAGCGTTAGTTTTGCAGATACGAAATTTAAGTGATATTGATCCTTAAACATTAAGCCGGTCTGTCGTTTGTGAATTGTGTTGAAATGCATTGTGACGTGTCATCGTATTCATTTTATATTAGAAAAATATAGCAGTTATGTGAGAAAATTCTCGCATTCATAAATTTTTGATATTTAAAAAGCATCGCTATGATATAAGACAAACATCACATTGATAAAATATAGTAGTATCTTTGACTTATAGGTGATTTTGGCTTAGCAAACAATTGAATTCATCTCAAATGCATTCAAATGTATTTGATACGTGATATGTATTGAATGTGTACATCTACAAATGATAAATCTTGCATTTATGTTTTATTTATTCAACAATTTAATTTTCTGATTTAGATACACCTTGCTTGTTATTACATAAAATAATACATGGAAATTATACACCAGACGTATGCCGTGTTAAATGTCATCCTGTTTTAAGAAAAGAGTCATTACTTTATTCCGAGAAATCTGCCTTTCTTCGTACAAATGCTAACATTCGTCTGAAATTTCCCATAATGCAACTCGTTGATATAAGTCAATATCGCTCGTTGATATAAGAAAAGTTTTTATCGAATCGCTTCTTCCACAGATTATGGAATATTAGTTAATTGGACTTTACTTCTTTCTTAAGAACGAATTTTTCAGAATGAGAAAGCGAAAAATTTTATTTTGGTCGCTACTATCTCTTTATTGATAATTTGATATTAACACTTTTCTTTTGAAAGAACCATCAAGTTTCTCCTGATAATTAGGTTTTCCACCTTTCTGAAGAAAGACTTGTTGATTCCTTTCTGGTTATTACTTTTTTCTCTTCCGCATTACTTTTTCCTTCGCTGTTTTGCTGTTTTGCAAGATGATGTCGATTAGATATTTAGATTATTTAATATATCGCGCAGTTTTTGATCCTTTGAAATTTTCCCCGCTTAACCGATCAGCTTTCATTGCGGAAATTATTTCACCTGAACACGGTTTTCCTAAGTAATCAATAACCGTAAAAGAAAGTGATATGTTACTTTTCCAAATTGGTCGTTATATTCGTAAGATATTTTGACCGAAGCGGTACGAAGACTCCATATGAGAGCTAGTTTCCCTTCTGTATTTGTATAATAGTGATACATTATTGTATAGTATGGTAAGTGAAAGACACCTAGGGGAAATTGATGTTGGGTCCTCGTTACACTAAAATGTAATTGAGGTCAAGTTAAAAAAAAACAAAGGTCATACTCTATATTTGAACCTTTCCGTGTTGAATAAGCTCCTCTGTCACTTTTTAAGATATACATTATAGAACTAGCGCAAAATGTTGTCTATTTGTGATTAAGATGATCTGACACTAAACATTTACATTTATAAGAGTTATTGTCCCCAAAATTATCAAATTTAAGGTTAATTGCTTTATCTTGGTACATGATAAAACCAAGGGTCTTAGCAAACTGTTGGTTGAAATACGACTGTGAGAAATATCAACATGAAGTGACCTTGAGTATACCGGAAGTAGCCATTGTTGTCCTTGCTTCATGGAAAAGTATTTAGCAACTATCTATTTTTAAATACACATACATTAACCTTTATTTGAGACCGGATTTGACCTTAAATGGATCAGAAGTGCCTTATATCACCCTGATTACGGGAAAAACTAGATAGAAACCGTATATTTTGTGCTGACATGAATTATCATTGATATGGTAATATTTATAAAATAATATAACTGTTTACAAAATTTGGAATTTTCTAAATATTGTTTTTTTTTTATCTCAGACATATAGCTTAGCTGTATTTAGCAAAACTTTTAGGAATTTTGGTCCTCAATGCTCTTCAACTTCGTACTTTATTTGGATCGTTAAACTCTTTTGGATTCAAGCGTCACTGATGAGTCTGTTTTATACAAAACGGGCGTCTGGCGTATATACTTAATTTTGTCCTGGTATCTATGATGAGTTAATTTTCTAGATTCAGCGTAGGACCGAAAGTGTCATTTTTAACAAGAAATTAACAATTATCTCCCTTATTTCAACCAAACATATATATAAAAAATATTTATTGAACTAGAATATAGAAACCTAGATAAATAAATGTTGATTTAGGAACCTTCCGCTGTGAATTTTCCTCGGTGTTAAGGTTTTTTTTTACTTTTTACTATTGTTTATATTTTATAATTAAATATATACTGTTCTACTTGTCAAGACATTATGTAAAACAAAATTGTAAGAATATGAAGTAAAACTTTTCTTTTGATTTTGATTTTAGAATGGAAATACCTGTAAGCATAATAAATTGATTGGTTCGAAATGGCCAACATTAATCTTTAGTAAGGAAGGAAATGGATATACATAAAAATATTCCAAGACGTACAAAATAGCAAACATATAAATCTTTTGTGAGGTACAAAATGGTATACATATTAATTTTCAATGAAACACACAATTGCATTCGTATACATCTTCAATAAGGTACTAAATGATATTACACAAGCTTTAATTGACTATACAACAATATACACATTGTATGACATGTCAACCCAAGCAATGCACACGGAATACATAATGGACATGTAGTCACATAAAATTGATTGAAAAGGGAATCGTTTCTATTGATTTGAGATACGAGCTGTTGAAATTAAAATCATGACACGCCAAAATTACACATGATACACAGGGAAAAGGCGGAAGCTTTAAAGTTGGCAGATGCTTTACATGATCTATACATTCAATTTGTTGGTCTACAGATTAAAAAATATACAATTCAAAACTTAACAACAAAACCATTGGTGCAAAGAACCACGGCTCATCAGAGATAAAATAGAGCTGACTGTGCAACATCCTTATTCTGTGAAATCAAGTTTGTTAAACATAGAATTTTTTTAGTATTTCTGCAGAGGTTATAAAAACTAGTCACAACTGGTTTGTAGTTAAATGCACGGCAGTTACAAGTTTCACATTATTTTTGGGGCCCCTTATCATTAAAGAGAATGATTACACTATTCAGTAATAATCTTGAATTGAGACTTGAGAAGAAACATTTTCACTTGCAACAACACCACACTTTCTTTTTATACTTATTTCAAAATTGCATTTGATCAAAAAATATGAAAGATACACAAACATGACAAAAGCACAACAAATGAAAAATAACAATGTTGCTATCCCTTCAAAATCTAAATTTGATAAAGCAAAAATAACATATTCTATTTATGTCATGTATGTGTAGTTTCCGTTTCAACTATGAATCTAAATATAAACTTTTCTTTCCATAGAATTGCGGACGGAATAGAAGACACCCGTTAATTTTCTACACCTGTCAGAATAAAGGTTTGAAAGATACTAGAAAGATATAGTTTTTTTTATTCAGATGAATTGAGAAAGCAAAAATATGTGTAGTGTTTTTTGGGTTGTACAATCGGATGTTTTTTCCTTCTTTGTATCTTTGACTTTGTTCCGTAACATGTAAATGATGCACTGATGGTTGATTATCCCCCTCGGTATCTTCTAACTTTTTACATGAATATAAATCATACAATAAAATATTCAATTGCATTTTAAAAAATATGACAGCAATTATGAATTTATAAATTATTCGTAACCTTTTTTTACATTTAATTGCTACGTGTATCACTAAGTCCACAGTGTATTTCTTTAAAAAAAAATAGTATTGTGAAGACAATTCAGTTTTGATTTAATCAATTTGATACAAAGATCTACGAAAAGAAGCATTATGTAATTGTCCATGGATTCTTACTTATTTGGTTAAAATTTTATTTTCGGAGGGAGCTAACATTTTAGAGGGGGATAGGAGGGGTCCTGATCCCTAAATCCCGATTTTAATCAACTAAAATCACAAAATTCGAATAAAGAATTCCCGGATCTCGAAAGGGTCAATCCCTAAATCCCGACTTTAATACACCCTATCCCGGATTCCCAATAAAGGTCCTATCCACCCTCATTTGAGGAGAGGGGCTAGGATGAAATTTGAAAAAAGGGCAAGACAGGCTTTTGAACAAATATGGCAGGATGAGTAATTTGACATAAAAAGCAGGATGATAATTAAGGTAAATAATTTCAGTAATCTAATAATGAAAATTGCAGGTCCGTAAAAAATGAAAAATAAAAAATGCAGGACACTAATGATGATTACAACCATAACAAAAAATGCAGGACAAAATGTTAAATCCTAGCCCTCCCCCTCTAAAATCAAATAGGAGTATCCTTTTGACTTTTTGTACTTTATTTCATTTCATTTAAGACCTAACGTGACGGTACCCAAATTGCACCTAATTTGACATTTTTTTCAACTACGTGTTTTTATGATCAAGATAAACATTTTCATTTATTTTTATTTTGTAGCCGTGTCCTTCTTTATTATATAGGTACATCAATTTGATTTTCAATTCATATGGAATCATAGAAAAACTGGTCTGAACTAACCTCCAAACCATCAATAATTCTGTAATGAGGAGTACCCAAATGGCATCCATGCTTAAATTAGCATCGTCAAAAGTCGAATAACAGAGCTTTTGTTTACTTTTTTCAAATATTTTTGACGTTTCGGTGGTTTCGGTACAAATTTCCTTTTTCAGTAAACACTCTATTTGCTGATAAATACTGTGAACGTTTTGTGTATATCTAAAATATTTACCTATATTGAAAGACATGCATTGAATCAAATCATAAAAATACAAATTGTTAAGCATATTTAGTCTCTAGGAGATTTTGTAAGATTCCCGCTGCTATTTTTGCTAAATAGGTGCAATTTGGGTACTCGTTGCTTTTTGGGTACCGTTACGTTAAGCATTGCCAAGTAAAAAAACAGTAATGGTCCTTTATCTTTCTGTTTCCCTCCTTTTCCAACGTCCTGGTTGGTAAATTTATTTCACTTTGAAATTTCCCTGTTATGTCTCACTGAAGATTCATTTATGGAAAATGAGAAATTTTAAATGAATTACAAAGGGTGTACAGCTGGTCTTAGCAATAATGGAAACATTCTGATCATGATCTTTTAAAAGCTTGCATATTGCACATGATTTTAAAACGTAGCAATGAATGAGACTATGAATAAGAGTTTTCTTTTCTTATGTGTTCTGTAACCCCTTAAGTAAATTATCAATTTAAAAAAGTGTTGTGAACGCAACACATAATCTTATAGGATTATACTAACGTTTGAGTTGTTGGAGAGTTTAATGAAATCGAACCACGTCGAGGAACTACCCCCTTTCTATGTAGATCTATATACCTATATGGAGTTATTTTCGTTCAGAACCATAGACCATTCTTTTCAGAATCAGCCCAGATGATACCATGTTTCAATGAAAGATGCTACGAGGCATACAATAATGACCTATGTGAGGTAATTATTGTCCTTGATAAAAATGCAATCTATAAAAATTTACTTCAAAATTAACTCTTTTCAAAACGCAAATGGAGAGTTTACCAATCTTCCTCCAGGTGTATTGCCTGTGAACATTCTTTAGTTTACGAACGTCTGTGGGAAGAGGGTTTACTGTAATACTGTTCATAATTCGGAAGCCTCTTTAGGGCTCCAAAAAAATATAATTTAAATTTGAATTCACTTCTTCAAAAACGTTAAATCGTTGTAACAGATTTTATTAGTAATCAAAAAACGTTTTGGAACTATTTATAACAGTTATAACAGTTTTTGTTATTTTTGAAAACGGATTAGATTTGTAATCCCATTATTTTTGTAGTACGTGATAACGGATGCAATCCGTTCACACGAATAATTGTAGTTTTTTATCATATTTATTTTTGTAATTCGTGATTACTGAATACTTACAGTTTATTTCTTTTTTAATGGCTTCAGCTTCTTCTACAGTATTTGGTCTCCACAGGTAGGCACCTGGTGTCTTGGTACAAATCAACTGAAATTTAGTAAGATGACATTCATAATATTTTTACATTAAGTTCCATGTATTTGTATTTGTATATATTGATAATTTGTTATCTAAAGAAACATGTTCTTAAAGTGTCAATACCAGAAATAGTATGAATTTTCGAACAGCGGTATACTACTTTTGCCTTTATCTATGTCCATTTAGTATTTTTTAAAGTTGAAGTGCATACTGTATAGATGGTTTTGTTTTTGTTAAAAGGCTGTTGTGTCATCAACATATGTCTCCCGTATCCTGACTGCAATTTGGAGTCCGTATTTTGTCAAAAACCATTCATTGTTCTATCAGATTAATTTATTTCCAATTATAATTTGAAAAAGTATCAAATGCTTTTAAAAAATAAAACACAGTGTCTCTTTTTTCTATCCCAAATTAACCAGACCTTCAACAACGTACTGTATCAATCAAATATAAATACAAATCCAGTGACATATTTATGGCACCGTACGAATACTTTTACAATGAAATATGACAATCGTCAGTTTTGGTTTACCAAATCGAATTAATATACAGTATTTTATTACACTTGTCTGTAATGATAGTAAATTACTTATGTCAGTGTTTGATTACTCTGTAATGTCGCTAAATAATCTTTGTTTTAATCTTATATTTTGCTTACAGATCGAATAATGTATTTAGATCGGTTTGCGATTCTTGTTGGTTTGTAAATTAATTAATTAAGTTACTCACCAGAGCGTCAGTCCTTGATACTTCATCTTCAAAATTATTACCACTAAAGGAATAACAATTAGTACTAATTGATTGGTTAGATAACAACATGAACCTTCCTGGGCAAGTTTCCGGAACACATGGCGCTATTAATTAAATTAACAATCGCAATTAAAACTAAAAGAAGACAAAGCGATGACGCAATTATGTTATTACGTAAGACCATAACCAAAGGATGCAGAACGTAAAAAAAAACAGTAAAGACAAAAACGTTGAGTCAAAGTTTTGATATTTTAGATAATAGAATTATACTCATATAGACATACAGACGATACAGAAGATACAGGCATTGTTTTGACTCAGAAGATTTGTCTTGATTGCCAATGACGTAATCCTCATTAAAGAGTATGTACGTAAGGCATATTGGATCAGCAAACAATCAAACTATACAGAAACATGCCAGTTCTTTGTGTAATGAGCTAAATCAAAAGTTCAATGGAAATTTGTCTTCAACGCAAAAATAAAAAGTAGGTTAACCTGAATCAACGTATGTGTACTAAGTGAAGTTTATACATTTGCTCTTTATCAAATACATTACAATACTATGTTTTTGAAATCTGTTGTAATACTCGAAGCTAGTTAGAGTGAGTGCTAACTTTCAATTTTTTGAGACAGATAAGACATACGTAGCCAAATTTTTTATTTATAAAAAAAAAAAACATTAACAAAAATACCCTTAACATAATTTTTTTTTACAATTATTAAAATAATATTATAAGTGATGCAAACTGATTGCTTTCATATTAATATTTGTTTATTCATTATTAAGAGACAAAGGATAAATCTCGATTACATAAATAACTCTACTAAATATGCAAAACTGTAGAGGCAATTATATTGTTCTAATTATATCAATCGCCGTTTTAAATGAAAGATAGCCGACATGCATTTATTGAATAAAGATTTAATAGCACAAATAACATCAAATGTACCGTAACACAATAACTTGATTGTCAAGTGTGATCTATATAGACGTAAAGTCAACACATTTGTGCACAACAGAAACATTTCTGAAAATTGTAACAAAAAGAAATATGGACAAAATGGCAGCAAAAATAACTTTCATTAATAGCTTTATTTGTCTTCAACTGACAAATTGGAAATGTTTTACTTACATTTGCAACATGGTCTTTCGTTGCAGCATTTACCAAACTGTTTCCATCCGTCCCCAAACGTCGCATCACACGAATAACCTCTTTGTCCACAAGTTCCATTTGACGATTTGCATTTTCCAGATAGAACTAAATAGAACAGTACTCAGATACAATAACGCGCGGTTATTTTTTGTAAAAACATTAAAAGATAAGAATAAAGATATAAAGTCATCGTTTATTCCTCAAATTTCGCTAATTTACCATTTCAAATATAGGACATTTTTTTATTATTGTTATGATAAAAGTTAATATGAAATGACATTGTGGTATGGTTTCTCAGGAATAACGTTTTTTTTTATATTTCCTACTTCCTAAATTTCTCAACCAAAGCGGATTTATTTGTTTACACTTACCCTACATAATTATAAGCAATTAACTGTTGGAAATATAACCTAGACGTATTGTGTCCTGATAATTTATGTAAACCACCGGTACCAAGATGCGTTCTGTAATTATCGAGATGTATAAACTAGCAAAGTTCAATTTGAACAAGACACAAAAAAAGTGATATATACCAATAGACATAAAGTTGAAATCTAACTAACAACGTCATGGTAAAAGAAGAAACACAGAATCAACAGTATATTAAACACTTTGAACATTCGTGCATATTATGCTACTTGGCAGTTGATGCCATAGCAATCCTTATACTTAAGATTTTACCTGCCTGAGACTTTTCCATTCTCTGTCACAAAATATGTTATTGACACTCTAAGATTCTTGAATTGTTTCATAACATTCATGGTAGTAGAAGGTTTTACATCGTCTAGACTATACTTTATTTGTGGCTATTATCCGGATTTCAATGGTTGCTGACTTCCACTTCCATTTGAATTTTTGCGGATAGCTATCTCATTTGTAGTCATACCATGTATATACATATTTTTATCTAAGCAATATTCCTGAATATAAATTTCAAAAGTTTGAAAAGATTTTTCAGTCGGTCTCTTACAGTAAACCATTCTATATGACGAATTAATCGTGTTAGTCTCATCAGTGAACAAGTAAAAGCAAAACCTAATGGCAGTCATTACATCAGTTCAAATGTTTTTAGTTATTGACATGCCGTAATGAAAGAATCAACTTGTATCCTAGAATACTTACTGCCGCCATGAGACACATAAAGTGTACAAATGATAATTACAATCGAACAACAAAACTTCATCATGATACTGAAATTAAAAATAGTCTTAATCAGTTCTATTTCCCGGTTATTTACACAGAAAGCGAATATGCAGTTAGATTCGTGCTTATATCAAATTCAAAACATATGTGACAGAGCTTAAACCTAAGTACGAACTTACAAATATAAGGGTCTTGTGTAAAAGGTAGTTCACAAGAAAAAAAGTAACAATTTTGTCTAATACTTTGCCAAAATGAAGATATTCCTTTGCTTTTTACAGAAAAACGATATAAATTTTGGATCACCGCGCTATTTTGAAGGATACGAGTCGTTTAAAATTGCCATAACTTGCTTAGGTTGTTCATGAAAAAACACATTTTTTTGCATAAAAAAAATCTTTGAGACAGAATTTTGTAAAATGATATAAAAATGTGTTAAAACTGAACCAATAAAATTGAGAATGGAAATGGGGAATGTGTCAAAGAGATAACAACCCGACCAAATAAAAAAACAACAGCAGAAGGTCACCAACAGGTCTTCAATGAAGCGAGAAATTCCCGCACCCAGAGGCGTCCTTCAGCTGGCCCCTAAACAAATATATACTAGTTCAGTGATTATGAACGCCATACTAATTTCCAAATTGTACACAAGAAACTAAAATTAAAATAATACAAGATTTACAAAGGCCAGAGGCTCCTGACTTGGGACAGGCGCAAAAATGCGGCGGGGTTAAAAATGTTTGTGAGATCTCAACCCTCCCCCTATACCTCTAACCAAGGTAGAAAAGTAAACGCATAACAATACGCACATTAAAATTCAGTTCAAGAGAAGTCCGAGTCTGATGTCAGAAGATGTAACCAAAGAAAATAAACAAAATGACAAATTTTGTCATTATACATACTCTTGGTTCTAACATAAAACAAGTATTGTTGGAAATAAAATATAAGAAGATAGGTTTTATAACATATTTTAAGAAAATAAAAATAAAAATGGTGTCACCATAAAAAATGAAGATTTCCCATTTGTCCATAATAAATTTTGAACTAAAAGTGGTATCTACCTTTTAATGGCTTTTTTAAAAAAAATGAATTCTTACAGCACAAATAATTGATATTTGTTAAACGATATTCGATAATTCAAATTGAATAAAAAACTTCATATAAATAAACATTGTTGCAAATACATTGAAAATCTGTCTCCAAATTTGCAAATTTGGGCAAAGCATTTTTGACCAAATTCTTCACTGAAATTGTGTAATTCAAGTTGGCTGTGTACCACGAACAATCATAATATTTTTTTTTTTCAAAGTTTTTGCCTTACAATTATTTTAATCACGAGGAAAACTTATTAAGACAACTGTAGTTCGGAAATAGAAGATATTGAAAGTATTCAGATCACCTCAAGTTTCAGTTTAAGGAGTTCGAATTTATCTTGTTCCAGTTTAAAATTATGTTCTTTGTGGTTTTCTATTTTTAATGTCAGTGTTGTTTATAACTATTAAAGTGCTGTCTATGAGAAAGGTGCTCGATATTTAACATTTCATATTCGGTTAAGCTTTTAGAAAATGTCCGAATGTCTGCGGTATGTCTTATTGTTAGATAATTATAGATAATCGTTGACTATGTCAACGAGATAAGATTGATTTTCACGCTTGAGTCAGGATGTCGGAAGCGAGAAAAATAATCGAGTTGAGATAACCAAATATAATCTGTTTATCGCTATTTTACCCATGACATCGTTGTCAACTAATGTCAATTTCTTTAGCAAGACCATGTACCTTTTAAGTCTCTTGCGATAATTTTCCATCTCAAGCGAGTAGCATGATATGAAAAATAATCACCAAAAAAGATCAAAGGAAAAATGCACAAAATAGCAAACATTTTTTATAAATTTGTCTAAAACGGCCTTTATTATATAAAGCAGATTGAAGTAGTATTTTGCTGTTGTCTTTAAATAAATTGGTCGTCACTCGCTTTTCAATTTTTTGGGTTATTATTCCAAATAGTGTTATTCCTGAATAACCGTAAAATTCGGATCCAATCCTTTATTCCCGGTATTTTTAATAGAATCTATCTACAGTATTTAATTATTTACATGATTTCGTTTCAATAATGCATGAAATGCATGAAATATTTGACACTGGTCGTTATGTCTCTAGTTCGTGTGTCGAAACCTAACATGTAATAAAAGAAACCAATGAAAACTAAGAGGTTGTAAAATTCTAGAACTGTTTAAAAAAGTCAATTCTGCTGAAAAACCGCCGTGCAATATTCGGATTTAGTAATTTAAAAGGCATCACCCGAAATGATTAGTACAAGATAATGCACTTAGCATTTGATTAATTCAATTGGATTTACATAAGTTGTTTATTTTCTCTAATTGAGCATGAAATACGTGTTACTTGACATCAAGGAAATGTTTTTAAGTTAATCCATAATTCGTTGAATTAAAGTCATATGAAACTTCAAATTAATTAAAATGAAGCATATGTTTTTATACCTTAATAGATAGTTTTTATTATAAAACTTATGTTCATATGCTTTGTTTTAAAGAAACTTTTTCAATTTGTCAAAACTTAAAAGAAATTTCTTTTCTTAAGTGTTTGCTTCCAGTAAATAATTCGTCGATATATTTTCCGTATGCAGTGAACTCAGCGTGACCTTTTTCGTAAAACATCCAGTGATTGCAATACGCATGGATCTGTCATTGAAATACACTATAATAATGCTTATGGTGTCCCCAATCATAGAGTTGCCGTTAACATTATTGATGTCATTTAGAACATACATGTTCATTAATACATGAAACGTTCTGGCGTTTAACAGTGGACACGTTTTGGCGGATAACAATTATGGGACACGTTTGGGGGTTTTGGAATCGTCCCCGTATGTGGGTCATGGAATCGGAAACGTTCGGGCAATATTAAACAATACAAACACGTTTTCGAGAATAGACACTTTTGGGGGAATCAGACAAGTTTGGGAGGATTGACAAGTTTGGGAGTGTTACATTTACTCTAATGTGTTTTAACTAATAACATATACAGAGGGTTTTAAACAACATAGGAACTCATTGGAAGTTCAAAAAGTAATGCATCTTCTTCCCGGGTATGAAAGGAGATTATGAGGGTGATGATAAAAAGGTGCCATTCGACAAAAGACATAAATCCATCAAAACGATGTAAAATAAGTAAAAAATAAAAATGGACAAACAGCAGCTAAAAACATTACAGAGCATTTTAATGACTAATTACCAGAAGATAAATTGTTTAAGTAAATTAATATCTATGCCTTTTAACTAAAGTTGACATGAACGTTGTGAGTGTCTACAGCTCCAAGAAAACAAGATGAGTTGACAATTATCTGATACAATACTCAGTTATTACATCTTAAATTATATTAAACAAATTCAAATAACAAGTATATTGTTTGTAAGAAAATAATTGAAAACTTACCACTATGTTTGATAGCAGACCTGTAGATAGATAGATGACAGTGAAACGGCTTATTAAATAGCAAGTTAAATTAATTTACTTGGTGAATCTTTGCCAGGTTTGCAACGTCGATTAGTGACATGTGTTGTTTTTCCTTGTTATAATTTACTGAATAAGCAATTAATTTGTCAACATGTTACTTCCTTAATATGTAACTAAACATATTTTCACTTCTTGATCGATACTAAAATTGCATCAGTAAATTCAAACATTAGTAAGAAGAATATGTGGTTTGATTGCCAATAGACAACTCTCGACAAGAGACCAAATGACTTAGAAATTAACAAGCATAGGTAAACGTACGGCCTTCAATAATGAGCAAAGTCCATCCCCCAAAACACATATAAAAGGCCCCGAAATGACAAACAAAAAAATTTATAGCCTAATTTATGTACAAAACAATGCACCAAAACAAATGTGCAGCACAACTTCAAACCACTATCACTTATTAAGACTGGAGAAAGGCTCATACAGAATGTGGTGGCCTTAAACTAAGAATCAGCAACAGAAACAGAGACAGAATCAAAAGGTCCATCAAGAGAAGGTAATGTTGTGTTTCAAACAATATATTGCAATATAAACACAAAAAACAACATTAAAGACGAAGTAGTAAATATTTCGGAATATATAAACAGAAATCTTTCCTCAGAATCATTATAATGATATTAGTAATTAGATCAATCAATTTTAATATAATGAAGTAATCAAATGGTTAATGTAACACAAAGAACTCCAGTGCCCAAGACTCTCGTTTGCCCTCTAAGAAAGACACACTCTTTGTGCTCAAAGCAAAGAGATGGAATGGAAAACTGACCAATAAAAAAGAATAATACAATTGATAACCAACAAATTTTAAACCATCTTCATTTTGATCTGATCCACAGTTGTTGTTCAGTAAGATTTGATTTTTTATCATGACGTTTGAAGTTACATCTTACGTTCTAGTGTTTTCTATATACAATAGTAAACGTAATTTATACATTTTGTGATACTTCTTCTGTTGCTAATGTTAAATGTTATTCAGTGAGGGATATAAGTTAAATACCAAAGACTTTTGAAGCTGTGTTCCTTGCTTTCTTGATAATAAATACAATAACTTATTCCAACATTGATATGTCATGCGGTTCAAAGAAGTTGTTATTAATCGTTTTATACATTTAATCATTAAAAATATATGTTTGTATGAGATATGTGTAGAGTGTGGTTAACAAAAATTGTAATATTTCATTTATGCAATTGTATTATACCTTTATATGATACTGGTAAGGTACTTTTAGATATATTAAGATATATTTATTTAAGAGTACGTTGTTAATAATTGCAAATTATGCACAAGTGAATAGTGACAGGCTTTGTTTTTCTTTGTTAGTATAATTGATTATCCATATTATGTTCTTCTTGATGGTAAACGTGTAACACTCTTCTTGATTGATAATCAATTTATGTATTATGACAAAAATATCATTTTATTTTATAATGTAGTTTTTCGTTACCTGCGCAGTATCTTCTATTCAAAACGACCCGAATCATCTTAAAAGAGTAGGTTCAGTAAGACCCATTTTGCCCCCAAAATATACCAGTTTTAGAAAATTGTTAAAATGTTAACTTTTAGTTATTTATTGGAAAGTAGAATGCTTCTGCTACATAAATATGGGTAGTTTTTGATAATACAATGTATCGGGTACTAGCATCATTAAGTCATGCTAAATTACTGAAATCTTCACAATCTTAGCATTTTAGTTGAATTATAGACGGTGTCTGTCTTAAATGAAAGTGGCCGCATTTGTGTTCATTCTTAATATTGAAATATAAGTTGTATTTGATGATCATACATAACATATATAAAGGTTGAGGATGAACACGGATGCGGCCACTTTTGTTTTTGTCAATAATCATCTGAAAAGTGACATTTTTGGCATACTTGATAGAATATTCCTATTTAAATTGGAATCGGAGCGTTTTCAATGAGTAAATCTGTTAATATCTTTCACATAAACTAATTGAATCAACTGAAAAAGACACTTAAGTGTTTAAAAAGTGTCTAAAATCTTTCGTCAGATGAACTTTGAATTTGTGGCAAAAATCGGCCCTTACCGGACCTACTCCTTTGCTGGTTGGTCTTTTTTTATAGACTGCTTTATAAATTTATTATTTATATAATTATAAAGATTAAATAAGAATTGTAAAAATTCCAATATTATTTATTCTACAGTTGGGTTGTTGTCGCTTTGACACATTCCCTATTTCCTTTCCCAATTTTACATAAAATAATAAAATTTAACAAAATTATCAAACAAATTTTGACTGTTAATAAACTAATTAAAGATATCAGGATTAAAGTTTTTATTTGCGCCATACACGCAATTCCTTTACAAAAGACTCATTAGTGACTCTCGAATAAAACAAATTTTAAAATGTCAAATTAAGTGTCAAGTTGGAGAGCATTAAGGACAAAACATTCCGAAAGGTTTTGCCATTTTGCCAAATACAGCTAATGTAATCTATTCCTGAGATAGAAAGGCCTTAGTATTTTATACTTGCTACTTCCAATCCACAACAGTAGATGTTAATATTTGAGTTTCATATAAATGGTCAATTCCTTATTCCTTTATCAAGCAGTATTTAATGTCATTTACATGCCTAAACGATGTTGTTTGTAGCTTTGTCTGCGAGATCAATAAAACAATTGTAATGGAGACTCCTAAGCAATGTTTGAAGTATTTAAAGTTCGATGAGCATGTGCTTTTATATTTATAGACCGATTTAGTTCTGATTTATCACAACGACCTCACAGCACTAACATATTCTGACAGTCAATTAGGTATGCGTTTTCCAATAGTCCATTGCATAGCATTATCATCGACTTATTCTATTCGTGTTTGTGTTATTTCAAATTGATGGATTTCGGACTTCGGATAACACATTTCGAAGAGAAGTTTTAATGACAATGCTAAGTTTACTTTAAATAACAAGGCCAGCTGAATTGTATATGAATAAAGAACAAGCACAACCCGAAGGTTTACTCTTGTAGTCGTAAATATTGAGATCCTTAAAAACGTGTTTGTAATTGAACATATTACTTGTAATTGGTTTTGTATAGGTATAATTTATAATTATATTCATTTTTTTACATAAATAAGGCCGTTAGTTTTCTCGTTTGAATTGTTTTACATTGTCTTATCGGGGCCTATTATAGCTTACTATGCGGTATGGGCTTTGCTCATTGTTGAAGGCCGTACGGTGACCTATAGTTGTTAATGTCTGTGTCATTTTGGTCTTTTGTGGATAGTTGTCCCATTGGCGATTATACCACATCTTCTTTTTTATATAAGATACGATGGATAAATATTGATCTTTCAAGTAGTTTAGTATGTACATGTGAACGGATTTATGATCGGTGAAAATTGTCTAAGTTGATATTGAGTATACATACTAAAGACTTCTGATGCTTTTCTCCTTTCTATTTTATTTAATACAAGTTCTTATCAGGTCCAATCCACCATATTCTACATTTGAAAATGCCTGTACCAAGTCAGGAATACGAAAGTTGTTAACATTCGTTTGATGTGTATTGGCATTTCATTTTGCCATGATTAGAAACTTTCCGATTGAATTTTCTCGTTCAGTTCAGGTTTTTTTTGTGATTTTATTTTTTGTTATGACATTCATACAACATTCCATTCACAGAAATAGTCGCAATTCTTTCAATATATCTTATCATAAATACAAAATATGTTCCGTTTGAGTCATATGTAGAGTATGGTTTACAGAAACTGTGAAATTTAATTTATTTATTTGTATAATTTTTCATTATATAACACTTTATATCTTACTGAATAATGATGGATTAAGATATCAACGCAAAAGCATTTGTTAAAGTACTTTGATAATACTGGCTAATTATTCAAAACTGAGTAGTGACAGACTCTGTTTTTCTTTGTTTATATAATTGATTTTGCTATTAATGTATTTCTTGATGTTGTATGAGTAACATCTTTCAAACTTCGTCATGAATATATTGATTATGATTGCATCAGAGAAATTTTACATGTATCCTTAAAAGTACACTAGCAATGGCAATTTTAAATAAGTTATAAAACGGATTTGTTCAACCCGTGATACTGCAAAAAGACGGCTTCAAGAACTTCACGTTCATCAAAAAATATCGGGTTAAAGAAGAAACGACATTGATACAGGTTTCGCTCGTGCTAATAACATAAGCCGAGATGAACGTTTAAAATCTAAAGATTAAAAGTTAACATAACAGTGCCGTTTCTGCAGACTTACCATCCAGAATTTGACAAGTCATCACAACGTATCCGCAAAAATTGGAAAACTACTTAAGATCTTTCCCGAGCCATCTGTACCTGCTTCATGTAGCCATACAGACTAGCTGTAGAGAGCTCGTCAATCTTCTAACCCAGGCTGCTTTGTTTTCTTGCTCTTGTAGGGGATGCCAAAACTTACGATGTCTGCCTTGCAACTAAATACATAATATATAGACGGAACACACTTTATGTTGCATCTTCTACAGTGTAAATCTGGTAACCAGTATATTGGCGAGTCAGTGCAGCCATTTCGCAAATGTATAAACGCCCATCGTAGCGACTATAAATGCAAGCCTGACCTTCCTTTAAGTCGGTATTTGCGATCAGATGACCACACGAAGTCAGATTTTGTTTGCTTTAAATTACATATTTCTACGCAGTCTGTTGATTTCCCGTTACATTTGTCAACTCTAATAGTATATCAGTTCAAATCGCAGGGTGCTATTTATTTGAGATGCATAAGTACGCAATCACGTTTAATTACTCAACATTGGTATAGAATAATATCTATTATCAAAATGCTATTTATTAAGGATGTAAACATTTGCATCCTCTGTTGTATCGATCTTGTCATAATGGTACTTCGTGCAAATAAGGAAAACAATGTTTATTTCTCTGTACACATAGCTTTGGGATTATTTTTACCGTGTATTGCCAAGCTTGGTTACTTATTTGTTTCTCAGTCACTGAATGGACGATGTTGTTTCATACTATAAAGAAAGTACGCAATGTATGCGCTATAATAACTTAACTTCAAACTACCCCGTTGTGACGTTACTTAGTTACATACATTGATAAGACCATCCTCCATGTTTTGGTAGGGTTCGTGTTGCTTATCCTTTAGTTTACTATGTTGTGTCTTTTGTACTATTATATGTCTGTTTGTCTTTTTTTTTAGCCATGCCATTGTCGGTGCTATTCGATCTATAGTTTGACTGTCACTCTGGTATCTTTTACTGCAAAACTGAGTAGTTACAGACTCTGTTTTTCTTTGTTAAATATAATTGATTTTTCTATTAATGTATTTCTTGATGTTGTATGAGTAACATCTTTCAAACTTCGTCATGAATATATTGATTATGATTGCATCAGAGAAATTTTACATGTATCTTTAAAAGTACACTAGCAATGGCAATTTCAAATAAGTTATAAAACGGATTTGTTCAACCCGTGATACTGCAAAAAGACGGCTACCAGAACTTCACGTTCATCAAAAAATATCGGGTTAAAGAAGAAACGACATTGATACAGGTTTCGCTCGTGCCTATAACATAAGCCGAGATGAACGTTTAAAATGTAAAGATTAAAAGGTTAACAAAACAGTGCCGTTTCTGCAGACTTACCATCCAGAATTTGACAAGTCATCAAAACGTATCCGCGAAAATTGGAAAACTATCTAAGATCTTTCCCGAGCCATCTGCACCTGATTCATGTAGCCATACAGACTAGCTGTAGAGAGCTCATCAATCTTCTAACCCAGGCTGCTTTGTTTTCTTGCTCTTGTAGGGGATGTCAAAACATACCATGTCTGACTTGCAACTAAATACATAATATATAGACGGAATACACTTTATGTTGCATCTTCTACAGTGTAAATCTGGTAACCAGTATTATGGCGAGTCAGTGCAGCCATTTCGCAAATGTATGAACGCCCATCGTAGCGACTATAAATGCAAGCCTGGCCTTCCTTTAAGTCGGTATTTGCGATCAGATGACCACACGAAGTCAGATTTTGTTTGCTTTAAATTACATATTTCTACGCAGTCTGTTGATATCCCGTTACATTTGTCAACTCTAATAGTATATCAGTTCAAATCTCAGGGTGCTATTTATTTGAGATGCATAAGTACGCAATCACGTTTAATTACTCAACATTGGTTTAGAATAATATTTATAATCAAACTGCTATTTATTAAGGATGTAAACATTTGCAGCCTTTGTTGTATCGATCTCGTCATAATGGTACTTCGTGCAAATAAGGAAAAAAAATGTTTAATTTTTCTGTACACATAGCTTTGGGATTATTTTTACCGTGTATTGCCAAGCTTGGTTACTTATTTGTTTCTCAGTCACTGAATGGACGATGTTGTTTCATTCTATAAAGAAAGTACGCAATGTATGCGCTATAATAACTTAACTTCAAACTACCCCGTGGTGACGTTACTTAGTGACATACCTTGATAAGACCATCCTCCATGTTTTGGTAGGGTTCGTGTTGCTTATCCTTTAGTTTACTATGTTGTGTCTTTTGTACTATTATATGTCTGTTTGTCTTTTTGTTTAGCCATGGCATTGTCGGTGCATTTTCGATCTATAGTTTGACTGTCACTCTGGTATCTTTTACCCTTCTTTTTGGAAAAAGTTCGAACAATGATACTAAAATATCTTGATATTTTGTGTGTTTTATGAATATACGAATCTGAAAACGACTTGATTAAATGTTTTATCAATAAAGCTTTACTGTTTAAAAGGGAACAACATTACCAAAACAAAAATAATGGACAAATGTTAAGTGTTTCGGATAATTTATATCCCTCATCAGTAAGAGGTTAAATGATGCTTATCTCGAAATTTGAAAGTCAAACTGAAATCACAAATCGTGATCCTTATACAAACCATCACGAATCAATACAATGTTAATGTTTGGAAGGAGGAATCAATTCCTTAAAACTTAAAGCGATCTGTACTAAAGTCTGAGTTACTGGAAACAAATGATGCTAGGGACTCATTCTATGTTTTTTCAGTAATGCCCTATGCAAAACTCTCCTTAACTTTCTTATTCGAAAATTCTAATTGGTGCCAAAGCTTTTAATTTTCTAATCCAAAATCCTTCCCTATTGAGTCTATCCTCGCTAGACTAAGCAGTGTTGTGGTCTGTGATTGTAATGGTAAGTCGATTGAGACCTGCCTTAGTGTGGCTAGAGGTTCTCAAATGTCGACTGGGAGGAAAGTCTGACTTGCATTTATAATCTTAGATGGCCGTTCATCCGTTTGTGAAATGGCTATTCTGACTCGTCAAATAAACTCACCATAGATACCAGGATTGAAATTTTAAAACAATTGCAATTAAAATGATGGCGTGAAACACCATTACATAATGAATAAATGAGCATCGCCAAATATTATAGACCGTTAAAAAGGCAGCAGATAGCCAAATGAAATGATCTATAGAAATATAGAAAATTGATTCATTGCTCCTAGTTATCTTTAATCAACATGGGGTAGCATTTACACATCAGTTGATATTTAAACATAGAAAACAAACACAAAGTAAACAAAAGAAAGATAACAAGAAATAGAAAAGGGAAAAGAAGCAACAAAGAATGAAAAGAAAAGAGAAAACGAAGAGAAGAAAAGAAAAGAAATAGAGAGACAAGACAGAAAGGGAAAGGAATATACTTACATTACTTACATTTGAGAAAAATCTAAATTCTACTTTTAGAATAATTGTACAATATGCGGTTGTTATAAGGTATACTCGTGTTTTGTCAAAATATAGCTTTGAAGAATCAACCGATTTTGATGTTCTGTTCAAATATATGATTTAAACTCAACTATAAGCTTTGAAGAGATGTTATCCAAACTATAATCTAAGGAGACACAAAAATACTAAAACTACATGTCGTGGCTAATATGTAAAAGTATCTAAAAGAACAGGTACAGATTTAATTATACTTCAATACTTTTTTGGATTCTCGTTCTGTTTTGTATAGATTAGTTGCAATTATCATGGACATTGCTAACCATAGACTATTTAAACCCGTGTTGACTACATCCAATAGTGAGGAAAAGCAAAATTTTTTTAAGGTAGAATTCGCCAATTAAGGTTTAGATGCTGTAAATAGTGGCAATATTTTTCATCAAAAATCTGTACAAAAAACTAAACCTGATTACTTCAAAAATAAAGCTACACCTGTTATTTCTTATACTTACACCAAGTCTATTGCATCAAAGGTTTTCAACCACAAGAGAGTTTTAGAGGATTTTAATCTCAAAGATACAAAATCCAAGCCTCCGGATCGCTCATGTGCATCTTCTCAATACAATTATAGTCCAGCTGGTCATATTATTACTGGTGACCTTGGTATTGTTACCAATAAACAACTAAGAGAGTTGCTAGCCAAGGGACCAAAGTATAGAATCCCCCAGCCCATCAACTGGAAAAAGAATTTCAAGTTACTGATGGATGCAGTTGAGGACTATGCAAGAAAATGGATAAAGCGCGAACCAGACGAACCTGAACTGGACACTTTGTCTGAATGGATCAAAGCTATTCGATCATGCATTCAGAGGCGCATATAAAAACTAAGATGTAATATGAGTACAAGATTTTCTAACCCTTTCAAGAATCCGGAGGTTGTGGATGCTTTATCCTCTTTGCATGACAAATATGTCGTTGTTCCGGCAGATAAAGCCTCCAATAATATTGTCTTCATATGTAAAAACATTATTTTTAATGTCTCACTACAGAGCTTGGAATTGATCAAACTAATGGTAATCCTACATTTTCTTATCATTACATATCATTTACCAAGGATGAAATTTTACAAAATCATAAATCTGTCCTTCTTTCTTTTGGTATCAACATCAAAGAAAACAAAGAAAACTTGCCCTCATTATACTGGATACCTAAATTACACAAAACTCCATATAAAGAACGATACATAGCTGGGTCTTCAAAATGTTCGACTAAACATCTTTCTAAAGTATTGACTACTATTCTTTCTACAGTTAAAGATGGGCTTCAAAAATATTGTGAGGAGATATATTCTACCAGTGGTGTTAACCAGATGTGGATTCGCAAAAATTCGAAAGATCTACTGCTTAACCTTCGATCACAATCTTTGCAATTTTGCAGCAACATAAAAACTTTTGATTTTTCTACGCTATATACTACTATTCCCCATGCTCAGTTAAAAGATCGACTTCACCAACTCATAAAACAGAGCTTTTTCTATAAAAATGGGAATCGTATATACAAATTTCTTGTTTTGGGATACAATAATTCTTATTTTGTGAAGAATCACACTGAATCTTCCAGAAAATATACTGAAGATGATATTATTAAAATGCTGGACTTTTTGATCGACAATATATTTGTTGAGTTTGGAGGATTTATATTTCAACAGACAGTATTCCAATGGGTACTAATTGTGCACCCCTGCTGGCTGATTTGTTTTTGTATTCGTATGAAGCAGAATTTATTCAGAACCTTCTAAAAGACAAAAAGAAAAAGCACCTTGCGAAATTCTTTAATTTTACTTTCCGATATATTGATGATGTTTTATCATTGAACAACCCATACTTCAGCCAATACTTACATCTCATATATCCCAGTGAACTTGAAATTAAGGATACTACTGATACTAGAAGGACTGCTTCATACCTTGATCTTTTCCTCAATATTGACGTAGATGGACGACTTCACACAAAAATCTATGATAAACGGGACGATTTCAACTTCCCAATTATCAATTTCCCATTTCTCAGCATTAACATACCCTCTGCCCCTTCGTATGGTGTTTACATATCACAATTGATACGTTATTCACGTGCTTGTTCACACTATACGGACTTCATATACAGGAGTGTGCTCCTTACGCAGAAACTACTCCAACAAAGTTATGAGGAGGACAGATTAAAATTGACACTCCGTAAATTTTATGGACACCATCACGAATTGGTGGATCCATATGATGTCTCTTTAACCAAACTAGCTAAGGACATTTTTACCACATGGTAGATTGTGGTTTGTCATTATGTCGTCTAATCTTTTAATTACCAAACGTGACTTATTCCCGATTGTGACTGTTTTGCTGAATGTGAATTCGCATTACTATAAGACGTGTTTCTGTACTTGTTTATCCCAAATTCATTTATTTAGTTAACATGCTTAATGTTATTATTTGTAATTCTCATCAGATTTTGTCAAATGTGTTGACGTCTTCTTATTATATATTTAGGTGTGACGGAGAGAAAAATTAATCACCTCCTCTTTATAAATTATATTAAATTTTGTACGATTATTTACGTTTGAAGTTGGATTCATAACAAACTGGACATATATATATATTACAGTTAATTGCTATTAATAAGTATTGCAATATGCATTTTGTTTAAATGAATTATCAGTATTTAGTTCTAAATCAATCCTAATTCTATCTCATTTTTGAATGATAGTTTTTCATATGTGACGTCATGCTGTTTCTAAATTTCATAAATTCAAATGTGGCATAACTTTTCTGCCTTTTCGCCATCGTATGTGACGTCACATTTTTTTAATTACGTTGACGCCTGGACTGATTAGGATGTGTGTCTATTTTGTGATAAACTCGGGTTTAGTTTTCTGTAATTAGTTAATACTTCAGTTTCATTATGTATATCTCTTTCATTTTCATTTGTTAAAATTTACTGTTTGCAATAGCATTAAGTGTTCTATATAATAAGGATGTTCTTATCCCGTGCATAAAAACAATGCCGTGTTTGTCAAAACCTTTTCAACTTTTGATCTTCAGTACTGTACAACTTTGTACCTTTTTCACGATCGATCTTTTATATCTAGGCGTTATGTATTCAAGTTTAGTTTTCTGTAATTAGTTAATACTTCAGTTTCTTTGTGTATATCTCTTTCATATTCAATTGATAAAGTTTACTGTTTGCAATAGCATGCATTGTTCTATATAATAAGAATGTTCTTATCCCGGGCATAAAAACAATGCCGTATTTGGCGAAACCTTTTCAGCTTTTGATCTTCAGTGCTGTACAACTTTGTACTTTTTTCACTTTCGATCTTTTATATCTGGGCGTCACTGGTGAGTCTTGTGTGGACAAGGCGCGTTTTTGGCGTATTGGATTTTAAACCTGATGCTTTTTGTTAATCTATTAATCATGTTTTTCTTTGTCTAATATGTTCTCCTATTTATTTGTATTGTAGTCCTGTAATATTATGTTGTCATTTCAATGTTATATTTAATTTTGCCATTAAAGTGCGAGGTTTGGCATGCCATAAAACCAGGTTCAACCCACCACTTTTATTCCCCTTTAAAAGTGTCCTGTACCAAGTCAGGAAGATGGTCATTGTTATATTATTGTTCGTTTCTCTGTGTGTTGCATTTTAACGTTGAGTCGTTTGTGTTTCCTCTTATTTATGAGATATTGAGATAAGACGTGACACGGTACTTGTCTATCCCAAATTCATGTATTTGGTTTTCATGTTATATTTTTTATTCTCGTGGTGTTCTGTCTGGTGCTTGGTCCGTTTCTGTGTGTGTTGCATTTCTGTGTTGTGTCGTTGTTCTCTTATATTTAATGCGTTTCGCTCGGTTTTGGTTTGTTACCCCTTTTTTTTTTGTCCATGGATTTATGAGTTTTGAACAGCGGTATACTGTTGGTACACTTATTCAAGTTATTGTTATCAAAAGTAAAATCACAAAAATACTGATCTCCTAGGAACAATCATAAACTTAAGGAAAGCCTTGAATCTAATGGCAAAATTAAAATCCCATACACATCAAACGAATGGATAACAACTGTCCTGACTTGGTACTGGCATTTTCTTATGTAGAAAATGGTGGCTTGAAATATTTCATTTTCATTATCCAGGTTTAATCTATTATGTTTTTGTATACTGTTATTTGTTTATTTGATGTAAACTCCAAGTTCAAATGTTGAGAAAGTTTAAACTGTTCAAGCTCGATTTGACAAAATAACGAAAAATATCAACTTGAAATTGAAATATGGCAAGTTTTAAATGACAAATTTGTACAAGTAATAGACCGGTCATTTGTTCTCTAATCATATTTTCTTTTAACAACCAGTTTTCTACTATTTATATGTTAAACGCATTATGATGTTATATCCCTTGATGATTTATATGTGCATAGTAAATACTACACTATGAAGACGATTAAGATTAAAGATAAAAAGAAGCGTATGAAGTTGTCATCGATGTCTACTTGTATTCGTCTTTATTCAACATGTGTATAACTGTAAAATTGTACAACCAGATGCTCCGCAGGGCGCAGCTTTAAACGACCGCAGAGGTTGAACCCTGAACGGTTGGGGCAAGTATGGACTCAACATTCAAGCTGGATTCAGCTCAAAATTTGGATTGTAATTGAATAGTTGACACAGCATAGGTTTCTGACACAGAATGAATGTGGTCTAAATAACTTAAAATTTTTGTTTTGCCTTTGATCAATTCACTATGCTGTTGAATATTAATCCTCTTAAAAAAATGTTTGAAGAAATTTTCTTTTTAATTATGAAATCTGAAATGAGAAAAATTGAACCCCCCCTCACAATTTTTTTTTCACATCCCCCTTTCCCTAATTCCAAAACTGATCTCAATTCAAATTTCTAATGGAGTTTGCAACAATAACTACTCATTTGAATACATCATAAAATATAAAAATGTAAAAAAAAACTGCTTGTTATCACTGAATGGTAAAGATTGTTTTAATTTATCAGTTGGTAGTAAATGTGAATATACATTGTACATTGTATAAAACAATGATTTAAGTTGATGCAACTACTATTCTGGACAAAGAAAGATAATTCAAATTGAAAAGTCTTGCTATTGCACAATATTTTGCAATTAGATATTTCTTGCTATTGTGCAATGCTGTGCAATTGAAAATACTTACTATTGCACAATACTGTGCAATTGAAGATTTCTTGCTATTGCGCAATACAGTGCAATTAAAAATTTCTTGCTATTGCACAATACTGTGCAATTGAAGATTTCTTACTATTGCTGAATACTGTGCAATTGAAAATTTCTTGCTATTGCACAATACTTAATATAATAATTTTGGATCCTGATTTGGACCAAACTTGATAACTAGTCCCATAATCAAAAATCTAAGTACATGTTTAGATTCAGCATATCAAAGAAGCCCAAGAATTCAATTTTTGTTAAAATCAAACTTAGTTTAATTTTGGACCCTTTGGACTTTAATGTAGACCAATTTGAAAATGGGACCAAAAATTAAGAATCTACATACACAGTTAGATTTTGCATATCAAAGAACCCCAATTATTCAATTTTTTATGAAAACAAACAAAGTTTAATTTTGGACCCCGATTTAGACCAACTTGAAAACTGGGCCAATAATCAAAAATCTAAGAACAGTTTTATATTCAGCATATCAAAGAACCCCAAGGATTAAATTTTTGTTAAAATCAAACTTAGTTTAATTTTGGACCCTTTGGACCTTAATGTAGACCAATTTGAAAACGGGACCAAAAATTAAGAATCTACCTACACAGTTAGATTCGGCATATCAAAGAACCCCAATTATTAATTTTTTGATGAAATTAAACAAAGTTTATTTTTGGACCCTTTGGCCCCCTTATTCCTAAACTGTTGGGACCAAAAATCCCAAAATTCATCCCAACCTTCCTTTTATGGTCATAAACCTTGTGTTTAAATTTCATAGATTTCTATTGACTTAAACTAAAGTTATGGTGCGAAAACCAAGAAAAATGCTTTCTATAAACTTAAACTAAAGTTATAGTGCGAAAACCAAGAAAATGCATATTTGGGCCCTTTTTGGCCCCTTATTCCTAAAATGTTGGGACCAAAACTCCCAAAATCAATCCCAAGCTTCCTTTTGTGGTCATAAATCTTGTGTTAAAATTTCATAGATTTTTATTAATTTTTACTAAAGTTAGAGTGCGAAATCTTAAAAGTATTCGGACGACGACGACGAAGCAGACGACGAGTGAAACGTGATTCCAATATACGACCAGTCGTATAAAAACCAATTGCTGAATTGGATTTTAGTTTCATGATAATAATCAGGAGTCACTGCGATTTATAATTTCGATGTAAATGTTAATAAAAAAATCTAAAATTGAAGTGATAACTTTCAGACACTTGTATGAGGATAAGTTGTTTTAATTCGAGAATAATATATTGTCACGATACGATAAATCGAACTCTTGTAACGACATTTTGTCAGTTTTGTCTTAAGAAATCTTAAAAAGTATATAGTTGTCTCATTGGCACTCACACCACATCTTCCTATATCTATAAATATATACATGAACTGCAGAAGAGGAAACCGATTTATATTTACAAAATTTTTATACCTACACAAATGTTCCCTTCTCAGAGTTTTTGGTACATATCTAGCAATTGATGTCATACACCAATACATTGATGATGTTACCTTTTGTTAATTTTATTACAAAACTCGAATGTGAGTGTGGACGAACATCCTATCATAAAAACTATGATACATAGCCACAGATTTGTGAAAAACATGAAAGAGTATATTCTGATAACTTTTATAATTATAAACTTAATCAGTCTAAAACATGAATATATACATTGTACTGAAAATTCTCCAAACAACTAATTTTCAAAGAAGTATTTTAAAAATACGTCCAGCAAACGTGTCAGAATCAAATTGTCGAACACGTCAATCTACATAATAAAAGAAAAACAAATGTCATATTCCTTATTTACATGATTTTTTTTCGAAGAAACTAAGTAGGGTTTCACCTGATTGAATGCTAGCAAAGACTTTCACATACAGGATAGTTGTGTTTAGTTCCGTCATATTGACAAAATTTGGTCAACAACCAAAACTAACATAACTGGTTAACTTGTCAATACCTGTGATCTAGCAGAAATAACTGTGTTAACAAACGTCGAATTCAAAGCTTGAATACTGTATACCAACTAATTTTCGCGAGCGATTTTTTTTCTCGCGATTTTCGCGTAAAGATAAATAACGCGAAAATAAATCGTCGCGAATATTTAAGACTTGTATCTTTTCTAATTTAATTACATCAATTAAATTAGAAAATCGCAAAAATAATTAGCCGCAAAGTGGACTAGAAAGTACAAAACGCGAAATTAAGTATCCGCGAAAAATAATTTGGTTTACGGTAATACATTTGCATAAGTTTATCTAGTTTAAGCTAAAGGTAAATTTAAGGATTGTTATGGGAAAATCCTACTATTATCATGATTATGTCTTTTCGGGTCTAGCAGCTACAACTATGAGGAGAGTATCGAATTCAAACCCCATATTGCTGTACAAGCATGAATGAATTATAAAAAATGCGTCGCAGAACTGCCTAGGGTTATTATACGTCAGGTTTAGTATGATAAAATGTGTTAACATTTAAAGAAAATAGACTATATACTAGCATAAACAATAGAAATTTAACCAATGACGTGACGTTATTTGAATTTTGGTGTACGAATAATAAGATTAACCATAGTCCTCTAGATTCTGAAAAGGCGAATTCATCCCTGGCTTTCAAATATTAAGGTTTGAGTTCTCTTGGTAATCCATAAAAGCGTTTCAGTCACACTTAAATCTTTTCTTTACATCACATAAAGGACAAATACGAAAGCCAAACCTTGTCTTTAACCTAACTTAGGTTGATTAACGTTCTAGAGAGTTTAAAGTAAATCGTGAGAAAAAACTTCATGATAATCAACAAAATTTCTGTCAAAACCATAAACGTTCTAGAAAAAATGTAAGATGCAACAAATCTTAAGATTCCTGACCTGGCCTTGCGGTCATAAAACTTTCGAGCACGATTTTTGTACTCAAGAACCAACCAATTAAAACAATGGATTTCATGTTTCGAGCATGATTTTTGTGCTCCGAGCACTGAGCAAAGTGTTATGACTTCAACCCCCTTGGATGTGTACATTACAGTTTGGTTGAACTTTTTCTCAGCAGTCAGAACTCTATTACTTTGAAATCTAAATGACTGAAAAGAATATACATTAAAATAACTTACACAAAAGCATTGCACCTACATATCTTGTTTTAAAGACGAAAACTAAATAAATCTACACTATTCTTTTGAAAAATGATATACGTTAAAGAGGCAATTTTAATTAATTTTTTTTTCTGTGTTCTGAAAATGCCATGTGATTTATAAGTTCCTTAAGACAAATAACCTAGTCGATTTCTGATAATTAAAAAAGATTATGCAAACCTTGACTCAATATATTGTCGGGAATGGTAGGTTTTAAAAAAGAAAATAGTGGATTTTTTCTAGGTACAACGTCAGTAGGTTTATAATTATATATTACTATGTACATAAATGGATACATTTAACAGAGCATTTATCTGTATAAAAATATATTTGATATTGTTTTTAAATCTGTCTTCTTTGACAAAAAACCTGCATGCAATTGTATTTGTTTCAATATTGCGGTCTAAATTGACACTGTGCCACCATTCATATAACGCTCTG
Source organism: Mytilus edulis (assembly GCA_019925275.1). Lineage (NCBI taxonomy): Eukaryota > Metazoa > Mollusca > Bivalvia > Mytilida > Mytilidae > Mytilus > Mytilus edulis. The sequence goes on from CM034361.1 coordinate 54,852,807, forward strand.
AAAAGAAATAAAATGTTTGATATTATTACCATTTGATATTCGTTGTCAAAAACAAAATGTGAAGCGATGTTTTCTGTTTAACAGAGCCTCTGGCCTTTGTTAGTCTTGTATTATTTTAATTTCAGTTTCTTGTGTACAATTAGGAAATTAGTATGGCGTTCATTATCACTGAACTAGTATATATTTGTTTAGCGGCCAGCTGAAGGACGCCTCCAGGTGCGGGAATTTCTCGCTACATCGAAGACTTGTTGGTGACCTTCTGCTGTTGTTTTTTTATTTGGTCGGGTTGTAGTCTCTTTGACACATTCCCCATTTCCATTCTCAATTTTATCTGTATTTAGTAATAGCATCATCCTACATAGTATGATAATATGACAGATATTCGTATTTCTGCTGTGTGTGATATACATAAACATTTGGGTTCTTTGATGTATAGATGTGGCATAATCACCATCTAGCAAAGACTCTTGTTAAATATGTGCTAGGAAATTTTATGAGAGTATTTGCCGGTATGAAAACTTCTTTCGTACCGAAGTTATTCGTAAAAGACTTTGATGAGTAGACTATCCATTGGGTGCTTTGAATAATAGAAACGATAAAAAATGATAGAAATATTTAAAAAAAACAATTTTTACTTAAATTTATTTGTATCATCTGTTTGCAGTTTACTAAAAAAATATTAGGAGTTTATCTTTAAACAATAAACGAATGTCCTACAAAATCTTTACCTGACAAAGAAACATCCTTGTTCAATTTATTTAGTACTTCTTCTGGTGTTAGTCTCTTCCTATAGTCCACGTCAAGAAGACCTATCAATATTGGGAGTATGTACGGTGGTATTTTATCAACTTTTTCCAACAACTGGCGATTAATCTAGTTTAAAATAAATATACTGGTTTAATGAAAACAAAAAAATGGTGTTTCCCACTGAAATAGCAAACAAGTATATTTAACATAACTTCACAAAGGGATCGTAAGGATTATGTGTGATATGGTGAAACTTTTATATTGCATTCTTGTTACTAACGATTTGATTAATCCCTATAACCCCATGAACAAAGTCATTCTATTGTCAAACTACAACATCCTTACTTGTTAATAGCTTTATAACAACTTCCGGAAACAATTTAGAATTTCATGATATTGGTTATACGTCATTTGTCAGAAACCCCACGAACTAAGCCATATTCGTATTGTAACTAGCCACTTAAATTAAAGATTTCCAACTTTGGCATTGGGCATTGTTTATACCTATATGTTCTTGTCGTAGACATCATTGTAAGAGTCGATCAATACATCAATAATTAAATAAACGAATGAACTAAAAAGCATCTGCTTACAGTTATTTTCAAACATGTCAAAATAACTCATTAAATGCAAATATCTCACATAAAAATATATATTGAGCTTACATATTGTTTCATTTTCTCTCTGGTAGAGTTCATATTGTCCTGAGTGATTTTACCATTGATGGTCGGAATCTTTCTGGTCAATAAATTGAAAAGTATCATACCAAGCTGCCAGCTGTCCCAAGCAACAAGAAGACCCTTTACTTGCTCATCAAACTTATAAGTTAAATATCTGTTAAGCATCCTTTGTTCAAGAACTGGAGGACAGAGATTTGCAGTAATTGGTCCTATAAGAGACAAAATTGCTATTATTGTATTTGTGTGTATCGTAATTGAAGAGACACAAAAATATATATACTTTGTTTTGAATAATCCGTGATTTTGAAATTTCAAAAAACGTTTTGATTTGTATGCACTACTGGTATTTCAATTCTGAATTTGTTCAAGTACATGAACCAACTAACATTGCTATCAACAACATACAAATCTTATTTTTCGCTTTATTTAGATATTTATAGATTTGTAACCAAAAATGAAAACTATTAGGAAAATTAAGTTTGTCTTTAACCCATAATCAGCTAGTCAGTTTGCGATTCCAGTCTACAACTATAATAAGTTTTGATTAGACCATATATTTATAGTTTTCGTGTATGGTCGATTAAATAAGTAACACATACGTAAATGGTTTTTGCCTGATTTCTGCATGATTGTTGAACCGAAGTCTATTATGACGACAGATGAGGGATCATTGGGATCTCGTAACATAACATTTGACACTGAAATACAGAAATCTTATCAAGTGAATCGTGAATGTTTTATGTTAAATATAATTTTGCAATAACAAAATGTATTTTGTAATAAGAAGAAAAACAAAGCAACCTCATTATATAAACTTTTTATATGCAATGAACCTGATTGATTGCCTTCTGTCTAATTTTTTTTGTAATTGTTTGTTGAAGATTTGGGGATTTATCATTCCATCTATTTGTATTCATTATGTATAGGTGATTTCCGGCAACATTCACTTGTAAAATCAACAGATAAGTAAGTGTATATACTATGTCAAGCTTAAAATTGACCCATGTATAAACAAACAGTCAACACATTACACAACAAGAATGTGTCCATAGTACACGGATGCCCCACTCGCACTATAATTTTCCATGTTCAATGGACCGTGAAATTGTGGTCAAAACTTTAATTTGAAATTAAAATTAGGAAGATCATATCATAGGGAACATGTGTAATAAGTTTCAAGTAGATGTGACTTTAACTTCATCAAAAACTACCTTGACCAAAAACTTTAACCTGAACTTCGCACTTTCATTTTCTATGTTTAGTTGACCATGAAATTGGGGTCAAAAGTATAATTTGGCATTAAAATTAGAAAGATCATATCATGGGGAACATGTGTACTAAGTTTCAAGTGAATTGGACTTCAACTTCATCAAAAACTACCTTGACCAAAAACTGTAACCTGAAGTGGGACGAACGAACAGACGAACGGACGATCGGACGAATGAACGGAGGCACAGACCAGAAAACATAATGCCCCTCTACTATCGTAGGTGGGGCATAAAAATAACTGCAAAGTAAATCATATCTTGAATGTCGTTCAATTTGAAAAATGATGACCCTATAAACCTCTTATGAAACGAATTTTTACGTGAGGTGAATAACACTTCAAATATACGTCAAAACAGCAAAATTAGTCTGTTTCAGATAATAAAGGAACACGTGTTTAAAATGTATTCATAAAACTGAATTTCATAAGAGTGTTATTCATAGGCATAGATTACCTTAGTCGTATTTGGCCCAACTTTTGAAATTTTGGATCCATAATGCTCTTTATACTTGTTTGGCTTTATAAATATTTTTATATGAGTGTCACTGATGAGTCTTATGTAGACAAAACGCGCGTCTGGCGTACTATATTATAATCCTGGTACTTTGGATAACTATTATTCTACTGAATGTTTGTAATATTTTAATGTTTCAAAAAAGGCATAATTAGAAATAATATAAAGGGTTGAATTTACATGTGATATTTATAGTCGTAGAATTTTTTATTCGTTTAAAGGAACTAAGTCGAAAGCCGACGACAAGAGTATGTGGACTGAGGCGCAATTGATTGAAGTTTGGTGTTAATACACGAGCAGGATTGCCAACTAATAGCCCCAGTTGGACAAGTGGACTTCAATTGAATATCTTGGCAACTACTAAGCAATATTATATATGCTATCATCTATAAAGAAAGCTTATATTATAATGCCTGCTCCATCCTTTATCAAATAACTGCTGCACACTAAACATCAAAACAAATGATACAACAACGACACAACATGGTCGAACTTTCATTCGTCAACAATACCTACGAAAAGAGGTTTTAACGTGTGTTTATGTTCAACAAATATTAACATCAAATTTTCAATTCGCCTTTTCAGAATCTTAAGGGCTATGGGTAATCTTGTTGTTCGTACAACAAAAACGAAAATAACGTTACGTCATTGGTTGATTTGTCATTATTTAAAACGTTTTAAACCAATCACAATGTTTAAGTGTACCCGTTTTAAAATATTACACAGAATGCATAAGATTTTGAAATGACGAATTGATAAAAATGATGATATTTTATTTGCTGAAAGATTTAAAATCCTTAGATACGTTCATATGCTACCAATGCAAATAAAAACACCCATGATTGAATAATTAAAACCTCAAACCACCTTTAATATGCCATACTATTTTTACACATTGTTTATGTTCTACGTGCTAAGATTTATGTATTGAAAAGTTCAAAATTCTGTTGAATTCAAAAAGTAAATGACAGAAAATATATATGGATTTGGTTTTTTCTCAATCGATTTATGAGTTTCGAATAGCGGTATACAGTTTTTCCTTTATTTATATATATTGTAAATATGAATTATTCATAGAACATGTAAAAATAAGTAAGTATGCTATACATGTTTGACAATATTGAAACTTGATAAATATTTCAAGAGCGGTCTATTTTGAAATCGATAATTTCAATGTGCTTACTTCAGATGTATGACGTATACATGGTATACTTAAAGTATTGCTTTCAAATTATCGCAGTTGTGTGTTAAAAAACAATTTTTATTTTGAAGATCCAAAAAATATGTTAATAGATTATATATTCTTGAATGTTTATGCAAAATTAAGCCCTGTGATGAACGAATGAATGTTCAAGCAATGAGCTTCCTGCGTTTCATGCAAATGTAAAGGATGCTTGCTTTCATTTCAGAACAATTGCATTCATTCCTTGAATGGTTACCGGCAGAGCGATAAGGCTGTATGACACACAAACACAATATGACAATAAAATGGTTCAAGCAAGCAACGACTATCATAAAACTGTTTATATTGTGTTGTAATTTGCAAAAGCCTCCTTAGATTCTTACATATGAGATTTTCCATCTAAAATTTAAAAAATAACATCTCCAACTAAAAACAAATATAATTTATTTCAAAAGAATTTCAAAAACCGGAGGTCTTTTTTCAAACTCATTTGTATTGATATTGCTATTGTTCATTCGTATGGCTTATATCCAATCCGAACATAATTTTTGTTTTCATATATTTCTAACATGAAATTTCCTACGTTAGTTTTATCCCAATATACACCAACTAAACGTCTGCGTCCGTAAGGACTCCCTCATTCAATTGTTTTTGAAATTTGTCAAATATTAAGTTGTTCTTACATATTTTAAGGAATTGGAACCTAACAAATAACGCATTTTTGCGCCTGTCCCAAGTCAGGAGCCTCTGACCTTTGTTAGTCTTGTATTATTTTAATTTTAGTTTCTTGTGTACAATTTAGAAATTAGTATGGCGTTCATTATCACTGAACTAGTATATATTTGTTTAGGGGCCAGCTGAAGGACGCATCTGGGTGCGGGATATCTCGCTACATTGAAGACCTGTTGGTGACCTTCTGCTGTTTGTTTTTTTATTTGGTCGGGTTGTTGTCTCTACCACATTTCCCATTTCCATTCTCAATTTTATAGTCCGCTTTGTACCATTAAGAAAAGTCGAATGTTTCAAGAAAGGCTAGAAATTAATTATATAAGAAGACAATTTGTTACTGTGAAAACATAAAAATCAACAATTTGGTACCTTTAAAAAGGAAGACAAATATTTTAATTAGTATACTTTACATTTCAAGTCTTGATGGAATATGTCTTCCTTGTGCAACTGGTATACTTTTGCAACCAAAGAGTGGAACAATTGTATTTTTTCATACAAATTTCCTCTGTAGGAGCTCAACACAACACCTGAAAAAATAACATGTCCAAAATGTCTATCAGGTCACTAACATAGTTTTAGTATGTGACAGTATCGTCAACAACGTTTTTTTCTTCTTGATTTATCGTTGCTTAGAATTAAATCATAAGGAATGACTAATGTTTTTCTGTCTATTCGAAATAACAACAAAAATGTGATGCTCACTTTAAAATAACCCGCTATGCGAGTTATGCAGTGTGCACCACATTTTTTCCTACACAGAAAAATATTGCAGTCATTCCTTAATTATTAAAATAATCTATATGTAATGATGATGATCTCGGAAAAAAACTATGAAGGTTATTCTATATTGTCGGATTTTTTTTATTATTAATATTTCTTTTAATACTTTTGATATTTTACGTTTTTTTATTCTATTTTCTTTTCTGTTAACATTTGTATGAAAAAATTGAGTGTTTCTTTCAATTTCTAGTACTATTATTCAGTGTACTACTCATTTAGGGAATCCAAATGCTTTTCATTTGAATATCAATTAATGACATAAAGTTGAAATAAATTGCATAAAAAATCAACCTACTAACCATCTATCATTTCCAATAAAAATGCTAAGTTGTCATCGTGCGCTAGTACTCCATACACCATGGGAACAAAACCTTTAGTTTGCAACCTCAGCAGGGCTTGTATTTCCTCATTTCTCCATTTCTTTTTCGGAATCTAGTTATTTAAATTGAATTCATATAATTTAGATGCGACATATTACAACCTTTGTCAATGGTATCAAAATAAAGATTGTAGTTGTTGGAATACTTTTCGGAAATAATGAGTAAAAACCTATAGAAGCATTTTATCTTAGAGAAAAGAATAAATAACGTATCTGTTGATATTTTATTGGATGTCTTTGACGCAGCTATTGAACAAATTCCATTTTGCGGATTCGACTTGGAGGATTTGTCCTCAAACAGTCGGAAACCAGGTTGAAATAGAACAAAAGAATCGAAGCTCTTTGTTCGAGAAGGCGATGTATGTTTACTGTATTGTTTACTATAGTGACAAAATTATTAAAAGTTAATAGAAACAAACAAAATTGCAATTTTCTTCTCAATTACGAGGTGTTTTATTTTAAAAACACAATTTGCATAAGTTTTCAATTTATCTAGTACATAGTTAAGCAGAACAATTAGATATCAAGTCGACGACATGGGTTTCTTTCAAGTTGGAAGAAGAAAATGCATTACCTCCGATTTTTTTGAAAAAATTACAACGGACGTAAAACATATTAATCTATTAGCTCAGTAATTTTCGAGTCTGCCCTTCTATTTTGTGACTGAAGAAAAAAAAATCCAAAAAATGGGTAACAATTGTATCGAAAAGAGAAAATCGAGTGCACCTTTCTATGTAAGGGCGTGTTTGAGTTGAGTATTTTGTATTGATATCGTACAAAGTAAGAATATTTCATACATCGTCTCGCTTCAGATTCTATCATTTTTATATATTAAAGCTACAGGTGGACTTTAAAACACAAAAAATCACAGTACTATATATATATATACAAGATGAAATATATGGGTCAAGTGAAATACCTATCTAATGAGTCACAAAAACAGAGAAGGTGTGTTCGAATAGCTATGCTTTTACTGAAAGTACTTGACGACAGTCTTTCAAGTTGGATGATGAAAAGGCATATTTTCGAAAAATTCTAATTTCTTGTGTGTGATAACTAGGGTTTATAGTCTTCATACACTAAAAAAATCTAGTCTGCCCTTCCACGAAATATTTAATAAGTTTTTTTTTTAAATGTTTATGAATTTTCGAAAATTCCACCTTACAACCGATCAGACAATAGTTTTAAGTTGAATCAATTCAGATAAGATTATTAACTGATGCTCATAAGTTAGTTGATACATTTGTCTTTTTAAATACAACTGACATATAAGGATCGTAATGGTGCAATGTGGATAAATTCATCGGTTTCAAAGAGCAAAATTGGTAGCGCGTCATCCCTACAATGGCTTCCATTTCTACGATTGTGAAAATGAACTGGCGTAATGGGGAGATAATTTTGACGAAGTAGAATCCTGACTGTAAATTTGCATAGTAATTCGACGTTTGAAACAATCGACTTCAAATTTGTTTATTTTCTTTTGTCAATTTCTTTTATTTCAATTTTGATAATTATGGTTCGAATTTTTATATTTCATTAGTTTAAAACTGTGGGCAGTCAAATCTATACTATTAAACGAGAAGTCCTCGTTTTTGATGTCGCTTCTCTTCTTTCCACAATTAATTGATCAACACGCCTCTGTGTCCTATAGGTACAATGCATATAGTGCCATTTGTCATCCAATCATATGATTATTCAGATTGAGTTATTTTTGGAAAAAAACGAGAAAAAAGACATCCGGATATTGTCCCTTCTTTGGACGAAACTTTAAGTCAAATTAAACTTCCGGTTTGCGTTTTTCTGTATACTTTGAACATACATATACAAAGAATAAAGTGTATTTTCAGAATTATATATGCTATCATTTTCAAGTTTACTATCCACGGCAGTCACAGAGTTTATTAAATAGAGAGGGTCTGTATACTACATCAATGACCACTATGGATCGATAAGTTAACTTAGAATTGAAAGTAAATACACTGACGTTACGCACGGTAATGCGTTCGGATAAAAATTACGTTATATATGATTTAAGAACAGCAACCATTTGCCTATACAAAATTAAATCATCAACATTCATATATCTACAGAAAGGCCCGGACATGTTTTTCTTATTTTAAGTTAATTCTATAAATGTTTGCACCATACATTTATTTTATTGAACACACAAATCTTACTTTTACGTTAAAAATTGCATGTCCGGCGTAACATTTCAATTTAAATAAAATGCATTTTTCTATGTTCCGTTGTAATTTTCCACATAAAATCTGCGAAATTTAGTATATCAGCTTCCTACTAGATTTATATTATAACATCATACCCGTTTTTTTGGTATTGGCTGAAATTTTAAGCAAGCCTTCAACGAAATATTCAGCAGAGGAACCTGTCTTAATGTGTTATGAGGAAAGTTTATCAACATTTCAGTTTTATTATTATCCCTATAATGTAATAAAATCATATTAAAACTATACTCAATAGAAAGTTCTGAAAAAGATAAACATTTCCAAAGTTTCAAATGTAAAAAAAAACTTTTTCTTGAAGCAGAATTTTTAAAAATCGAATGTCTAGCCACTATGTCCAAACGTATTTTTTGTCCATTCCTTAGGTGAAACATGTTGTATAGATACTAAATGTGCATTTATAATACAAAACTAACATATTTTTAAGATACAAACTATAAGTTCATACCAATGGCTAAATGAGTCGGGTGTTTTCTCAAACATGATGACCTTACAATTTTTTTCGGAAAGCATTCCCTATGTCTAGCCATTTTGTCCAAGGGCGTCATTTTGACGTTTCTGCACAGTGGCGTCTTTTATACAAATACGCACTATTTACGAACTGTTTAGGCAGTTAAAATGATGATATTAAAAATTATAGGTTACCGTACGACATTCAACAACGAGCAAAGCCCATACCGCTTTAAAAGGCCCCGAACTGACAATATAAAATAATTCAAACCAGAAAACTAGGGGCCTTATTTATGTACAAAAAAATGAACGAAAAACAAATATGTAACACATAAACAAACAACAACCACTGAATTACAGGCTCCGTACTTGAATGTTCATAACATACTAAATGTATGTTCATATTGAAATTGAAAGAAAACCAAAAAATGGGAATATTGGAAATAAAGGAGGAGGGATAAAAAAAAAAAAGCATTTGCCTGTCCCCAATTACCTCAGTATGACTCATAATATTTTTGCTGAAATTCTCCAGTCATTCAATATTTTACAAAATTCTTCCAACAACACTTAAGGTGGCTCGTGGGTACAAAAATTTTAGCAAAAAATTAAACCTTTATTTTTTTATTACAAATTTTATTTATTACACTATTAGTTGTTACTTTATGATATGGTACAAAAAATAACCCAAAAAAAGGATTTGGTTTGGCCCCAGATGACTTTACAAATTGAAAAAGCTCCAAATTATCTCCCTTTGGTGCAAAAATGCCATTTTTTGGCCTTAAATTTGAAATATCTTTTTTAACTCATCGGTGACCCATATTTTTTATTATTGTTTTCAAATAAGCTGTATATAAACTAAATAATTGTAAAATTTAAGCGATTTCTTATATTAGGTTATTTTTTTATTTCGATATTTCCTCTTTTTCTCCTATTAGTTCAACAGAAAAAAAGGACATTAACAAAAATGTATGCTTCTTCCAGAGGCAGATTTTAGCTTAAATGAACGGTGACCCCGTTTTTTTATTTCATTTTTCTTTTAAGTATATGATAAAGTTCAGTTATGAAAAAATATAGCGAAATCCTATATTAGAAAAAAAAATTCATTTATACCCAGGAGCCCCCTTAACATACTTTAAACTACGCTCTGAATGCCCGCGATTTCGCGGGTGTGTTCTAGTCAATATTTATAAGTGTAAAAGTCAGAACGAAAACCAAAAAATCAGTTCACAAAAACGAGTATGTCACAAACTTTATCTAAATGTCTTTCATATAATATTTAAAAAATTAAAAATTTAAGAACTTGAAAGAAATGTTACAATATATTCCATTCTTTATGTGGTAGTCTCTAATTCACAAACTTGACATAAAAGTCCTTCGGACTTTTATTCAGTTTGTGAGTTCATCGGTTTACACATCACTAACCTCTAGAAAAAATGTGTTTAATCCTATAATGAATGAGTATTGGTTAGAACTATTATAGAAATACTGTTCATCGTGATTTCGTTTCAAATTCTATTTTCTTTTTTGGTTAATCACAGGACGTTTGACTTGCGTACTTTGGAAAATAAAAAAGAGAAATGTACCGTTTTTCTAGCTAAAGTCAAAGAGCATATGCCATTAGTTATATCGTCACATTGAACTTTTCCAATTCCACCCGAGGCGACATCATATTTGCGTCGAAAGTTCAGTTTTCCTATCCATATATAAGATATCTGTAAAAAAAAAAAACATCATATAAATGTTTTATACTGCAATCAGCTATTTTACTATACAGATAAAGCTATACGTATAAACGTTACCCTTATACGTCATTGACCTCAACGAACCTATAAGCCCCGCCTCCTTACCGGAACTGCTGTATTTCATCAACAACGTCACGTCACGACCATAACAACGTAAAGTAACAATGGTCAAACTTTTATAAATTTAAACTTTTATGTCTTCAAATTGGTTATGTATATACCATGTTTATCAAATGTTATTAATTAAGTTCATTTTCCCTTTCGAATTCCTTAATATGTCAATGCCTTACCGCCTGGACTACGTTCATAGGGAAATCCCCCAAAATGGTACCCAAAGAGGGAAATTCAAAACACTTTTTTTAACAATTTTTGTTACATATTTTTTTCATTTTTAAATTATTTTTTTCGATTTCAGTATAAAGACAATGTACATATATTGTCTTAAAATATGAAATTTATTTGTATTCGGCACGAAACAGGAAAATGCTCGGTAGAACCTCGCATTTTTCCGTTTCTAAGCTTCATACAAATAAATTTCATATTTCAAGACACTATACGTATATTGTCTAATTTTAAACAGAAATGTGATAGCAGGAATATTTATGACACACATGTTCAATGTAAGCGACTTTTTTTCATAATTAATTATAGATTTTCGTTGATTATCTCAACGAGATTGATTTTCTCGCTTGAGCTGGTACAGCGAAAGTGAGAAAAGCAATCGAGTTGAGATGACCAATGATAATCTGTTTATCGCTATTTTACCTATGACGACGTTGTCAATTTCAATGTCAATTTCGTTAGCAACGCCACGTGGCCTCCTTAGTTTCTAGCAATAATTTTTCCATCTCAAGCGAGAAGCATGATATGAAAATTATCACAAAAAAAGACCAAAGGAAAAATGCACAAAATAGCGATAAACCTATTTATCTATTTTTATTAACGACTTTTGTGTTTACAATCAATCTTATTTTTCTTTGTATTTGATTAGCCCTCTCTCTAAATACTATTTTTGTATTCTTTTCTTTTTACTTTGTTCGTCCCTCTTCACGTTAAGCTTCCAACGCTGATCTTCTTCCGGAATAGATGTTTTTAACATCAATGCTTTTAAACTTCGTTCATTATTTATACTTTTTTATTCGGGCGTCACTGATGAGTCATTTATAGACGACATGCGCGTCTTGAGCTAATAAAAGATTTAAATCCTGGTGTCTATTAATTGTTTATTCGTGTAAAGCTCTCACGATATCGACCTTTATAATATATTGTATAGTTTCTGTTTTCATTATTATATGATAAATACTGTGAATTCATTTATTTTCTTGGGTACCAATTTTCGTGGATTATGAAAAACGTACATGTTCGTGGATATTTGATTTCCAGGTTTTGAGAAATTTTGCAAACAAGCCTATAGAAAATTTCTCATTCGTTGAACATTTAATTGCGTGGTTTATCTTTAACCACAAAATCCACGAAAATTGGTATCCAACGAATAATAATAAATCCATAGCAGTCCTATTCGACGTCTTCGTAGACTTACCCATTCTGGAAGTGTAAGGATGCATTTTTTAAGACAAGAATCTTTTTTGTCTAAGATAGCAGTGAAAATCTTCTCTTTATTCCCAAACTCTATCCATGGCTTCCAATCAACCTGAAGACAACCATTATTAGTGTCTTTATCATGTTTATATAACCCAAACTCTAGTTCACCACGTCTTCCAAACAAATTAACCAACATCTGAATCATATGTATAACACTCTCGAAAAATTGTGTCCTTGATTCTCTAGGCTCAGTTCCATCTTCAACCAGACAACACCTGGTTTCTCCACTTCCACGCCGAATGACAACCTGAGCTGCGCTCCGACTTGCGTCATCCTTACCATTATTTGATTCATGGTGCTCTTGGTATTCTTCGTTCATTGTGAGCTCCGATGGAAATATGTTCACAAATATTCTGTAACACTTTGAGGTGATACGCTCTGAAATGTGAGATGTAATCCTTCCGTTATTTGTTATCATTTTAAAATGGAGGGATATCGAAGTCAAAAAAGGATCTGTATATAATTGTATTCTCAAGGTTATAGATTTTTAAAAGGAGGCTCAAAATCATTTTAAAACCGACATATTTCATCATAGGTATCTATGTTAGGAACCAAATTTTCAGTTGTTGACTTTGTAAAATTATGAGGGTTGATGCCCTTATAAGATTTTTAAACTATGATTCTATTTCCACGAACTCAACCTGTCAATCACGTGCTTTGAATGTACAGATGTAAAAAAGTAAAAATTACGTTTAGCCTTTTATTTTACAAAACAGATATAATTTTGAAAGAACTTACTTTAAATAAAATTCTAGTATTTTCTCTTAAATTATCATATATCGTATGTGTAGATTTGTTACAATTATATGGATTTAAAAGAACTTCAAGAATAGCAGCATTTCACCTCGAGTCCAGATGAAAAGTTTGAAGAACGCCTGCATCAATCAAAATGCATGTTAACGTTGAGGTTTAGACAGACATATTAGCATAGATGACAGATCTGAGAGAACAGAAATAATTCATTCTACAATAGAAATTTATTAATTTTAGCTTAATTCATGCTTTAACCTTATCCATAACTACAGCAATTCTTGTTCATTTGTTATGATTAACTAAAAAGGATTTTTAAACACTTTCATCTAAAATAATAGGATGCATTTTTATTTTATTTTGGGGGGGGAGGGGGACCGCAATTCACATATTTTGACATGCTCGTTTTACCATGTAGCGTTTATTTTGGGGGTTTTTTCTAAATAAAGTTTTTTTTCAAAATTTGGAATTGTTCACCAATATATTGTTTTCACCAACAAATAAATGAATTGCGCACCAATTTGATATTTTTGGCAAAATTTTTATTTTTTTTAATCTTCTTATATTTTTTAGTGAAAAACTATGATCGACTTCATGTGGACTACAATTACGTAGTTGAGTCTCAATAAACCTATCATTCATCAAATTCGTTCTTGGAATAACAATGGTGTGTCCTATATTTTTGACAAAGTAAATTTTAATCAACTCGTATAGTTATTTTATAAATGGGATAAGCTGACCTTTCAATTCTCAAAGATGTATTTCCTTGAATAATGACCTATTTGAATAGCAAAATAAAATTATGTTTAATAGGGGATAAATGTGTTTTTCTAATGATTATAACATTCATCGTGTTCATGTTAACCAGGAAGTGAATAAAAATAATGCCCTCATTTATATTTAAAATACATTTATGTTGACCTTCATTTAATCTGAAAAGACATTTATCGTATAAAAAATCCACGAAAGGATAAACCATAATATAGGTCTTCCATTTCATCAAAGGAAAAGACAAATGAGAAATCTATTAAATATTCAAATAAATAACTCTGATGAATCTTTTTTTTAAATAATGACAACCATTTAAAATGTACACAAAAGTTTGGTTTATACCCCTGACAAAACAAATAAATGTTTATATTTAGATTACTTCGTGGGGTCTTTATATATAAAATTTACAAAATACCTTTTCAAATGTTCTTTCTGTCGACTTAAAGGTTTTTCATAAATGATTTTTAGAAATTCCCAAATCTATATTTAACTTAAAAGGAAGTTCAAAACAAATTGGATAAATTTTCATTCCCGGATAATGTGTAGTTGAGCACAGGGACTCCACTAGAATACATTTAAGTATATTTGAACACCTGAACAATCACTACAAACATTACTGAATGTTTTTGACACGGGATATTACAGAAGCCAAACGTTGATCATATAAGGAATAATATTAAAATTTGCAATCTATTCTGTTAAATCTCTTATCTATTACAAACAGGTAGGAAGTTTCACTGTGGTAGTCACATTTACTTTTGATTTTTCGCGATAAGTAGTGGTCTGCTCCATCCACGATATCCACAGTATTTAATGCGATCAGGAGCCTCAATTTCTATAATTTTAATCCAATTAAGGGTTATTGGTATATATATAGTTTATATAATAAATATGTCTGAATCAGTGACGACTCTGTTTCTTTTTCTTTTATTTTTTATTTAAATATGGTCGTTAGTTTTCCCGTTTGAATTGTTTTACATTGTCATTTCGAAGCCTTTTATAGCTGACTATGCGATATGGGCGTTGCTCATTGTTGAGGGCAGTACGGTGACATATAGTTGTTAATTTCTGTGTCATTTTGGTCTCTTGTAGACAGTTATCTAATTGGAAATCATACGCCATCGTCTTTCTTATATATACAACAGATTTTATTCATCGGATCACCAGCATTGACGGTGATACAAGGCTGTCAATACATTCTGTATATATAATTCCTCTAATTATCATCCCAACATTGTTAGATCAGTAAATTGGCTTTAGCAAATTTTTTGTTCTTTCTCGCCGGAATTCGAAGTCATGCTACTGAGATATCGTAGCACGCTCTTGACCACTCGACCACATAGGCTGTCAAAAAGGAGCTTCGATAGCCGGTGGTTACCTTTCCTCGTCAGTTTTAATCTAGCGTCGTGATACAGTACATGATTTATAAGGCATGAAGATTGAATTATTACAGATTATCTGAATTATTATTGTAAAGGATCTTAAACTTATTGTAAGATGCAGTCACAGAAATATTTATATTATAAGTACGTCTGAACCAGTGACGATATATATATAGATAGCAATCTATGCATGCTATATATAGCAATTTATATATGATTTATATATAGATACCAACAAATTAATTTTTTTACTTCTATTTATAGATTATTATGTGCCTATATATATAGTGTATAAACAAGTGACTGCAAAACTTACACATCTGATCTTTGGGGTGTACTAAAGGTGCAATGATAACTCAGTTTAAATGTTTAAAAGTCTAACAGTTTGACTAAACCGAGTCATAGTCAGTTCTACCA
>CM034361.1:55468539-55734207 GCA_019925275.1 Mytilus edulis
GGGTTAGAAAGAAACATTTAACAAACTGGATAATGTTTTTAAAGATAGAGATTATTTGATCGATGATCATCATCAAATCACATATTGACTGAAAATATTGCCACTATACCACAGGCACTTCAACTAAAAAATAAACACCTTTATAACGTTCATCAAACAGAGCAGTTCTTAAAGAGAGCATGCGCTACTTGGAATGAAATAAAATGCCACGTGATCTAAACAGGTGCCGTACAAAACCAATATCAATTTCTATAGTACCAATTTGTATGGAGTTTGGCATTTAATAATTTTAATAGAACTGGCTTATATCAGTATAAACAATAGGCCCTAGGCCTCTGTAAACATTCTAACAATCTGTGCCAAAATAGTGATGCTGAATAGCCAAAAATCTGTTGGAATTCATAATTCATTGAATCCTGGACATGTCCCGGGGAGGTATTCCCCACCCTACCGACCCCCGGATCGTGTGCGGTGTATGTCAACATCGGCGGTATGTATATACTATATGTTTAATGAAAACTGATTAGGTATTCTGACCTAAACAAGAGCGTTCGGTTTCATTGTTCAATATGTTTCATATTTTATGAAGTTACGTCGCGGAAGATTGATAGTTCAAAAACATACCTGATATTTTTATCTAATTTTCCGAATCGCTAAATTATTAAAAAAAAAATCGCAAATGATTGGAAAGGAAACTTTTTATAAAATGGAAGTATATATTCGTAGTTTTTGCTGAAGATAAATTTCTTAAGGTAAAATATTTATTGGAAAATTGATTTGAAAAGTGTTTAAATAAATATTTCTTATTTATTTACTATTTTATATTTGTTCAAGGAAAAAAAGAGATTGCAAAAATTCAATAAACAAAGTTATAGGAAAGGAATCTTTTAAATATATAACACGTATGAAATTGATACAAATATGTCAGCCTTTTTTGTATTTTTTTTTAATTTTGTTTCTGTTTGATATACTGTGATATAAGTTCTTGGTCAATAAATTCTCTACTCAGGTTTTCGTATTTTTTTTAAAATTTAAAATTATTTTCAACCTTATGTAAAATGTTAGTATATTTACTTGACACATAGTTATCACCATTTAATACTAAAATTAAACAATTCAATTTCCTTTTGTAAAATCGTTATTACGCTCCGCTTCAAACTTTTTGTTTTGTTCGTGTATATTATTACAAGGAATGCTGAAGAACATTATAAATACCGCTCCAAACTTGACATATTTACTTTAAATGTATCCATTTTCAGAACTAAGGAAAATACATAAACAAATTGAAATGTTTACTAAAGTTTAAAATATTGATAAAATATTTTAAGATTTAAAAGTTTTGTAAATTTCTACCCGAAGTACTTATCATGTTTAATTAGTTTATATTTTTTTAAAACTTTTTTCTTCTTTTTCTAACTGTCATCTCTTTGTCATAAAACCCCTTTCTGCAACATACAATCGAGTATGCCCTAGCTCAGGTACGTCGACATAAGCAACTAGCATAGCAACACTAAAACCACCAACACGTCCGGTATTGTTTGCGCTAATTTTTCAAGAATTTTTTCAGGGGGTAACTGATGTTTGATTGGTTTGATAAACACTTATTTTACGTGCAGCGTTTTGTGACTTAATGTTTAAAAATTGTCCAAAGTTTTCATTTTTAATACATTAATTATTTTTTATGTATTTGCAGGGAAATTTCTTTGACGATGGTTTGCTTACACGAGCTGAAGTTTTGGCAGCAGTTGATATTTCTAAACAGTCTTCACAACAGCTGATGAAGCACGACATGTATGGGCACACCGCCGACCTTGGCGGTCATAATGTCACCCCTTCAAGGTCGCAATATCATTCTGGATTTGGACATTCAGACTCTATGTTAGAACAACTAACATCAAGTTCCGGTATGTCTTTAGGAATGATGGACCACCATAATAATGTATCACACGGACTATCACATAATCACCATCAAATGTATCCCCCTGTTTATTCACACCCAAATTCTATGAATGGGCATAATGGCTTCCCTACTCATCATCCAGTACATCACCCTATGCACGATTCAGATTGTGATCCACGGGAACTAGAATCGTTCGCAGAAAGATTTAAACAAAGAAGAATCAAACTAGGAGTAACACAGGCCGATGTAGGAGGAGCGTTAGCAAACCTTAAATTACCTGGTGTTGGTTCATTGAGCCAGAGCACGATATGTAGATTTGAGTCACTGACACTTAGCCACCAATAACATGATAGCACTTAAACCAATACTACAAGCCTGGTTAGAAGGAGCCGAAAAACAAGCAAGAGATAGACTAGAGGCTGAAAACGGAAATTTATCCAATGACAAGAAACGTAAACGGACTTCTATTGCTGCCCCGGAAAAGCGATCTTTAGAGGCTTATTTTGCCGTACAACCAAGACCATCAGGTGAAAAAATTGCACAAATAGCAGAAAAGTTAGACCTCAAGAAAAATGTTGTTCGTGTTTGGTTTTGTAATCAAAGACAGAAGCAAAAAAGAATGAAATTTTCTGCAGTTACCGGATAAAGACAGCACCCCAACGCTAAAGCACAAACAGTGTCTCATATATATAGCTACTACGATTGTTCGTGGTATATATACTGGTGAATTATGCATTGTGACGTGCTCTGCACAAACTATGACGTCATATGCAAATTATAATTATACCGAACAAACGTTTTGATTTTCTATATTATACTTTTATACAAAATTGAAAATTTCTACAGATTTGCTTTGATAGCAAATATATATACATGTATATACATGTATATATATAGTGTGAACATAATTTTTACCATTTCATTGTATATAAACATTCTTTAAGTTATTTATTTATTACCATTATTCTTGTTTTGTTATCTTTTGAACTTATATGCTGAACAGTTTTGATTACTTTTTGGTCTATTATATAGACTGTTGATAACATGAATATGAATTCAAAACTCAATTAAAGAAAAAAAAAATCATACGTCATTTTTCAATATAAAATCTAGTCATTTAGAGTATTCACAGAGTATTCAATTCATAATGAGCTTTAATCAAAAGACAGTGGAGAAATATAACAACAATTTGTAAATGCATTAAGATATCCAAAATACTTTTAAGTTTAAAAACAATAATTGCAGACATATTGTGTTTCTTGGTATTTTTTTGTCTGATTGTTTTTAGAGCAGATACATTTGTCACCAATGTGATACAATACAATCCCGTTTCTATGTCATTATTAGATTACTAACAGACGCTAGTCTCTTATTCTTAGCTATCTAATTAATTTAAAAACATGCGATATTTATGTTATTGGACCTGACGCCTGTAGCAAGTTGACATTTTCATGATATTTCATTCACTGCTATGTGTTCAGGGTCTTTTGAGACCAATTCAGATCTCATATTATTGTTTCCAACTAGAATGGATTACAATGCAAGTAAAATGATGTTTAAATGCAAAAAAAAATATTGTATGCTAGAAAACGTGTATAAAAAATACATTTAAGTAAACGGTCATCTTTAAGTGAAAAAAAAACCCGAAAGTATGAAAATCTACTTGTCAGGAAACGTCTATATTCGGAAGTTTTGCAAATGTTTCTAAGGAATTTAAAGTTGGATGAACATTAACAAATACGGCTTTCATTATATTTAGCAGCTAATTTGTAAAGTGTGTATTCTTATAAAGCCAATATTCCTTTGAAAAGGTCGTTCTTTGAAAAGTTTACTTTATCAAACTGATGAGTTTGACCGTTAATAGCGTTTGTTACAATGTTTCCAAGATCTGATTGTTTGATTGATAATCTTTGTAGGAACAAGATATAATTATCTAATTATCTAATGACAATGCGATCATAATGTAATTGAGATCGTAAACACAGTAAATTCATCACTTTTACTCCGACAATTCAATTGTTGACCGCCATTGATTTTCCGGAAGTGTGTCCGGAAGCGATTTCTGTCATTATGTTCACCTGCAATGCATTAGAACAATTTGTTACAAAGAGCCATTGAGCTTTTGTGGTTGTATTGATCATCTGATGTTTAACTTTTATGTCTCAATTTTTTACGTTTACAAACTATAAAATCAATGGAGTTTTCATTGTTACTGAAAATTAAAGTATTTAAATGTATAAAATGTTTTCTTTCCTTACAAACTGATATATACATGGGCGTACACGGGAAGTTTTACTTAACCTTTTTGCTGTTTAATTCTTCAAATATGCATTTAATGATGAGAAGAAGACAAATATTGTTCTTTCACTGATTGCTTCATGGAAAATAAACAAAGATAGACACAGTTCAAAATGAAATGACATTAAAAAGTGCAAAGCATGATCGGTATTGATTTCCAGTATTTTTATAACTTATTGGAGTCATATGAAAAAGTATAACGCCGAACTCTAGACACTTAAACAAACATATTATATAAAACATACAAAGGTAACTTGCGTTTTTTAAGCAATTTGAAATAGATCTGAGACACTGTGGTATCTATATTCCCCGTTTCTAAATAAAGCTGTTTTGAGAACTAAAGTTCAAGCACCCTAACATACAGTTAACTTTAGATGAATTTATCTAAACTGGACCTATTATTATATGCCTATTATTATCTTCTATTTATAAATTACATTACAACTCGCTACAACCAAAAGGATTATCCAACTAAAGAACAACTACACATAATCATAATGTGTAAAGAAAGACAATTGTAGTATACTGCTGTTCAACTCATAAATCGATTGACAGCAAACAAATCAGGGTTACAAACTTAAACCGAGGGAAACGACGAAACATCAAACATTGAAGTGCAACAAAAAAGAAACGACAATGCAACATACATAGAAACAAACTTGTAGATAATAACGGCCATATTCGAGTTGGTACAGGACATTTTTTGTGGCAAGCCAAACCTCGCGCTTTATGGCTATGTTAAATATACCGCTAAAATGACATGAGAATATTGTAAGGTTGCCATTTACCAACCACAGACCAAAAGACAAGGATGTGAACAATTACACAGGTCACCGGACGTCTTCAACAATTTGAAAAACTCATACGCTGTGTAGAAAATTATAAAAATCTTAGGAAAACGAAATGTGTAACAATTTCAATCGAAAATATAGGGCCTGTTTCTTCACTCAAACATTAAGAAAAAAACCAGTCACACCTTACTTATATACATGAAAAGTGTATATACCAGATAAAGAATGTGAGTGATTTTGCATTTGATCAATCTTGTTCAATAAAAAAAACACTATGATGCCACGAGCGGGATTCGAAAGAACAACAAATCGGCAACTGTAGCTTTACTGTAATGATAAAAAGGTCGTATTTAAAGGAGAAAAACATGCCCTTACTATTGTGGTCGATACTGCCTGATGAAGGTTATTGTAGAAACATCCGCAAGGAAATTATAGGATGCAGCCTTATACTTCTGAAATAACTCATGCTCAACCAGTGAATTACACTTTGAGAAGCTTCATCATGTTTAGCCTATACAAACAATATATCGGATGTCAACTATTGACCAATAATTTGCAAGCTGCAGAATGGCATTTTAAAAGTGATTTACATTATTTACTATAATACTGATACAATTTGGCAGAATCTTTATACATTATAAATCAAATGATTGAAATATAAATTTCAAAATACAAACTCCAGGTCTTTGAACTAAACAATTACCGTGTCCTCGTTTGTTAACTGAGGATTTCCTTTTGTCTGATAAGTTATCAAGTCGGTGACAATGCATGGTTCTTTTGTGCTGTTTAATGTGCTGTCCTATTTTGTTTTACACGTGCTCGTTTTTATTCTGTGGTTAGACACCACTTAGGTGTTGACATGAAAATCAATGATATGGTCATTTTTATAAATTTACTGTTTCTGAAAGTAAGAATTAATCTAAATACCAAGGATTTTTTTTTTAAATTTCAGACATAGATAACCTTAGCCGTATTTGGCACAACTTTTAATTTAGAATTTTTGGTCAACAATGCTCTTCAACTATTTTGATCTGAGCGTCACAGGTGAGTCTTAAGTAGACGAAACGCACGTATGTTGTCATTTTAGTGTTATATTTAATATTGCCATAAAAGCGCGAGATTTGGCTAGCTGCAAAACAAAGTTAAATCCACCATTTTGTTCTTAAAATATCCCGTACCAAGTCAGGAAAATGGCAGTTGTTATCATACAGTTCGTTTCTGTGTGTGTTGCATTGTCGTTATGGTTTTTTTGTTGCACTTAAGAGTATCTGTTGTTTTGTTGCTTTCCTCTTATAGTTGATGTGTTTACCTCTGTTTTAGTTTGAAACCCAGATTTGTTTTCTTTCAATCGATTTATGTCTCTCGAACAGCGGTATACTACTGTTGCCTTTATTTATCGATCGTCCTGAACATGTATGAAATGTTTGCCATTGGATGTTAAGCAACCAACAATCAATCAATCATCTGATTTTTAAAATATTACTCTACACAGATTTTATCTGCAACTAGTGATTCCTGGGTTTAAATGTATTTTGTGATAATTTTCTTGAGAGAAATTCTTTCACATCTTAATAATTCTAAATTAGAAACTTATATTTTACATATATGTAATTACGTATTTTGAACAAATTATCCCTAAGAAGAGTTGTTGTCTTGGCTAATAATTTTTGGATTAACTAAAAAATATACATGAATCTTCCGAAGTAACATGTGTTTATGACAATATAATATATATTAGAAAAAGGAAGTATCCCTCCCTTAAAACAACAAACACCCAAAAAATAACCGAAAGCAAACCAACATTGATAAGTTCAAATTGTAAGATGGACGCAATGATACAGTCCACAATAATCAAGGAACAGTCACAAAATATTTGAATGAAACAAGAAGAGAGTACAAGACAGTAACCTGACAAAGCAAACAACTAGAAATCAACAATAGGCAGTTTTACATTATAGCATCCAATCATAAAACTATAAAGTTGATGAGACTATAAAAGAACTGTCATTAACACACGATTCACTTACAAGAAAAACAAAATCACGAAAACCTGCTGATCCAAAAAAAAATCAGTAACATAATAGCTCGAACTACGCAGTACTCTCACAATTCAACCGCTTCAAATAGAATAACAAACTGCACATAAAATGAACTAGAGAACACAAAAAAATGAGAACAGATTGAACACTTTATTCTAAAAAAAACCCCGTAAAAACAGAGACCACTAACCGAAGCAAAACAATAATTATTAAATAAACAATATCACATCAAAGGATTATCAGTGACCGAAAACAAAACTCGAAACACCTAACCTGCTAGTATCCAGAATGGAAGTCACAACGCAAAACAGTAAACTCAAATATTTGATCGTAATTTTTTTAAACTCAAATTATTATGAAATTTATAGAAATAGGTAGTATGAAGGTTCAACATCTGTCTTTAAATTCTTCTAAATAATGCAAAATGAACAGTTTTCAAAACATTCCTTTTATTTGATATCATCGGCATGTCATAATGTCTGTGATTAAAAATAGTTTTTTTTATTGTTAAATGCGAAGTCATTGCTCATTACTTTGATAAGTAATTAAAGTGATTAAATGAATTCATGTAGTACAACATGATGTCAATAAGTTTAATGATACTATAATGTTATATGTGTATGGAAGGCTGTTTCGGCAATTCCCAGTTGTTGTCGATGCATTAATGAATCGTCCTGAAGGGTTACATTCCGTTATCTCTGATATTACAACGAAAATTATAGGATTTTTATTACAGTCTTATTTGGTGATACGTTTGAATTATAGGAAACCATAAATGATAGGTACAAAATGTATGTGAGACATTTGAAATTTTGAATTTATGGAATCAAATTAGTTTGAAAAACTTTCTAATTCATCAACGTATGTTTAGTCGAAACATACCGCTGCTTGTTAACTGTCAGTCCCTGATGGAATCACCAGCGTAGTACTCAATGCTTCAACTGCTCCAATCATAGCAACTTCTTAAGTGTAACGTAGATAAATGTAAAACAAAGAAGCCACAAACCGAAACAAAACAATAAATATTAAGCAATATCACATCAAAGGATTAGCAGTGCTCGAAAACAAACTCTTAGCACCTAACCTGCTGGTATGCAGAATGGAAGTCACAAAGCGAAAAACAGTAAAACTCAAATATTTTGAAAGCAAAGAAAGGAAGATTAAAGTTTCGGGGTTATTCGTATATTTTTAACCTCAAAATATTAGGGAGCTCTGTAGAAATAGGTAGTATGAATATTCAAAATCTGTCATTAAATTCCACCAAATTATGCCAAATGAACAGTTTTAGCAACTTCCTTGGTTTTATATTATCATCATGTCATAATGTCTCTGATTAAAAATATAAGAAACTTAAGTGTTAACTACGAAGTCATTGCTCACATTGCTTTTATAAGTAAATAAAGTGATTAAATAAATTCATGTAGTACAACATGATGTCAATAAGTTTAATGATACTATAATATTATATTTGTATGGAAGGCTGTTTCGGCAATTCCCAGGTGTTGTCGATGCATTAATGAACCTTCCTGAAGGGTTAAATTCCGTTATCTCTGATATTACAACGAAAATTATAGGTTTTTATTACAGTCTTATTTGGTGATACGTTTCAATAATAGGAACTCATAATTGATATGTACAAAATTGTATGAGGAACATTTGAAATTTTAAATCGATGGAATCAAATTAGTTTGAAAAACTTTCTAGTTCATCAACTTAGGTTATTTGAGTCAATATATACCGCTGCTGGTAAACTGTTCGTCCCATCGGGAATCACCAGCTTAGTACTTAGTGCATCCACTGCTGGAGTTATAGTAACTATACCTGTATTCTAAAATTCACAATAGATGAATTAAGTAATTTCAAGGTTCCATGGCAACTACTTCAGGCAAAGGTGACCTTATATGAATGTGGCTATTATTTTTAGGTCCCTTTTTGTTATAAAGCTTCTAACGCTTCTACGAATTATATCTTCCTATACTTTTAATACATAATAAACGGTCAGATTAGGGTTTTTCGGTAATCAGAACTAAAAATTGACTTAAAGGGGCACTAGCTACGAGATATATAAAAATATAAAATATGATTTTTATTTCAATCATTTAAGGGACACTAGCTGTCAAATTCATGTTCACCGATTTGACTCAGTTCCAATTGCACGAGTTAAGTTTCTATTTCTATCTATATTTATGTTTATGTCGCTTATACATGTTATATGACCATTGGAGGTATTCGGAGATCATAGCGATAATTAATTAGATTAGCCTAAACTAATATACACACGAAAAGAAACTACACATTATCGAGCCCATGCCTTGTAAATTGTTTATTTTAGACTTTTTATAATTTAGATATATGTTAAACAATTATTATAAATCTGATATGAAATTGAGTCAAATCGTTGAACATGAATTTGACAGCAAAGTGCCCCTTTCAAAATACATATTAATGTGTATTCTAGATGAAACAGGTAGCATCAAAATAGAATGAATCCGGACAATTTTTTTAAAATTAGAAACTCCTGTTCAATATACGTCTTCTAAAATTCTCGAGAAGGTCTCAGTGAAAATGTTCACTATAGAACATTTCAAGAGTACTTTCAGTAATTTTTAATATTAAATCATCAAAAGTTTCACTTGTTTCAGTTTCAATGGAATAAAAATTAACGACCTTTTCTAGATAGTAATTGGCGAGTGATGCATATCGAGTACTACTTTCATTTTGTCCTGGATCTAGTCGGCTCTTAACAACACAGACTGCAAATACAACAATAACAATGAAAGTATTATCATTACAGCGAGTACCTGTTCCGTTTGATGGTATTGTATTTGTTTGATGTTGCGAGATTCTGATCAAAGTATTGATAGAAAAACTTAATGAGGGGTTTACATAAGTAGAACAAGTGTAGGACGTAGTAATTGTAGCGAGTAACGGTACCACTAAAACAGGTGTTCTATATACCTGTATTGTGATACTTTGCCCTAATACACCTGTGATTTTTCTTTTCTTCTCAATTTTCTAAACCATCGGAGCGATCGATATAATCTTTCTTTTTGCTCTAGATGTTAAAATTTTACCCGGTTCAGTGGGCTCACAGCAGCATATGGTTTATTGGTCATAGGTTAGAAAGAGGCTCATGTTAGCGCGTGCCACATTGCATTCTTCGATTACATTAACAAATGACTTTATCAATATCGACTTTGGATTTACAATACATATTTGAATAGAACTATCTTTTCTATTTGTTCTTGTCTATAATTGCAATTTAATCAAAAATCACAACGGGATTAAAATTTCATTTGTCGGTATATCATCTTTTGTTGTTAAAGTACCAATCGTGCAAGTTTAGAGTCTCGAAACATGGTTTTAATAGTAATATTAATAAATAATAAGAATTAATAAATCTAATAATCGCCGTTGAATTATATTATTTGTTGATGCAAACGGAGTGGTTAAATATAGTATTATGCTAGTGGAAGGGAACAATACTGGCAATTAATAATTAAGCAAAGCACAAATTAGCCTATTACAAACAATTTTAGTACACAGCAAAGACATTAAGTGCACAATTATTTTAGTAATATCATTAAAAGTACTACAACCACGAAACACAGTTTGTGCAATTGTCGTTTGGCGAATTAGATAATAATGTTACATGTTAAAATGTGTAAATAAAGATATATTGTCTGGGGACACTGTTATATAGTGTGGACAGTATATAACTTGCAAATGTATTTCATACACCTTCAAAAAAAAATTCTTTATATTTTATATATACATGTGAACACATTTTAGGGTATGAACTTTTAGAAAAGAAGTGATCTGGTCCAGTTTGAAAAGGTCCAAAATGTGTATGGGTGAAGCTGTCAAAATGAATTACAGACCTCCTTTACATAAAATTATCCATATTTTGAGTTAGAGCAGATAGACTTTTCTATAATGTTTCTATAATTTTTATAGGAATATGGAAGTACTAATTACTTACTCTCTTTGCTTGTCTTGGTTACATAAAGATACCATGGACATCACTTGTATCTCTTTTATAACAAGATCTATACAATTTTAGATATATTTTTAAAAAGAGGACTTCAATTTTCCTATTGTGAATTTCTCACTCTTGGCCAGAAGAATACCATATATATACAACATGATTAATGTTTTACGATACGCTAGAGCTGTATTTTAGAACACTGGATATGTAAGTACATGTAGTAGATTTCGTAAGCGTTTTGGATAGGTATACTGCGGTTTGATTTAAATTTTCGCGTATACTTAGTTCGGATCTATCCTGTTATATAAAAGAAAACAATTAGATGCGTCTGAAGCGCTTTTCTGAGACGCTTTGACTGAGAGAGTTGAACTCTTAGTTTCTTTATAGTTTCAAAACTTTATATAAAAGGATAATTTAAATCATACCCATGTTTTGCTTTAATTATATATTATCCTGTATATACATGTTTCTGTTTGCTTGCCTATCTTTAAATATATTTTTTATCCCTTAAATAAGCAGTTAAAAACAATATTATAATAATTACATATGTGAAAGAATCCAGCATATTAACTCTACTTTTATTGGAATACAAATATTAAAAGGAAAGGCTACATTATCACTAATGTACGGAGCCCCGCTAGGGACCTGCAAAGAAAAAAAATATATATTGTGCGCACAAAATAATATATTGTGCGCACAACTTAAATATATTGTGCGCACAAAATAATATCGTGTGCGCACAAAATAATATCTTGTGCGCACAACTTAAATATATTGTGCGCTCAATTCAAATATATTGTGCGCACAACATAATATATTGTGCGCACAACTTAAATATATTGTGCGCACAAAATAATATCTTGTGCACACAACATAATATATTGTGCGCTCAATTTAAATATATTGTGCGCACAACATAATATACTGTGCGCACAATATAATATAATGTGCGCACGACATAATATAATGTGCGCACAAAATAAGTAGGAACAGATAACTGCATGTTGCTCCACACGTTTGAAGAATAAAGCTCAAGCTGACATTACCATGTGTTCAAGAAGACTAATTTGAAAGAGGTTTACAAAATGGTTTATGTATGTAAGGTAAGCTTCTTTTTTATTCAAAACAATAAAAGATATTCTATATAGTGGTTTTCGGAAATGGGAAAGGGTGGGGGTACTTTCTTTTTTGAAATGGCTATCTTATCGGGGCCTCTTATAGCTGACTATATGCGGTATGGGCTTTGCTCATTGTTGAAGGCCGTAAGGTGACCTATAGTTGTTAATGTCTGTGTCACAAATTTTTTGTTGTTAAATTATCGGTAATTTCTGTATTTTATAAGTATCCTAAAAAATTATGCATTTTTTATTCAGAAATAACTCATATTTATCAAATGTTCATGAATAGAGGAAAATACGTCATTTTTTGCTGCATGTTTATTGAAATTAAAAAAAAATCTCTATTTACAGTTTTATAAAATTTGGGTCACATCATTTCCCTGCAAAATGAAACAAATTGCTGTTTTGAAAAATAGGGGTCCATGAACTCGTTTTCAAATTAAATCAATTTGAATGATAAAAATCAGTCGAAAAATGCATCTTTTCCCGATAAGTCACAGTTTGACGTCGCGAAAATAACATTTTACGTTAGCAACGTCATTACCTTAAGACCCATGATTATATAAGCACTAACTCATCATCACTCATAATTCATAAATATACTATCTACCCTTAATTTTTTATATATGAACTGACATTCTCAATAGCATCTTTATATATGATATGAAATTCATTCCCCAAATCAATATACAGTTATCAAACGTAAATGCATTTTTATATAGGATGTCATTAAAAAGGAGGGTCATTTTTATATAAAATCTCGCAAAATTATGACCCATATTTTTGGCACATCCCCGTATACCCAATAATAGGAAGTTGACCCCCCCCCCCCCCCCCCCCCCCCCCCCCCTGATAAAAACACCCATTTCTTAATACATTTATTAACCAACTGAACAAAAGTGTATGTGTTTTTCTGTAATTGCCCTGTTTTTTCTGTTATGGCCCTGTATTAATGCCCAGTTTGTCTGTACTAAGCAGCCCAGTTAGGGTTTTTAATAAACTGGCAGTAATTTTTGGCAATAATGTACTTGTAAAAAAGAAGATGTGGTATGATTGCCAATGAGACAACTATCCACAAAAGACCAAAATGACACAAACATTAACAACTATAGGTCACCGTACGACCTTCAACAATGAGCAAAGCCCATACTGCATAGTCAGCCGCGTATAAAAGGCCCCGATAAGACAATGTAAAACAATTGAAACGAGAAAACTAACGGCCTCATTTAAGAAAAAAATGAACGAAAAACAAATATGTAACACATAAACAAACGACAACCACTGAATTACAGCAGGGGCGGATCCAGCCATTTTAAAAAGGGGAGTTCCTAACCCAGGACAAAGGGAGGGGGTCCAATTACATGTCCCCATTCAAATGCATTGATCGTCCACAAAAAGGGGGGGTCCAACCCCCGGAACCCCCCCCCCCCCCCCCCCTCTGGATCCCTGACTTGGGACAGGCACATACATAAATAATGTGGCGGGGTTAAACATGTTAGCGGGATCCCAACCCTCCCCCTAACCTGGATCAGTGGTATAACAGTACAACATAAGAACGAACTATAAAAATCAGTTGAAAAAAGGCTGAACTCATCAGATAGACACAAAATACAAGTGGACGTGGCCGGGTATTCAACATCCCGACACAAAAAGACATTATGAACAGATCTGAGAGTATTCGCAGTTATCTGATAGCTATAGTTCAAAGCCACTAACAACTTATAAAAAATCATGCCTCTAAGACTGAAAACTGAATCCGTACACATCCAACATACTCTTAGTTGGTTAATAAAATTACATATATATATATATATATATATTAAAGTACAGATCAATCTCTGTTTCTTTCAGTATAAATAATATGGATACACAATTTTAATGTATTATATATATAGAAAGATGGGTATATTTTACAGTGGGAAAGCCAGTGACATTGAAGAGCTCCTTCCGGTGGTCACGCGGGAAAGGGGAGATAATCTAAAAATTTCGAGGTGGCGCTGTAACCAGCGTGTAAACAAAAACATAGCCTGTGCTTCAGACAATAAATTTATTAAAACAACTAAACATCCATCAGTATTTGAGGTTAATTTTTCATTAGAATAGATTTTGTCACACGACTGCCAAAATAGGTATTAAAATAAGTGCTGCGTTACTGAAATATGATAAATCAAAAGACGTCCTCCGTAGATTTCCAAAAAACCGCGGGTAATCCCCCTGTTTGCTAGGAACTGACACAAATGCATCCTAAAGCTTTTCATTGGTCGAGATATAAATAAATGTGACCCAGAAACATATGGGCACATGACTATGTATAGGATTCCCCGTCACTCTGAGTCTTGTTTACATAATAAATACTTCAACCGGAGGTCAAAATTCAACACTTTTCTAACGTTTTTGGAGTTATTTCGGCGCAAAATTAAGCCCATAATGTCATATTTAACAGTTTTTAACCACGAAACTGATTGAGACAATGAAGGGTGATGATGTTTCCAGGATTTTAAATATATTTTACTTAAAAATGATGATGGGTTGAAGGCTTTACACCGTCATTTGTTGATGTTTTTTTCATGTTGCTCAGACTGCTCAAACTCCTCGCAGTATTACATTTTCTGTAGTTATTTAATTATGCTGCAGTGTGTAACAGATGTATGTAGTACATTGAAACTAGGTTAATATATGAACGAATTTGTCCATATAAATGACTTCAGTTGTCTGGAAGTACCCCCCTTTTTTTCCCAACTTTTCAAAAATTTCAGCAAGGGGTAAGTCAAAAGTTATTCTCTGGATAAAAATCCTACGCATATGCAAAGTGTAAGCACTCAGTTAATCTTTGTTTTAAGCCATTTTTTGTAGGGTAATGGTTAGTCATTCTTTGATTCAGTAAATATTAATCTGAAATCAACTTGTCAATTTAAAAAAGTACCAATCAACAAATATTAATCTGATGCATCTATAATTTTCACTTGATTTTTAGTATTCGTTCTTGTTGTTTATATAAAAAAAAACTAAGCAAGTTGGAAGTTGACACTCACACATGTTTATAACTTGATGTCTGTCCTGTCCTTATCATGCATATCAAGCAACATGGTGTACACTAACCATTCATGTTTGAGTGTGTCTGGGCCGTGGGGCATGTTTAACTCTTGAGAACTTGAAATTAACATTCAATAGGAATGCACAATGCCTAGTACATCCAATTCTTAATACATGTCAGAGCTATATGACCATTTAAAGCATTAACAAAATGCTGTATCACTTCTAAGGTCTACTTTGAAATTGGCATATGAAAGTCTCACTCTGATTTTGGGGATCCTGTTTTGTTGCATTGATATTAATGCTTGACCCACATTTTTATTTTACACCAATCTACAAGAAAACAAAGCTTGGACACAGGATCTATAGTTTAATCAGAATCATACCATTCCTATATCTGTGTGCTGATTTTTATGCAATATAATACTTTTTCACACATTTTTCTCCATTCTCAAAAAGCACACAATTGCAATAATTTGCAAAATCATGTGATAACATATAGGAAAAGGGCACCATGACATCTCATTCCTAATACTACACAAGGAGCAGGATCTACTTACTCTTCCAGAACACCTGATATCAATTGTATGTTGTGGGTTCAAGTTGCTCAGTTTTCTTTTTTCTAATTTGAATATTAGTTTAGACTTTTCATCAAAAAAGTATGAAAAAAAGAGAGACTACTGAAAATGATTTATTTAGGTGCAGGCGTTACCACACTTCAGAAAAACAGTGAAAAGTCGTCATGATAGGCCATTTGAGAGACCTCAAGGATACCTCACTATGTCTAGGAGAACTGAACGATTTTAAAACCTTTCTATTTCAGTCCTTCACACCTAATCAATCATTAAAGACCATCAAGTTTACTTTTTATATCTTTGATTTTTTTTATGTCTCAAATACTACAGTACATACATGTATATGCCTGATATCAGTGACGGATCCAGAACTTTTTCTAAGGGCTGCTGACTGACTTAAGAGGGGCCAGCTCCAGTGATTCCCTATTTAATCAACCACAAAAGGGGATCCCTAATGAATATGCTAGCTTTGCATCTATGAATCTCAGGTTTTTCAATGACAATAAGTTTTATTGTATTGCAACAGCATTATTGTCTCATGTACATTTATCCCACATTATCAATATAAAATGGTTGAGTGTTCACAGGCTATTGGTACTTTACGGAACGGAACGGAACGGAACGGAATTTCATTTAAGGTATCCAAAGGGGGCATTTATCAAAATTTCGAAAAATCTTTAAAACAAAACAAACTTTAGAACTTCTGTGTTTTACGGTTTTCCATATACAAATAACACAAATGTATACTTAATCTCATCTTCACAGGTGAAATGTGTAATAATGTATAACATCGGGAAATATTCTGTAGATGAATATGTCGGATTGTCCTGATAAATTATCATGAAATTAACGCATTTGCAAGTCATGCATTATGATATCTAGACTGACCTCACGTCGTCCTTGATTAGAGACAGTGATCAAAATGAATCTGATTTAAACTTTTTAATTTATTTTTCCGTTCCGTTCCGTTCCGCAAAGTACCAATTGCTCTGAGGAATTGGTATTTAACGGAAAAAACGGAAACAGACATCTTTAATGTAATTAAAACAGTATGATAAAAAAAAAATTGTCTGACACCTCTTTTTGCATGAGTGGTATGTGTTTTAGATAGCATTTTCGACTTGATCAATAATAAAAAATTTAACACAAAGGCAGGTTACACAAAAAGTCTTTCTCCTTCCATCGGTAATTATATTTAAAAAAAGGGGCCTTCAACAGCCCGTTCCGACGATGATTAGAGACAGTGATCAAGTTGAATCTGATGTAAACTTTTTAATTTATTTTTCCGTTCCGTTCCGTTCCGCAAAGTACCAATTGCTCTGAGGAATTGGTATTTAACGGAAAAACGGAAACAGACATCTTTAATGTAATTAAAGCAGTATAATAAAAAAAAAATGTCTGACACCTCTTTTTGCATGAGTGGTATGTGTTTTAGATAGCATTTTCGACTTGATCAATAATAAAAAATTTAACACAAAGTCAGGTTACACAAAAAGGTCTTTCTCCTTCCATCGGTAATTATATTTTAAAAAAGGGGCCTTCAACAGCCCGTTCCGACGATGATTAGAGACAGTGATCAAGTTGAATCTGATGTGAACTTTTTAATTTATTTTTCCGTTCCGTTCCGTTCCGCAAAGTACCAATTGCTCTGAGGAATTGGTATTTAACGGAAAAAACGGAAACAGACATCTTTAATGTAATTAAAGCAGTATGATAAAAAAAAATTGTCTGACACCTCTTTTTGCATGAGTGGTATGTGTTTTAGATAGCATTTTCGACTTGATCAATAATAAAAAATTTAACACAAAGTCAGGTTACACAAAAAGGTCTTTCTCCTTCCATCGGTAATTATATTTTAAAAAAGGGGCCTTCAACAGCCCGTTCCGACGATGATTAGAGACAGTGATCCAGTTGAATCTGATGTAAACTTTTTAATTTATTTTTCCGTTCCGTTCCGTTCCGCAAAGTACCAATTGCTCTGAGGAATTGGTATTTAACGGAAAAAACGGAAACAGACATCTTTAATGTAATTAAAGCAGTATGATAAAAAAAATCGTCTGACACCTCTTTTTGCATGAGTGGTATGTGTTTTAGATAGCATTTCGACTTGATCAATATTTAAATAAACAGCTGCGCCATGAGCGCATGATACGCACGTCGTCTTGTGAAAAAACATAAATCTTTTTTGAATAACACAGGGTTGTACAGGATGTCATGCTTAGTATATCCTGACTCATTCCTTATTCCCGCTCAATAGGAAGATTGTACAAGATGTATTTGGAAACCCGACGCAACATTAGCCTGTTAAGTTTTAAGCAATAGAGATACAGCGCAACTCTTTTTTTACAAAAAACTCAATAACTCGAAAATATAAAAATGAATCATCACCAAAAAGTATACAGATCTTTAGATTAATATAACAAAGAAGTGTGTAAAGTTTTAAGCAATAATCATAAATCGTTTTTGAGATATGGTGCGACATGTAAACCCCCCCTTTTTTTTTTTTTACAAAATACTCAATAACTCAAAAATGAAATTTTGAATCATCACCAAAAAGTATACAGATATTAAGAGTAATATAACTAAGAAGTATTTAAAGTTTTAAGCCATAATCAAGAATCGTTTTTGAGATACGGTGCGACATGTGAAAAAAAAACACACCCCTGTTTTAGTTACAAAGTGCCGTAACTCAAAAAGTTGTAATCTTATTTTCACAAAAAAGTATACAGATCATTTTACCATCATAAGAAACAACTATGTTAAGTTTCATGAAATTTGGATAAGTCGTTCTCAAGTTACGGTGCGACATGTTTACACCGGACAGACGGACGGACGGACGGACACTGGACATTTGTATACCATAATACGTCCCGTCAAAATTGACGGACGTATAAAAAATAACACAAAGACAGGTTAGACAAAAGGTCTTTCTACTTCCATTGGTAATTATAAATTAAAAAAGGGGCCTTCCGAAGATGATTAGAAACAGTGATAAAGTTGAATCTGATTTCCGTTCCGTTCCGCAAAATACCAATTTCTCTGAGGAATTGGTATTTAACGGAATCGAATGGAAACAGGCATCTGTAATGTAATAAAAGCAGTCTTGATAATATCAGTGCAAAGTTTTTTTAAATTACTTCTCATCTTATTTCAGTTCCCTTATGTCAAATTTTTAATTCAACTTAAGCATTAAAAAATCAGTTTATCCATCATTATTCAAACTAGCTAAAGTCATACCAGTTTTTGAAAATAAATGTTAAAAAATGATGTATTTAATTACAGACCAATTGCATTTTTACAATTAGTATCTAAAATACTTGAGAGACACGTAAAAACTTATTTAATGAACTATACGGACACATATAATCTGTTGTATGTCCTGCAATCAGGTTTTCGTTCAAACCATTCCTGTCAAACTGCCATGACAACTTTGTTAGATAAATGGTTAAAAGCAATTGATGAAGGCGAATTAGTAGGAGCAGTATTTCTGGATCTTTGTAAAGCTTCTGATGTTCTTCATCATAAACTGCTCCTCCAGAAATTACAAAAATACAGATTTTCTTATTCTTCACTGCACTGGCTTACTTCATATCTAACTGATAGACAGCAGGTTGTATACATTTCAAATACTTTTTCAGGTGTATTAAAAGTAAAAACAGGTGTACCTCAAGGGTTCGTTTAAGGTCCCATATTATTCTTATTATTCATTAATTTTTTGCCTTTGTGTAATCCAAATCATAACAGTGATCTTTTGGCTGATGCTAGTTCTATTTCTGTTACTGGTAAAAACAAAAGTTGTATAGCCAGACACTAAATACTGTGTTAGAAAATATTTCTCATTGGTGTGATGAAAACAAAAAGTTAATCAATGTATCCAAAACAAAGAAAATGTGTTTATGTTCAAAACACAAACTTTCTGTCATGTGTAATGAACCTTTTAATATCTTCATTAATAATCAATATATTAATGAAAGTCAGCGTGAACAAGTCCTTGGTATTTTTGTGGACGCAACTCTGTCTTGGTCTAATCATATCAAATATGTTATTAAAAACTTTAAGGTAAATTCTTCCTTTAGCTCTACTAAAAAGGATCAAGAAATATTTAAATCATAATGCAAGAATTTTATTTTATAATGCATACATTCTTCCAAATTTTGACTACTGTTGTTCAATATGGGGCAACTGTAACACATTTTTAATCGACAGTTTGCTTAAATTACAAAAAAGGGAAGCTAGAATTATTTTAAATGAACACGATTTTCAAAAACCATCTGTTGAACTTTTTAAAGAATCTGGAATAATTCCAGTAAATACATGTAATAGAATATTATACCACAAGTCCTTATTAATGTATGAATAAAACAATGGATTGGTACCCCAATACTTGTCAAATCTTATTGTAACTACAAATAGCAAACAGTCATACAGTACTCGACTCTCATTTTCAGATAATTTTATTGTTCCAAAATCAAATACAGAATTATACAAACCAAGCTTTTCTTTTAGTGGTCAAAAGGTGTGGAATTCACTATCCAAAGAAATCAAAAAATCAAAAAATGTATCGTCATTCAAGTATACTTACAAATCATTATATATTTTAACAATAAAACTCAAAACACTATCATGTTATCCGTTTTGTTCATGTATTTGTTTATGTAATTTAATATTTATACTATTATTCATCATTGTGTATTGCTAGATTGATTTGGTTTATATCAACCGTGCAAGGGCTTTTGTCAAGGTCGTTAAAAAAAACCCGTAGTAGTAGATTATGTTTATTCATGTTGTTAATATTGTGTCTATAGAGAGCCTTATTGAAAATTGAATTAATTACATTAAAGATGTCTGTTTCCGTTTTTTCCGTTAAATACCAATTCCTCAGAGCAATTGGTACTTTGCGGAACGGAACGGAACGGAAAAATAAATTAAAAAGTTTAAATCAGATTCAACTGGATCACTGTCTCTAATCATCGTCGGAACGGGCTGTTGAAGGCCCCTTTTTTAAAATATAATTACCGATGGAAGGAGAAAGACTTTTTGTGTAACCTGCCTTTGTGTTAAATTTTTTATTATTGATCAAGTCGAAAATGCTATCTAAAACACATACCACTCATGCAAAAAGAGGTGTCAGACAATTTTTTTTTATCATACTGCTTTAATTACATTAAAGATGTCTGTTTCCGTTTTTTCCGTTAAATACCAATTCCTCAGAGCAATTGGTACTTTGCGGAACGGAACGGAACGGAACGGAAAAATAAATTAAAAAGTTTACATCAGATTCAACTTGATCACTGTCTCTAATCATCGTCGGAACGGGCTGTTGAAGGCCCCTTTTTCAAAATATAATTACCGATGGAAGGAGAAGGACTTTTTGTGTAACCTGCCTTTGTGTTAAATTTTTTATTATTGATCAAGTCGAAAATGCTATCTAAAACACATACCACTCATGCAAAAAGAGGTGTCGGACAATTTTTTTTATCATACTTCTTTAATTACATTAAAGATGTCTGTTTCCGTTTTTTCCGTTAAATACCAATTCCTCAGAGCAATTAGTACTTTGCGGAACGGAACGGAACGGAAAAATAAATTAAAAAGTTTACATCAGATTCAACTGGATCACTGTCTCTACTCATCGTCGGAACGGGCTGTTGAAGGTCCCTTTTTTAAAATATAATTACCGATGGAAGGAGAAAGACCTTTTTGTGTAACCTGACTTTGTGTTAAATTTTTTATTATTGATCAAGTCGAAAATGCTATCTAAAACACATACCACTCATGCAAAAAGAGGTGTCAGACAATTTTTTTTTATCATACTGCTTTAATTACATTAAAGATGTCTGTTTCCGTTTTTTCCATTAAATACCAATTCCTCAGAGCAATTGGTACTTTGCGGAACGGAACGGAACGGAAAAATAAATTAAAAAGTTTACATCAGATTCAACTTGATCACTGTCTCTAATCATCGTCGGAACGGGCTGTTGAAGGCCTCTTTTTTAAAATATAATTACCGATGGAAGGAGAAAGACTTTTTGTGTAACCTGCCTTTGTGTTAAATTTTTTATTATTGATCAAGTCGAAAATGCTATCTAAAACACATACCACTCATGCAAAAAGAGGTGTCAGACAATTTTTTTTTTATCATACTGCTTTAATTACATTAAAGATGTCTGTTTCCGTTTTTTCCGTTAAATACCAATTCCTCAGAGCAATTGGTACTTTGCGGAACGGAACGGAACGGAAAAATAAATTAAAAAGTTTAAATCAGATTCATTTTGATCACTGTCTCTAATCAAGGACGACGTGAGGTCAGTCTAGATATCATAATGCATGACTTGCAAATTTGTTAATTTCATGATAATTTATCAGGACAATCCGACATATTCATCTACAGAATATTTCCCGATGTTATACATTATTACATTATCACCTGTGAAGATGAGATTAAGTATACATTTGTGTTATTTGTATATGGAAAACCGTAAAACACAGAAATTTTAAAGTTTGTTTTGTTTTAAAGATTTTTCGAAATTTTGATAAATGCCCCCTTTGGATACCTTAAATGAAATTTCGTTCCGTTCCGTTCCGTTCCGTAAAGTACCAATAGCCGTGTTCACATTGTATATTTAAAATTATAAAAATGTTTAGAAGTAAACGTTTATTAAATGATAAATAAATACAGTCATAAAAATAATGTTAAAATGAAACATACATATAAAATATTTTAAATAATTTAAGAGTATTATTGTTAAAAAGTCCAAGTTAAAAGTAAAATCAAGTCAAATAGTCCTCTGTCCAATACTTGTAAATCCTCAAAATAGAAATCCTGCTCTTCTTATTCCTATTGTTATCTGAAAATATATAATATATGCAGATGATATTATCAAATGAAAATAATTTCGAACTTTTCTACAGTTGTTATATGGAATTATAATATATTTTGATTGTCTACAAATTTCTATGTGGTCCAAGAATGAGAAGGTTCACATTTAAATTGGAATTGAATGTTTTTTATTTGAATTTTACTAATGGAAAACTAATCAGATGTGAATAATTGCCAATGAGACAACTATCCTAAAACATAGGCTGATCCAGGGGGGCCCTGGGGGGCCCCGGCCCCCCCTTTCGTGGGAAAAATTTGGTTGATTATATAGGTCATCATTGAAGCATGACTGGAACGGGCCCCCTCTTAGGTCAGTTAGCGGGCCCCCCCTTAGGAAAAGTTCTGGATCCGCCACTGTAAAATACTCATTTGAAGTGGATATATAGGCATTTTTTTGCTACATGAAAGCCTTTAAACATGAGAAAATCTCATAATGTATATACTATGATTGTTTTCAGATGTTTGTTATCATTTCATTTAAATTGAAATCCTTCTTATTTTAATCTTAAATAATCAAAAGGAGGTTTATATGATTCAACAAAAATAAAGAAATTATTTTAGAATTTTGATGTAAATAATTGATATGTTTTTAATGACTTTATATTATATGTCAAAGAAGGAGGTGGGGATGTTGCAGGGGTCCTGATCCCAAAAACATGATCTTCTGAGGTCCCAAATTAAAAAAAAAAAAATCAAGAAAGAAAATCCTGAGCTTAAAAACACCCAATCAAAATGTCCCGAAAAAGTCCTGCCCTCCATCAAGAAAAAGTTAATAATCATATACAGCAACACAAATTTTCTATTTATTTATTTAAATCCATCAACATAATAACATATCAATCTTTTTAATAGGTATATTAAATAATGTTTAAATAAAGTATACTTAATATGCAACATTAAATTATCTTACATGTATCTGTTATTTAAAAGGTAACTTTTCATTCAATCATTCATATCTTAAATTCATCATACCAGTAATAGATATTAAATGTATCCACCACCAATAAAACCTGGCTACAACACCTAGCCAATACTGAATGTGGCAATAAAATTCAACAATAAATCACATAATTTGTTTTTTTTTTTGCATGGAAGGAGGGACAGAATTTATACTGTCCTACCGGTTAATATTTCATATACATGTACCTGAAATCTTTAAAAGATATTTTACATAGATATAGGAAGATGTGGTGTTAGTGCCAATGAGACAACTCTCCATCCAAATAACAAATTATAAAAGTAAACCATTATAGGTCAATGTACGGCCTTCAACACGGAGCCTTGGCTCACACCGAACAACAAGCTAAAAAGGGCCCTAAAATTACTACTGTTAAACCATTCAAATGGGAAATGCCTATATGCACTATTCAGCAAAAATAATAGTATTGTTGTTCAGATAAACAAGGGTCTGGATGGGGTGTTTTCCATTACTTTATATTTACGCTCATTTGTCTCTATTTTTTTATACTTTTTGTCCATCATTTCTCTTTTCTCAATATATAAATTAGCACATCAATAGTTCAAATAATTATGACGTCTGGCTAGGATATTTTATAATTTTTTTCTGGGATGCGTAGGAAGGCGTCCCGGATAATAATAAAATAGCCTTGTCAGACGTCATATTATTTTGACTAGCATGTCATTTGCTCTATTCCTTATTAGTCAGTTTTCTATATTCTTTGTTCCTTTAGTCATAGTTCTCCAATTTTTTTTACACTTTTAGCCATAGTTCCCAGTGGCGGATCCAGGGATAGGGTTCCGGGATTGGAATCTCCCCTTTTTATGGACAATCACTGACATCAATGCATTTGAAAGGGGATATTTAGTTGAACCCCACTTTATCCTGGGTAGGGAACCCCCTTTTCAAAAGGGCTGTATCCACCCCTGGTTCCCTATTTTGTGAACCCTCACCCTGTACTATCTGTAAGAAATGATGGATAGAGGTTTAGGATAAAATTAAACTATACTTATGTAGTTGTTATATTTTTCCTATAATTTTATTTTGTTTGTTTATGTTTTTTGTCACACACTTTTTGGGCACAAATAATAATATAAAACCATTTAATTAACCTTTCTACTATTCGAGACAACCAAACAAATCAGCACAAATGCTTAACACAACCGTAATAATTTAATTAAAATTATAAATGCTAACATTGACATGTCAAAATTCAAGTTTTAATCAAAATTGAAGTCTCGGGCTGAGAAAGGGGCGTTTATTTCGTGTGGTCTGGGGGAATTTAATGGATTTCAGCATCCTGAAAGAGGCACACATATAGCCATAACCCGATCTGATCAATGAATTATGTTATGGATAATGTTGATATATTTCTACTAACCATTAAAAGTAATAATAGTAGGATTTCGTGAGCTCAGAAACCTTAATCTGTTGAAAAATGGCGTCGATTTATGTGCTTCCTTTTCGCAGCCTCAGTTACAATTTTACAAGGAGTGATGGGTATTTATGCAAATATTTAGGGACTCCTATCATCATAGATACTATTTTTGGTCATTTTATATTTAAATAGCCAATAGGATGCGAATGTGTCAGTTATTTTCAGAAGTGGAAAACACCCGCCATATTTTTATCTTCCAAAATAACAACGTGTCTTGCCAGTTTCAGATGTTTGTTTCTTGTAAAATAAAATCTCCTAAGAAGAAAATATAGCATAGTCACCTGTAAAACTTACCTATATAACTAATTAATGATGAAATGACACAAGTTTAATTGTCTTTAATAGTAAATTTCTTGAAAAATCACACGTACACGATGTAAACAAATTACCGAGATGGCGCGATACTGTCGCCGTCTATGTAAAAATCGCGATTGTCGCCCTTGATTTTTTGGCCGTTACGTCATATGGAAGGAGGCGCAGAACTGATCTGTGGCTTTCCCACTGTTAAATGGTGAAATGGCACATTCACACCCGGGGACATCTTACAAAAAAATATTGAAGTTACCACCGTGACGATAATCGTTCCTTTCCCCACCCATCTTTGGAACGCAATATAATCTGATCCCAAAGTCAAAGATCGTACAACCGAACGAAGAAGGTGATTTATGTCACATCATGTGTATGTCTATAAACTAGGAGGCAGACTGAATTTGACCAATAGTTGAATTATTCTCCATATTTTTGTACAAATTGGTATAATCTCAAAAACACCTTGGCCACCAAAATTTGATCTAAACTGAGCAGAAAATGTATGCATGGTCCGGCTTCACCCCTCATTACTTAAACGCTTCAATTTGACCATCATCCAAGTATGGGTATGCTTACTTAGCAAAACATTGTATATAAATAAGTAGCATATATGACACCACTTACTGTATCTGGTTAAAAAAGTAAAACAATATAAAATTGATATTGAATCATTAAATGTGGCCTTTATTAATAATTAGTCTTTTATGATTTTTAATTTTAGTTCATGTATACATGTATGTTGATGTTTATAGTATGATGTCGTTTATCACTAAGGGACGACATCAAAAGTTCAATGAAGGATAAAAAACTTAATTCAAATAGTTTTTTCGCTGACCCCCCCTACCCCCCTATTAACTTAATTTGAGAAAAAATGATTGACCCATATGGATATGTAAAAATCAATATCGGATAACCAAATCTTGCAGCAGTTCAATCCCCCACCCCCAAACTATTTGAATTAAGTTTTTAATCTTACATTGATCTTTTGATTTCGTCCCTAAATGTGTACATGTTTTTGTTTAGGGGCCAGCCAAAGCATTGCCTTGCTGTGATGATGATCTGTTGGTGGCCTTCACCTGTTTTCTGCTCTCTGTTCGCATCAGGTTGCTGTCTCTTTGACAAATTTCCTTTTTTCATTCTCAATTTTATTTTACACATGTCATAAACTAAAATTAACATTATTCAGTAAATAAACATCTATGTATATTGTCAAATTTAAAGCTATCCAGCATGTTCAGGAGTTGATGCAATAGACAGAACCTATTGTGTATCAAAAATTAGTAGCAAAACAGTATTGTCATGATATTGCTGTCAACATCGATGGTTCACACCCAAACAAAATAGGAGTAATGGACCTTCAGAGCTTCATTGTAGCCCTCACAGTTTAAAAAAAAAACATTTTTATTGCAAAATGAATGTATTTTGATAAGAATTAATTATTGATTGTATCTTTGATAGAAATTATAAAGAAAAATGGTCTCCCTGATAGAATTTTTAAAAGAAAGAAACATTCCTGTAGACAAGGTAGAGGAAGATAAGGTAAGCATGAATTTGAATATATTACAATTTATAAGAAAAAGACTATGAATATGCATCTGAATGCCATGTTTTTAAAACCACCATCCATCAATAAAATGTCATGGTCAAAGTCGTACTAACAAAGGATAGACTGAAATTAGAAATAAAATGTTTTCAAACAGCTTTTTTTTTTAAAAAGGCAACATATATTATTAAAATCTGCATACATAAAAAAAATTATACTTATGTCAAGCTGTTCTCCTCAAATCTATGTTTAACCATATTTTTAGCTCACCTGGCCCAAAGGGCCAAGTGAGCTTTTCCCATCACTTTGCGTCCGTCGTTGTCTGTCGTCGTCCGTCGTCTTTAACTTTTACAAAAATCTTCTCCTCTGAAACTACTGGGCCAATTTAAATCAAACTTGGCCACAATCATTATTAGGGTATCTAGTTAAAAAATGTGTCAGGTGACCCGGCCGACCGACAAGATGGCCACCATGGCTAGAAATAGAACATCGGGGGAAAATGCAGTTTTTAGCTTATAACTCAAAAACCAAAGCACTTTAATAGAGCAAATCTGTCAAGGGGTTAAATCGTTTGTCAAGTCAATACATATCCACTTAGTAATTTTCAGATGAATTGGACAACTGGTTGTTGGGTTGCTGCCCCCAATTGGTAATTTTAAAGAAATTTTGCATTTTTTTGTTATTACCTTGAATACTATATAGTATAGATAGAGATAAACTGTAAACAGCAACAATGCTCAGCAAAGTAAGATCTACAAATAAGTCAACATGACTAAAATGGTCAGTTGACCCCTTAAGGAGTTACTGCCCTTTATAGTCAATTTTTAACAATTTTCATTAATTTGGTAAATTTTTACAAAATATTTTCCTCTGTAACTAATGGGACAAGTTTATTATAGATAGAGAAAATAGTAAGTAGCAAGAATGTTCAGTAAAGTAAAGATCTACAAAAACATCACCATCACCAAAACACAATTTTGTCATGAATCCATCTGTGTCCTTTGTTGAATATGCACATAGACCAAGGTGAGCGACAAAGGCTCTTAAGAGCCTCTAGTTAATATTGTTGTAAATAGAAAGTGTAAATTGCAAGGTGAGCAATTTTAGGCTCTGTTGTATATTGACATACATCTGTTGTACAAACAAAATGATACAAGCTCTTATATCAACATTTGTCTCTTTGATATTTTCAGATTGATTGTCAAGTGATATTATTATTGTCTGATGATGAACTGACAAAGTACATATCCCTATCTATGGGGACAGGATAGCTGTGAAAGATTTTTGTAAGAACCAGGGTGGTACAGGTTCAAAGTCCAAAAAAAAGAAGACACTATTACAA
Organism: Mytilus edulis; assembly: GCA_019925275.1. Taxonomy (NCBI): domain Eukaryota; kingdom Metazoa; phylum Mollusca; class Bivalvia; order Mytilida; family Mytilidae; genus Mytilus; species Mytilus edulis. The sequence goes on from CM034361.1 coordinate 55,496,752, forward strand.
AAGATAAGAAAAAGACTCCATCCATCATCAAAAAGAAACTTGTTTAAAACAAAAAAAGATATAGATGAAAGCTCAAGTGATAGTGATGACAATCCTTCTACTTCCAAGAATATTGGAAATGATCATGCAGCAAAAAGTGAAAGGCGTATAGAACTTGGTTGGCTGATGAAAGAAGGGGATAGGATGAAACAAGTTCGCGGGCCAACTGGAGGGGGGACGAGACATCTTATTGTTGATAAAGATACTCTAGTGAGTGCCATAAAAGAAACAGCTTTAAAACTTTACTTTCCAGAAGGAATATCACCCAGGGGTAAGATTGAAAATTTTGTGGTTGACATCATGGACTTTAAACGCCAGTCAGCTAATTTAGATTTGTCTGTAGAGAATATTTATGACCGAAGCAAAATGAGGCTGTTAAGGTTTTATTTACTAACTGTACCTAAAGAAAGGGATAACACTGAACAAGAAAAGAATTCAACAACAAGGACCAAAGAAAATGAAGACCAAAAAAGTGTTTCACAGCTGTTGAGGTTAGAAAACCATGAAAATAACAGTTCTCATAGTTCTTATAATGAGCATACCAGTTTGAACATGTGCAGTGATGATGAAATTCAGTTTGGACCTGTATTGGCTGATATTGATGATATCTATGACTCAACAATTCCTTTGAATGATATCCACACTCAATCTGACAGTCAGCCAGAGAATAGTTATATCGCCAATGATCCTGGAATAATCACTAATAGTCTTGGAATAATCGCCGATGGTCCTGGATTAATAAATAATGAACAATTATTTCTTGATCCATTCCATTCTGTGAAAATTAGGGTTCATAGAGGAAATTTAATGATAGAAATGATGAAAATATTTTCAGATCCAACAATAATGTATGCTACATTTTTTGATGTCAGTATGATATTGCCAACTGGAAAAGCGGAAGAAGGGGTAGGGGAAGGAATTTTTAGAGATTGCCTTACTGAATTTTGGAATGAGTTTATGGACAATTGTTGCATTGGAAATTCACAGAAAGTCCCTACAATAAGACACGATTTTCAAGAGGAGCAGTGGCTGTCCATTGGCAGAATTATATTTAAAGGATGGCAGATAGCCAATTACTTGCCCATTGGACTTTCCATAATTGTTATGGAAAATGCAATGTATGGAAAGTTTAAGTCAGATTTAATGGAAAATTTTCTTTGTTTTATCACTGAGGAAGACAAAACATTATTTTCCACTGCTTTAAAAGATTACGAGTCAGTTGATAATGATGAACTTATAGAAGCTTTAGAGAACCATAGCTGCAGGTCTGCAGTCACAAAAGAAAGCATTACGCGTATTTTGCTAGAAATCGCACACAAGGAAATGGTTCAGGAGTGCAACTTTATAACTGATGCTTGGGCCAAGATATTATCTCAACTCGGACAGTCTCTTTCTTATGAGAATTTGACAGAAATATACAGTAAAATGGAATCCAGCAATCGCAAAGTTACCAAAATGCTGCATTTTTCAGATAATTTGTCTAATTTGGAACGTGAAGTTATGAACCACCTTCAGCGGTATGTTAGAGAACTTGATAAAGTATTGTTGAAAAAATTTCTTAGATTTTGCACTGGATCTGATTTAATTTTGGATGGAAAGGATACAATCACTGTTGAATTTGTAGTTCTTGATGGTTTTGGGCGTCGACCAATAGCCCATACATGTGGTCGTGTTCTCAGAATACCAAGAAATTATGAAAATTTTACTATTTTCCGTAGCGAATTCAACAACATTTTAAATACTTCTGTATGGGTAATGGACATTGTATAATTGCATTGATTTACATCAAACCAGGTAAAATCAGCAGCAGGATTTTATCATTGATTGCCTTTGTATCAATATCATGTTCAGTATTTCCTGGGTTTTTTCACATGACAATAAAAGAAACTAGCCTAAGAACCTACAAATTAGGCATGATAAAGCTTATGATGAATGGAAATAAGATATTGGTTTTGTTCATTTAAGTCCTTTTTTGTGAAATACACAACTTATTAGATATTAAGATTTAACATTTTTATTGAGATTTCAATTGTTTTTTATTAGTCATGTAAGTAGCTGAAATGCAACTGATTTTTTAGTTCATACAGTTTTAATTTTGTTATAAAACTGTTTGTTGCTGAAGTGCAACTTCATTATTAGCTATACATAGTACCCTTAAATAAGGAAGTTGGATTAACTTGACTTTTGTATACTTTTTTTATATTTTATTTGAGAGATTTTTCACAATTTTTGATTTGTGTAGACCTTGTTCTCCTAAAATAATTTGGACGTTGACCAGCAGTCATTTCTTCATGTGGTGAATTTAACAGCATGTTAAGCACTTGTGTATGTGTATGTTTTTATAAACATTGTATGATTATTGCATTAATTAACATAATCACAAGTGGAAAAATCATTGAGTGGTCATGTTCAGTATTTTCAGTTTGTTTCATACTCAAACATACACTTTGTTGTTATTTCATGAATGTAAAATAAACAAACTAGAGCTTACAAGCAAGGTATGACAAAGAAGAGTATTTTTTTGGTGAAATACAGCTTAAGAGAAAGAAAAGATTTTACTGATTAAAGAGTTTTGCATTGTTAATTTTTAATGAATGGTTGCTGAAATGCAACTTTTGTGATTGTTAATTTCAACATATTTGAATACTTTATTAAATTTGAAATAAATAATTTCAGTAAGATATATGTATGGTTTTTTTTTAATAACTAGACAACAAACATGAAAGTGTGTTTTAGATTCATGTATATAATTATATATATATATCTTGTTGTCTTGTCTTGTCTTGTCTTGTGAAATAAACATATTCAATGTGTACTATTTATATGGTGACACTTTTGATTTTCTCTGGCCATTTTCTGAATGTGAATACCCTGGTTGCAGAACCCTTGATTGCACTTGTATTTATACTTCTGTTACAGAAGCTTGTGTCTCCGGTAAATGTTGCCTTTTGCTTGACGCTGTTTGGGATCTAAGGTTACAAGTTCACTGAAAATAGGCAACAGGAGCTTAACTTACCTTATCCTAAACATGAAAGGACTTCGGTTACAATAGTCAGGCCTTACTCAAATACAACAGAAATATTATAAAGCGGGAACATGGGTCGTAAGGGTAAACAAAAGTAAAAATTGAGAAAGGAAATGGTGAATGTGTCAAAGCGACAACAACCCGACCATAGAGCAGACAACAGCCGAAGCCCACCAATGAGTCTTCAATGTAGCGAGAATTCACGCACCCGTAGGTGTCATTCAGATGCCCCTAAAAAATATGTATACTAGTACAGTGATAATGGACGTCATACTAAACTCCGAATTATACACAAGAAACTAAAATTAAAAATCATACAAGACTAACAAAGGCCAGAGGCTCCTGACTTGGGACAGGCGCAAAATTGCGGCGGGGTTAAACATGTTTATTAAATCTCAACCCTCCCCCTATACATCTAGCCAATGTAGAAAAGTACATGGTTTGGTCAAACGGTGAAGACGAACCCTATTTTATCATAATGACACTCCAGACAAATACAAGCAATTATAGTATGATAAAATAAAAGTAAAATTTAAGTTCTTTTACACGCATTTGCTAATTAACAACAAGCGACGAACTTGACTACGTAGAAAATATTGTTCACTGAGTAGTCTGGACATACACCTATGTACGAATTAAAGTGACTACTTGGAAACTATTTATGTTAATTTCTCTCTTTTTATAAGAAAAAGGATGACTATATTTGGTGTATGCATATCTAGCAAGATCCTTGTGTTGGACTGTTATGTTTTCGTGATAATAGGCCCTCTATATTTGGTTGTATGGAATGATTTTACCCAAGGTTTCCAACTGGCAGGCATCTGACCTTGTTCTCATTATCCCTTATGAAAAGAGAAACATTGCTGCAAGAAGACCTGAAAGTTGTTCACCAGTGTTCGCCACTAGCAGCGACCTTCCGGCAAATATATGTAAAAGTTGCCGCAATGTTGCCGCAAACTCTTAACTTTCTTAAATTTGAAGGAACTTTGTAAACAAACTTTAAAGCAATCCTTCGACGCATACTGAGCATGCTCCATGTACTAAAGTCAGACTTGCTGCTTCTTTGAATTTGAAATAGGAGGGAAGTTTTAATGTTGGTGTTTTCATGTAAAAAGTAAACGGATGTTATATATGATTGATTAGTTCCTGGAACAGGCCATTCATCATTGATCATCTCTTTGTAAGTTAATTTAGACAGTTTTTGCATAATAATAATTTTGGTCATAATAATTAATTAAATGTTGATCCTCATGTGCATCATTTTGAATAAGAAGTGCAGTTTTGAAAAAGAATCAACAGAAAGGTGGTCATAAGGCATCATTATCATTTGTTTTGTCAGAAGTTCACCGCAAACTATACAATTGTTAAGGCTTTAAAAGTTTGCCGGAGATTCACCACAAAAATTCCCAGAAGTTCGCCACAAACTTTATCAGGCTATAGATCAAAGTTTGCCGGAGGTTCACCACAAATAGTCGCCAGAAATTCATCACAAACTATGTAAGGCTATAAAACTTAGCGGCAGTTCTGCTGCAACCTTCGTTTGCATGGTAAAAAGTCGTGGTGAAGTTACGGCAAACTATTTGCAACAACCGTACCGCAGTGTTTGCGGCACCAACAGTTTGCCAGAAGGCTGATTTTTCGGTAAGGGATCCTGGTTCAGTGGTCCTGCAAAGTTAACTTTTTGTGATTTATATGTAAAATATCTTATAAATAAAATTGAGAAAGGAAATGTGTCAAAGCGACAGCAACCCGACCATAGAGCAGACATCATAAGGTATAAAAATATAGCCACTCTTGTTTTTTCATTATATCTGTGTATGCTTATTGATAATATCTTATACTAGGGAAAATGATTTCCATTTTTTGCAATTGAATTTAAACTAGTTTTCAGTACTTTATTGGGTTTATTTATTACAAGTTCTGTGCCTTTTTTTCATTTCATAAATAAATCCGTTTTCAACAAGTTATTCTTGTTTTGTGCTGATTCAGTTTTGTCACAGTTGTGTGGATGATTGCTCGTTCATAAACATGTTTAAACTGTGACATTTTATGTTTGCCTGCTTCAAGTCAGGATTCCGCAATTAAAGGCTTGCATCGATAAACGTCTGTCAAAATTGGTTTCGTTGATTTTTTCTTTTTATGGGATATGATGGATATGCAGTTAATTTGTCTCATTGATCGCGATCAATCGCACCAAAACTATTTGAATAAATGATGAACCAAAAGGGACCATATTTGGGGAAAAACGATTCATAATTGTATATTTTGATTCAAAATATACTACTGAGGTATACATTTCCATTGACTGTTCCTAAATTGCTTTGTTACAGTTTCAAAATGTATACTGACAACTTTTGTACAAATTTATCGTACATCGATAAAAAAAAAAATTAGATACTTGTGACCTATTGTAATATCTGTCATATTAACCAGAATGAAACTAAAACATGACCTGAAACATTTCACACAATTCTTACAAAGTTTTCATCATAATTAGAATGCTGTTCAGGATCCTGTTGAGTGTCGTTTGTTGATGTGATCATAAGTGATCCTAGTTTTCATTATAGATTGGACAGTTGATTTTCCTGTTTAAGTTGTCTTACACTAGTCATTTTGAGAACCTTTAAAGTTTGCTATTCGATGTGAGCCAACGCTCCGTGATGAAGACCGTATCTAAACCTATAATTTTTAACTTTTAATAAATTGTGACATGGATGGAGAGTTGTCTCATTGGCACTCATATTTCATCTTCTGAATTATATATGTACTCAGTTTTACCTTGTTGTGAGCATTTATGGTAAACTCCTTCGACTGATCACACAGTCACATTTCACTACTGATGAACAGTAAGTTTTGGGTCAAACTCGTACTTTTACATGATCAAACATAAAAGTAATCTTTTGATATGTGAACTAAGTATTAATTCGATTTGGCTAACTTTATATATGTTACACTTTGCCGATGACATCTTCAGAGAATTTATTTCAGTTGAAGACTTTATAACCTGCGGGCTCATGGTTTCTTTTTCAAGAATCAACGCTTATCCATTGTATCTATATCACATAAACTACTATGACTAAAAACATTTATTCTAAAAAGAGACGGACGGACCCAAGACTTTTGAATATAATAACCATCTTAAATATATCGTCGACGTGGCATAACAAAATTAATGTCGTAAATTGAGCAGCATGTCAGTCTTGTGTCAATCAACATTAACGAAACTAGTCCGAGATTACTCTGACGTACAACGGCTGTTTTGCCAGACAAGATGGGGCCGTGGACGTCAGAGTAATCTCGGACTATAACGAAACCAGACATAAAGTAAAATGCATAAACACAAATATAATTTTAAAATTGTACATGTTACCAGAGAAAAAATAATCATAATATCGAAGTCTACATAAGTTTGATAGTGATATCACTGTAATGATAAGTCCGTTTCAAATCGTTCCAGTAAACACCGATACAAAGTGGCAGCTTCAAAAGCATCTGTTGGTAAACTATGTCCTAATTCTTCCATGTATAAGTTTGCGAGATCGTAAATGTCTTCATCGCATGGTAGACTACAATACGTAGATTGCTCTAAACAAATTTCAACTTCATCGATGTCAGGGCTAGTAACATAATCACTTGTTCCGTACACTTCGGGAACCGAGTAGAGTACATACGGTCGTCCATACACACCATGTTGTTTATTATTTTTTCTGATTTTATGGGCGTTCCAAATACTTACAACCTCTAAAAGTTCTTTCTGGAATTGAAAATAAATAATTAGTTTCAGGTTTCAGTCGATGAATTTTCGTGTATAAAACACTTTATATGCAAAGACATGAGATGGTACGAATATTTTCGAAGGTGACATTATGTATGATATTAAAGCATATATTTTAAGGCTGATGTTGACATTGTAAAATTTGGATAACATTTTTATTGCACAAAATATGTTCGTATTATAGTCTTTAGTTCACAATTATTATCTAAGTGAAAAGAATTTTATGATAGCTTTATAAAGCAGTTAAGTTGTTGTCTGCTTAACGTAAATAAACAGAAGTATATGCTATAGTATATACATTTCTTTACAGTGGTTTTTTTTCAAATAAAAACAATTAATTTCCTCACTATAAATGAATTTCATGTCGGGAGTACTAATCTGCCTTGTAATGACATTTGATTTGTTTTTCAGAGAGGTTTTATTCTTATGTATAATAACAGTTAAACAAACAAATATTGAAGTTTAAAACAAATGGCTAGCCTTAAAAAGGTATAAATGAACAGATAAACGGACTTAAGTTGAAGCATTAAAATCGGACATGAGGGCGGATAGAAGTTTAAAGGGCGTTTATTTGGTCTATGCCCATGCATTGATGGGTACATAAGTCACTATTATGACTTCTTTTTATTTATCCACAATTACATTAACTGTGGACGTAAACAATTTTCCTTTGTTTTGCTTGGTCTATATAATTATATTAGCGTTAAAATAGGGAAATAGGAAGGATAATTTTGTTCGAAAATAAGTACCTGAATCAGTCTCAGGAAACAGAACCTTATCAAGTTTTTATGAAGATGATCTCCTGAAAATAATCCATCCTCTTTTATATCTTTAAAAAATGTCATCCAAAACTGTGAGTTTTCTTTTCTATAAATTCCCCACCATGATTCAATTCGTTGATTATGTTGGCTTGTGCCGTAAAGAAACGCACTGTTATTTCGAGCATACGTATCATTATCATTGCGTCGTAAAAAAGACTGCATTTCAGCGACCTTACTATTTTCGGTACCAAGATCTCCTCTTATCACCATAGGTCCTCCCTTCCGAAGAATAGCTTTGACAAAATACCCAGAAATAACCCGAGGGTCACTACTAGTCTGTCCTGCCTCCAACCATATTATCAGTCTAGAAAAGCCATCTATGCATCCATTTATGCATATTCCAAAAGGTTTAAGTTTATCATAGGAATCCAAATGCCATATAAAGTTTGGCCCTTTCGAACAATATTCTCTCCTATGTAATCGACCTTTTCGTCGCATTTCAACTCCTTCAGGGTTTATAATTTGCATTATAATTCGCACATACTCTTTTTGTATAGTTAAACCTGCTTGTCTACACTTCATAAACATCCAGCGATAACCATGAAGCCTTCCAGATCCTTTAATATTGTCTTTGATAAAAGCAACGACATCTTCAAGTGGCGTGTAGTGTTTTCGGCGAAATAAACGTAGCTTCTTCAATATTCGTTTCAGGTGTCGATAAGAAATAATGTAGTGATGATGTTTTGCTAAAAGTGCCAGTATTTCCATATAATCGAGTCCCATTTCGAAATAAACCCTTATGTATTTCTCCATTCTTTCACTTTTAAGAGAAGATTTTAGTCGCCGTACCATCAGCGCTGAATGAATTTGAATAACATTTTGTGCGCACATTATATTATGTCGTGCGCACATTATATTATATTGTGCGCACAGTATATTATGTTGTGCGCACAATATATTTAAATTGAGCGCACAATATATTATGTTGTGTGCACAAGATATTATTTTGTGCGCACACGATATTATTTTGTGCGCACAATATATTTAAGTTGTGCGCACAATATATTATGTTGTGCGCACAATATATTTAAATTGAGCGCACAATATATTTAAGTTGTGCGCACAAGATATTATTTTGTGCGCACACGATATTATTTTGTGCGCACAATATATTTAAGTTGTGCGCACAATATATTATTTTGTGCGCACAATATATTTAAGTTGTGCGCACAATATGTTATTTTGTGCGCACAATATATTTTTTTTTCTTTGCATGTCCCTAGCGGGGCTCCGTACTAATGATTGATAAACCCAGATTCTTGTCTCTTTTTCAAACGAGACAATAATTGAGCGGTTTAGGAAATATTGACGGAAGCGAAGGAAATTAGAAACATAAATACAAGACAAAATGTCTCAATAGCATTTTTAAAATACAATTGACAGCTAATTACAGTCTCTCATAACAACAAAGAGCACGTGCAGTTATCGTGCAAATCGTAAAAAGGCCATTATAATAAAAAGCCAATATTAAAATGTAAAAATGAACATGTAAAATAATTTTAACAGTTTTAATAAAACTATTTTTTTTACTTTTTAAATATTAAACAACATAAATTGTTACACAAACGTTAATTCGTTTCAGTAATTATATCAATAACATTAAACACATTTTTTCATTTGAAGTGATTGAAGTGTTGGATAATATGTGTGCAAAATCTCCGTATAAATATCGTCTGTCAAATTTCAGTGTAACGTTTGTATGATTTGACATTTCATTTAATTAATTTTTTTTCTTCATGTAGTTGTTAATTTATTATTAACATATTTTCATAAATTAGAAAAAAAAATAACTTGAAATACCTCTTAAAAGAACATTTGATTTAATTTTATCACCTGATGTTTATCGAGTTATCAATTATTCACTACCCCAGGGTTAGTTCTGCTTTTATTAGCAATATAATATACAAATGGTTAAACGAAATGGTCTTTTTAAAATATAGTTAAATGAACTGTAAAGATATGCTAAAACTTTGTATTCGATTAATTAAATGGTGTTTTGCGCCATTTTCAAAACTATTGTGGTGTTTCGCGGTGGTCAATTTTTTATTGGCGAAGGAAGCCGGAGAACACGTAGAGAACAACTGATATTCTGTAAGAACACTTACAATCTTAGTAAAAAAAAGACTAGATTCGAACGCACTTTGCACGTTCGAGATTGGAACACAACGGCTCAGCTCATTTGTATAGTTCATGATGAGGTTCTAATTACAGACTCAATGCAGTATACAGCCACATCAAAATGTACATCATCAGCCAGTATGTAAACTATTACAGTTAAAATCCCATATAGGCTCCATGAAATATTATTTCAAGTGTGCCTTTAACCAAATATGACAGGGAAATCTCCTCATCGTTGTAGAACTTAGAAGCTTTTAGGTGCTCATTTAGATTTATTGTCATATCAATGATTAATATTTCTCCTTTTATTCAAATCAGAAGGAAAATAAAATCTCATTTTATATTTCAAAATGCTAAAACCAGACCATAAATACAAGGCCTGGCTTAAAATTTGGTATATAACCAGATGCGTGCTTCGTCTTCATAAAATATATATAATAAGAATGTGTCCCCAGAACACGGATCCGCACTATCATTTTCAATTTTCAGTGGACCGTGAAAATGGGGGGAAATCTCTAATTTGGCATTGAAATTAGAAAGATCACATCATAAGAAACAAGTTTCAAGTTGATTCGACTTCAACTTCATCAAAAACTATCTCGACCAAAAACTTTAACCTGAAGTGGGACGAACGGACGGACAAACGGACGCAGAGACCAGAAAACATAATGCCCATAAATGGGGCATAAAAAAGTTCAATGGCCAAAATACTGTAAAAGTTTATAATTCTATGATAACGCTTTCGACATAGACACACTAATTTGTTAGTTTCGTCGCAACATCATAATTTTCGGAATTAGTTATTGATATTAACGGATTGAACACATTTTGTCTAGGTTTATTTTGTTTCTAAACTGGGATGCTATAGCGCAACTTAAAAGTCCACTAGGCTGATTTACTAACAAACTGAATTAAGGCCTCATACTTTGGAATGAAATTATCCATATAGAAGAATGATAATTCAGAAGGATAGTTCAGTCATACTAACATGTTGCTGCTTGAAACTAGTTTTATTAGTACTCAACCATACTAATTTTATCGCAAGTATAAATCGAAAATGGAATTTGGGAATGTGTCTCAAAGACAACAACCCGACCATAGAACAGACAACAGCAGAAGGTCACCAACAGGTCTTCAATGCAGCGAGAAATTCCCGCACCCGGAGACGTCCTTCAGCTGGCCCCTAAACAAATATATATACTAGTTCAGTGATAATGAACGCCATACTAAACTCCAAATTGTACACAAGAAACTAAAATTAAAAATAGTACGAGACTAACAAAGGCCCTAGGCTCCTGACTTGGGACAGGCGCAAAAATGCGGCGGGGTTAAACATGTTTATGAGATCTCAACCCTCCCCCTATACCTCTAGCCAATATAGAAAAGTAAACGCATAACAATATGCACATTAAAATTCAGTTCAAGAGAAGTCCGAGTCTGATGTCGGAAAACCAAGATGAAGATACAAATGAGCAGACAAAACAACACCAAAATGAAAAGTTAAAAGAGAGCAAGAAAAGAATTAAACATTAATCAACGAGTCATTATATCAAATACTAAAATATATTCAACACGAACTGGAAACCGGGAGTGAACTCAGATTCTCCGGAAGCAGTACAAGTTCAACCAGGTATTATGTTCTCGTGCAATAGAAATGTTGTGATAATTCGTATTTTTTACAAACTCACCACGAAAAAATGAGGACGAGATTCCTACCAAGAATAAACAAGCGAAAAACAATTCAAACAGGAAAACCAACGGTCCAATCTAATAAAATAGAAACGAGAAACACTAATCACCGGCTATAAAAAAAAAAAATATTCAAACAAATAAATAAACACAGATTTACCAGGGTACAATAACACAATGCCGGATGAGCCACGTCAAATGTTGCAAAGAAACACAAGAAGCAATATAGACAAAGCATATAAGCGAAAATGAAAGATAAGCAAATATTTTAACAAAGCACAATATCACAAGGTCGGGATATATAAGACAGAGCCACGCCATTGTAACAAAGAAACACTAAAAGCCATATACACAAAGTATATTAGAAAAAATGAAAGACAAGAATACAAAAATTCTCAAAGAACAACAACACAATGGCGGGAAGTATAAGCACAGAACCACGTCAAATGGATACCACCAATAACAGACTAAACAGTAAAAGTAAAATATTCATAAAGACAAACTAAAAGAATACTTATACTTCAAGACCATCGTGTATTATTAGTGAAGTTGATACGGAATATTTATCAACAAGGTCTTGGTACCTTCTGATGAACATACCTCTGGTTTCATCAACATTCTGCTCAGACAATGTTGATGTTTTGCAAGGCATGAGAATATAAATGAAACGACATAGATCTAAAAAAAAAAAAAAAGAAAAAGAAAGAAAGACGGACGACATATTATGAAGCACAAAGAAAGTAATGATTTAAACCTAAATTAAAAGTTTTAAGTTTACTTTGATATAGTCAAAAGGGATAAAAAAAAACCTGAAATCATAAATCAAGTATAAATGTATTAAAACAGCAACGTGTTTAACACATAAATAATGTATTGCGCAGAGAATACCAATTGATACAAAAGACTTTACGAGTATAAAACTGCAACAATAATTTGGGTGCTTCATTCTTTGTGTAAAAACGATCAGATAATGTGATTTTACTGCCACATAAAATTTCATTGGTAATACTTTCCATTTCTATTGATCATCCCAGAGAGATTCTTACGAATTCCATGACCTTTTGAATGTTTGGCAACTAGTCTGTAATCTTCTAAAATACCAAATAGCACACGATCCAATATTGTTTGATTCCCATAATATTAGTATTATTACGACACTCTATCGTAAAGCATCCCTTTAACAGACGATAAAATTTCCCGAGAGGCTCCGAATGTTCTATAATGATGCATTGACAGACCATATGTTTTCATTCCTTATTAAGCGTATTAATGTAAAGGGTAGAGTAACAATAATCAGCCAAATTTGTCACTAGATCCTTGGTAATAAAGTCAGAAGCCTGGCATTGTATATCAAAAGTTGATAGTTTGTTTTCTAACGAAGGCAGTCATTACTGTTGCTGGATGATATTCAATTTATGTAGGTTATTACTGCAAGTGTACTTCCTGCATGTAAGTTTTCTTGGATATAGTTTGGTGTTGATGGTTCGTGTTGTTGGTCCAAATTTTTTTGTGATTATGGACTTTCCGAATTGATTTTCCTCTAAGTTCAGTATTTTTGTGATTTTACTTTTTGATACTCCTTGTATCTTTTTTTGTGAAATAGCTTTCAAGTTGGACCTTTAGATAAAGTGAATTTATCAAATTCTATGAGTTTTTTTTTATTGTTAGTGGGCCTATGAGTTATGATTTAATGTTGGAATTATAAACATGTTTTCTTTAAATAGTATAGGAAATGAGTGCAATATATGAATATGGATATACGCAGCTTTTATTAGACACCACACGCCCTTCTACAATGATCATATGTTGTATATGAATTAAGGAAATGTGGTATGAATGCCATTAGACAATTATCGATCTGTCATCAAAGTTTAAGTGAATCGGATCATCCATGTAAGCCATATACTAGTAGTATATATTTTAAATGAACATATATAATATTAAAAAAATATCCCGAAAAGCTCCCACAAATATGGCTTAGGTTTTTTAGCCTCGGAGTAGAATATCCTTTGATAAGCGTTTCGAATGATTCGACATTTTGTTAACATACTAATTACAGAACATTTCAACTTGCTAGTTCACGTCCACACAGTATAGTGCTTGCTGACTTTTGGGGTAATGAAACTCTCGGGGCGAGTCGTTCACCATCAGTGATATTGATCTAGAGGTTGTAAAAACTAATCAAAGAAACCAGTTTCAAATTTGGTACAAAAAAATCTTGTTTCCTCCTCATAAGACTTCAGTTGCACTTGACTCAAAACATTTGAAAGGAACAATTAAAAACATACTTCAAGAGATTTAAAAAACTAAAATCCTGAAAAGTTGTGCCAAATATATCTTTAAAGCTATCTATGCTTCGGGATAGAAAAATAAACTGGTTTCGAATACATCCGATATGCCATTCATCAAAACACCTTTAGACTTGTTACTAATGAATACAACCAGAAAATTATTATGAAATAAAACAAAAAAGTACGAAGGGGACAGTTGTAAACATTATCATTCGAAGACAACCAACACAAAAATAAAATATTCCTGATTTGTTAAGTATAATATCAAGTAACGGATTAAACCAGATTTTAACTGAAGTGTTTGCTCCTGAGTTTAGAAATATCAATTTAGCAAGGATTTTAAAAACTATTCTTAAATAGATTTATCTACCCGATGAAACTCAAACAAATTGCACTGGTGACTAATTTAAAATATACATTCTTGCTAACAAATGAATTTAGGTTACTAGAATTGGCCTGTTAAGTTAGATGCGAACGCAAAAAGCAAAACATATTTAATTGCAAACAAGTAATAAAGAAAACTAGTAATTATTTAATTAAGCAGATATTTCTCGTGTCATGTTTATGAAGTAATTTGATTTCTCTGTTTTGATTGTCTTGTATAACTACATAAAACAATGTCCCATGTGTCAGCTAATTTGTGTATTGTATCGTCAGTTTATTTATTATTTATAAGTAATCGGACGGAATGGTAGAAAAACATTCACACGTCAATGTAGGCCATATGTCTTACAACATTTAACCAAGATGGTTCAACGGCTAAAAGAATTTTAAGTTGCTATGTCAGATATAACAATAAAAAGCACTAAGAATTTCACGTTTTTGGTTCCTTAAATGTGGATATTTTAAATACCTCTGCACACACAATAATTTATAGCTGTGTTTTGGTCGCAGGTTCAGAATAGTAAGAACATGGTACTAGTAATTATTAGCTTTACACCAATGTGAAGCTACGAATTTGGTACATTGGCGACTCATCTACATGTCTCAAAATAAAAGGAAATGTCCGTTGGATTGACAAAAATTCTGTCTGCAGTTAACAAAGGTCTTCAGAAATAGTTTTCCTTTTATTTGTCTTTGTATATATTTAACGTATACTGTCATTTTCATTTTTGGTAATATCCTCCTGGTGTGGTTTGGTATTTATGCATCCCACCACTGTGTAATTGTGCTGTGACAACTTTTTGTATTGTCGACTTTCATGTTTGCTTATGTGCTTTGTCTATACATTATATCCTTGCCATTTTGTTTTTCTTTGTTTGCACAGTTGCTTGTTTTTTTTTATATTGTGATTAAGATTATAACACAATCTTGACTGCTTTACCTCAATTTTTGAATTTCTGATTATAATGTCTGTTTGTTTGCTCACACATTTTTGTCAATATAATGGAATTATATGCAACTATCACACGAATAACGATAGAGGATGTTAGCGAGCTCTTAAACCAGGTTTAATCAACAATTTTTCATACAAGAAAAAGTCAGAAATATAACAATAAATTATTGTTTTCCATTTGTTTGATGTGTTGGAGCATGGGTTTTGCCATTTGTAAAGGGACTTTTCGTTTTGATTTCTTGGTATATATGATATTTTTTACATTTTGTATTTCAATTGTTTAGGCCGTTGTAATGATGCATGTATGATTAAAGATTAATTAATGAATAAACAAGACGGGAACAAACTAAAATTTGATAAATTCTGAAAGTAAGGCCAACTTGGACGAAGAGCGGGAATTCTAGAATGCCACAGTAAAATGAGGGCACTTTGGATAGGGGCAGACGTCGTTGTATTTTAACAGACCACGTTCAGACTCTTCAGAGAGTTGTTTCAGGTTTTTTTTATCAAGGAAGTCTTGCTACAATAGGCATGTAGTTTCTCTAGCTCCGACCAGACGTGCCCGCGTATCTTTACATCCAAAAACTAAATTTCTGTGTAATAAAATAACTTTAGATTAATCCTTTACATACTCCCATCTATCTGGTAGGTTTTTTTTTTTTATAACTCTTAGATATTTTCATCTTCCTTATATCCGGAGTAAAATTAGAGATTTCCGTAAGTTATCGACACTTGAGTTTTTATTTTTGCCACCACATCAGTGTAATAAAAGGTCAATGCCACTGTTTATATTTCATGCTAAAATCCGTCATTATTTTGATCAAACAACAAAACAAGAACAAAAATTATTAATATTCAGCAATTGAATAACTGCCTTTTAAACTCCGTATACATGTTTCCGGAGCAAATATCATTATTCAGCAATTAAATATTTGCTTTTGGACATTCCGGAGATCACTCTCAGATTTTGTTGCTTAGTCTTTAGTTTTCTATATTATTGTGTGTACAAATGTTTGTCTCTTGGTCATTTAGTCAAGGCGTTGTCAGTTTCATTTTGACTTATGATATAAAAAAGACGATGTGGTATGATTGCCAATGAGACAACTCTCCACAAAAGACCAAATGACACAGAAATTAACAAATATAGGTCTCCGTTCAGCCTTCAATAATGAGCAAAGCCCATACCGCATAATAAGTTATAAAATGCACCGAAATAACAAATGTAAAACAATTCAAACAACTTGGACAGGCACATATGTATATACATAATATGGCGGGGTTAAAAATGTTAGAGGCATCCCAATCCTCCCCTAACCATAGACAGTGGTTTAACAGTACAACATAAGAACGAACAATAAAAATCCGTTGAAAATGGCTTAACTCATTAGATGGATACAAAAAAGAAATACATATAACAAAAACACAGAGTGGACGTGACCGGGTACTTCTATATACCAACACCAAAAATCACTAAGTACAGATCCGAGAGTACTCGCAGTTTCTGACAGCTAGTTCAAAGCCACTAAAACTAATAAAATTTTTTTTGCATCTAAGACTAAATTATCAATCAGTACACATCCAACCTCCAGACGTCATAAACTGTCAGAGAAAAACATGACCTTGTGATATGCCAAGATACAGGTTTCGACAGATTGTATATCCATTGAGATTTCATGGAGTATAAGCTTTTTACTTCTTTTATCATATTGGGGCAATAGCGTTTTATGTTTCTTTTCGACTTGTGAGCTTTGAATGAGCTCTCGGTATTTTCCTCCTATCTTTTTAATGACACTAAAACGACAAAAAACAACTTTATTTCGAGGTGTTCTAATGTAGATAATGACAGTACTTTTTTTCTTGTCAAGGTGAACAACAAAATGTAGCAAGAATGCATGAAATAATTTCGTGACTTTGATTCAGGAATCACTTTACAAATGTTTCGATTTTCTTTTCTTCAAATGTTTCATAAACGTTAGTTAAAAAAATTAAGCATATATCATTTATTCCGCACTTACTTTACTTTTTAGCTGTAATTGAACCACGAGAAATTCGTGATGGCATTTGAACTTTCATTGGCGGAAAATTTACAACTTATACATGTTGATAAAACACATTTCCCGTTTAGTTTAATGCAAGATGTCTTTGTATTATCTTTGAAATATTATTACACCAAACGACATATATTTGTCTGTTTAGGTTATTTTACTTTTTAAACAAACAAATCAAATAAATGAAAACAAAAGATTTGCAATAAGGTTGCTACAAACTAAATTTCAAAAGATAATGCATTAGATAAATTGGTTCATTTGTACAAGACTTCCATGTAACCTGCACAATTTTTAAATTTCAAAATTGTGTTAAGTGTCTAACGACTGATAAATATCGTTTCTTCGTTTTACAATGTATCAAGAAAAAAAGACAAGAATTTAGAGGACAATTATATTTAAATCCGATACGAATTTATAAAATGAGAAGTAAACACAATGACCATAGTATAATAAGTATAAGACCAGAGTCAAATGATGGTTCTAACAGTCATTCTATCACACACTGCAAGGAAGAAAACACATTACATTTCAGCAAGCTGTGAAGCAAATTTAATTAGGATGAGTAAAGAAGAGAAGGGAAGAGAGACGATGTCGAAACAATTTGGTTTTCAAGTAGGAAATGACAATACCGCGGGCATTAATTGATGTACAATGACAGAGAATAGAAGAACGAGGTGTTGAAATCAATATCTAGATTCTAGGCAGGTGTTAGCGTAACTTATGTCCAGATTTCTACAACATGACAGGAAGCACTATAATTGTGGTACAAAGACGGTTGGTAATATTGTCTTCCGAACATAAAACAAACACAGGGAATTTTTATTGTCAGTTTACGATACTACTTGTCAAAATATTGCGAGTAATTCCATCGTAAGCATCGAAGCATTCTAATAAATGTTTGAAACCTTAAGAACCAGAGAAGTTTCGTAATGTAAGTAGCCAGGTTAAAAGCTTCCTAATGTCAAAAATAAAAAATTGGAAAGAGAAACAATAGATCTTTATTCCTTTTACAACAATTTTTAATTTCCCTAAAGCTATAATCATTCTTTATGACTTATGCAATCGATGCCGATGATTTTGATAAATCGATGATTTTACAAACCAGTCAACGATAATGTTTTCTTGCATAATCAAATACTCCGGTTAAACTGTGACTGAAACAATTGGCACAACTTCCACCATCATAATTTTTGGCATTCTAATTATGCAAACAGGGGTCATAGGTATCGCCAAAGTACCAAACAGTACTACAGACCATTTGCATAAACCATCCAGTGCCGGATCTTCCAAAATAAAATAATATACGAACATACAAGGACAAACCGCCACGAACAGCACATGGTCCAGATACTCCGAGTCGGCACAGGCTCAATATGTGGGTGTTTTACGTGAGCATAAACCTTTACCTTTAGCTAGCTCGACCATATGTTACACACAAATAAAAAGAAAAACATCAAATAATTAGAAAGTCGATAATAATATTTTTGGCGGTATCTTATGAAATTTCCAAATCAGCAGGAGTTATTGGCTGTCCATTATATCATATTAAACTCACCTTTTTGTTTAAAAATGTTCTGTTTCAAGTCAGAAATATTGCAGTTTTTTTCATATACTAGTAGTTCTATGTTTGTTTCGTTTGTTTTTGTTGCACTTCAGTGTTTTTGTAGTTCCGTTGTTTCCTCTTGGTGTCTTTCCTTCAGTTTTTGTTTGTTCACACATTTTTTGTTTGAAATCCTCTGTTTAGATATGTTTATTTCAATCTTTTTATCACTTAGCATGGAGCATATGGAGTATACACTCCCAACGCATACGACGTTCAAGGGCTTACCAAGAGATAGCAAATGCTTTAAACTTTTTAAAACGTCATCGGATTCTTCACAAAACAATAATGAGCCAGGGTTTTGTCAGAGAACGTCTCATTCTTTTTCTTTAAAAATTCACCGGAAAGTGCCAAGGACTAATATATAAATACTGAGTGTATACTTCAGAAACAAAACAGGATGCACGGGTATTGATTACGACCGATACCTCAACTTGTGGACTATCAGTCCTTGAGAGAATCATTAGCTCAATAGTGTGTACTTCGATATTGGCCTTATTTATAACAAATCTTTCTCAAATTGTCCGTTTATAATTTTTTAAGTTATAGAGAACATTTAAGGTTTTCAACTACCTCGGTCAACCTCGGTCAAATTTGATCTTAGATGGATTTTGTATTGTTTGGTTACTTTTTGTTTATTTCGCTCATCAACTGTTACTGTTGTTATACTCTTTTGGTCTTCAAAATATCCGGCTTTGATATTTCCCCAATGAAGATAAATACCGAATAGCGCAAGCAGGCGGAAACCAAGTTGAAATAGAACAAAAGAATCGAAGCTCTTTGTTAGAGAAGGCGTTAAATGCTTACTGTAATGTTTACTATAGTAAAAAGTTTTTAAAAGTTGATAAAAACAAATAAAACGACAATTTTCTTCTTAATTACGAAGTGTTTTATTCTAAAAACACCATTTGCATAAGTTTTCAATTTATTTATTACATTGTAATGCAGAACAATTGGATATCAAGTCGACGACATGGGTATCTATCAAGTTGGATGTAGAAAATGCATAAACTCCGATTTAAAAAAAAAATTACCACGGACAAAGAACATATCAATTTATTAGTTCAGTAATTTTCGTGTCTGCCCTTCCATTTAGTGGTTCAAGAAAAAAATCCCAAACAAATGGGTAATAATTGTATCGAAAAGAGAAAATCGAGTGCACCTTTTTATGTTAGGGTGTGATTGGGGTGTATATTTTGTCTTCAAAAAGTACAAAGCAAGAGTATTTGATACATCATCTCGCTTCAGATTCTATCATTTTTACAAATCAAAGCTACAGGTTGACTTTATATCATAAAAAAATCACAGTATGAAAAGATAAAATATATTGGTCAAGTGAAATACCTATCTAATGAATCACAAAAACATAGTAGGTGTGTTCGAATAGCTATTTTATTTACTAAAAGTACTTGACGATAGTCTTTAAAGTTGGATGATGAAAATGCATATTTTGGAAAAAATATAAAAAAAAAATGTGTGTGTGATAACTAGGGTTTATAATCTTCAACCACTGAAAATTTTTAGTCTGCCCTTCCACGAAATGTTTAATTAGATTTTTTTTTAATGTTCAAGAATTTTCGAAAATTCCACCTGACAACCGATCAGACTATAGTTTTAAGTTGAATCAAGGCAGACAAGATCATTAACTGATGCTCATTAGCTAGTAGATACATTTGTCTTTTAAAATACAACTGACATATAAGATCGTAATGGTGCTATGTGGATAAATTTATCGGTTTTCAAGAGCAAAATTGGATGCGCGTCATCCCTACAATGGCTTCTATTTCTACGATTGTGAAAATGAACTGGCGTAATGGGGAGACAATTTTGACGAACTAGAATCATGACTGCAAGGACTCATGAAATTTACAACTTGAGATTCTAGGTGCTGACATCCTTTATTATTTTATGTATCTGACAGATTTCCCTTAAAGTATTTGACGTCTTTGTTTTGAATTTTTCATATGTTTGTTTCGATTTTTAAATTCAGTTTTGTTGTATGTATGTACTGTTCGTTAACACAATTTTAGCTGCTGTATCCCAGTTATTGTCACGTTAACCAATTTTGTCTACTTGGATTGCTCGCCCAATTTTTATCAATACAATAGAACTATAATCAACTGTCACATAATGGGAGGTTTATCTTGCTGTATTTCTAGATTGTATGGAATTACCTTTTATTGTTTTCCTGTTGAGTTCAAATTTTTTATTGATACTTTTTAAGTTGTCTGTTCCTTACAAAATAAATAAAATTGGGAACAGAAAAAGATGTCTCGAAATTAAAATATATGTACAAATGTTGTAAAATAAAACCCGATTATAAATGTATTCACCAGACTCGCGTTTTTCTACAAGAAAACTCAACAGTGACACTCGAATCAAATAGTTAAAAGTCCAAATTAAGTCCAAGTTTAGGAACTGTTGAGGAACCAAATTTCCAAAAGGGTGTACCAATCAAAGCAAAGGTAATATATTCCTTCTGTAGAAAATCCTTAGTTTTTCGAATAATTCAAAGTTTTGTTAACATTTGATTTATAAATATGAACATATCAATCATACATGGTCATATCAAAATAGAAATGCTGATTACTGTGTTTGGTGATAACCTAGTGCAGCACACCACATTGGTGACTACTAGGCTTCTGAGATCCTCTTACACGAAGCTATATTACTGACTTCTGGGCTAGTGATACCCCGGTGAAGGAAATCTTCTTGATGGTTCCTGGGCATGTGATACCACGGTGAAGTAAACCATGTTGTTGACCTGTTGAGTTGTGATATCTCAGTTAAGGAAACCATATAACTAAATACTGGAGTTGTGAAATCCCGGTTAAGGATACCTTATTGCTGGCTTCTAGGCATGTGATACTCTCGTTAAGGAAAACAAATTGCTGACTACTTGGCTTGTGAAAACACTGTTAATGAAACTATGTTGCTGACTACTAAAGTTGTGATACCAAGATGAAGGAGACAATATTGCTGATTACTGGACTTGTGATATCCCGGTGAATGAAATCATATTGCGGACTACAAAAAAAATATATGTTTACGTGATCGAACACCATAATCAACATGTATACTAAGTTTCGACTTAATAGTGAAATGTCTTAATCAAAATTTTAACCTGAAACAGGACATATAGATTTATGGTCGAACAGACCAGAAAACATCGTAGGCTGGGACCTTTGTGATTTAGTTCTCAAATTAACTATCTCATAATGATTCACAGGATGAAAAGAAGGAGTAAAATAAAGGTCATATTTCGTAGCCTTAAACGAATTACATGAATGTAAAATGTTTGTTCGTTAAACTAATCAATTTGCTGTTATCTCGATCCCTTTTCGTCACGTACTGTGGAATTAATATTCGTTGGATACCAATTTTCGTGTATTTTGTGGGAACAGGAGAACCATGAATTTAAATGTTCAACGAATTACAAATTTACAAAAGTAACGTATGCAGACTTTGCCAAAACCACGAAATTAGATATCCACGAAAATGAAAGTTTTCCTCAATCCACGAAAATTGGAATCCACGAAAATTAATGAACCAACAGTAGCTATTGATGTGTTTCGGTTCAAATACATCCATGGTTTCATATTATTTGTCTCTGATGGCTACTGATAAAAATGAATCTAGATAGACGTTTCGGACGCGAAAATTAATAAATTGTTATTTTCATTTGTTTTTGCATATTAAACTAAAATTCAGTAAACTATAATGAAAATTTGTAGGGAACCTAAAATAGAAATATACTACAAAAAAAGCATTCAAAAGAATAATCGGAATAAAAAGACTACTGAATTTAGATGATAAGTTCATTGATAGTTCTATAGAATATTATATTCAGACAAAACTAGCGAAGAACAGTTACATTAATATATACATGTACACATACCTAAAATATAAAGAAAGCAAAAATGATGTGAAGGACCGAATCGTTGTTTTCGAATTCCCGACTCTATATTCTGTATTGATTGGTTTGATCATATTTGATCTAGTGACATAAAGAAATAAAATTTCAAACATTTTATTAATTGTATTATCTTTGATGAAGATGGAGTTTCTACAAACAACAAAAAAAGTTATTAAAAACTGATGTAAAGATAGCATGGTTTGTCTTTCGAATTTTTTCTTCTTTAGAAAGGTAGTTTTGAAGTTATTGCTCTTTTTGTCAAATTTTTTAAATTAGGATACTAAAACAAATTTCCTCGATGATGCTCACTGATATAAAATTAGTAATATTGGAGATAGAATAATGTCAAAGCATAACAATAACATTAAAACAGCAGTAGATTGTCATCAATTTGAGATACAATAACAACACCATTATGAAAAATCAATGCTAATTTGGAGACAAAAATTTAGATGCCATCCCTTGACGAAAAACGTAATCTTATGAAATAATGGGAAATTAAGACCAATTTAAAATGCAATCGATTCTATTTATGTTGTCATCATTTACAGACAAACATAGAATATATAAGGAATAGAGAAATTGACATTTTACCGAAGGTTTTTAAGTATTTATGAAATTTCTTCTCAGTGTTAACAACGACAATCAGACCCCAGTGATGAAAACAGCTGCTCAGGTTTTGAATTATTAAACCCTTTCCTGGGACGGCATACTATATAAATGGCCTACTATTTCCTATCTTTCCATAGTTCTAAAACTTCTACTATTATTTTGTTTATAATATTTTGTCTAATATTTTGTTAGAAATTGAAGGATTTGAATTCACATTTTGAAAATTGCCTTTATCATCATTGAAGTGGAACAGGATATATTAAAGTTTAATTAGCTAGATTATTTAGTTTATATACGCAGTGGGATTTGATTGTTTTCTACTGCACAATTGTATTGAAAGGAATTGAAAAAAGTTTCGACGGAATTTAACAATGTTTCATATTTCAACATTATGGATATTGTGAGAAAAAAACGGTAAACGTTATGCAAGTATTCTACTGTTCATAATATTTTTGTTATATAACTGAAATGACAGTCTACCTATATTGTATATTCAAAATAAATTATCAAACATAATTGGAATACATATTTTATTTATCAATATTCTGTGTGTACATATATATTGAACTTAGAATTGTAACCTCAAAAAATAAAAACAAAATAATTCAAAAGCTTGAATTTATATTTAAGGAATAAGTATGACAATATCATTATCAAAATTCTTACTAGAGTTGCAAAAGTCCTTGAAAATAGTTTAAAACAATATTTTGTAAGATTTTTGGAATCAAGTATCAAGGTGTATTAACCCCTTCTAATTTGCCTGATAACACGTATTTAATACTATTATTACAAATTCAAAACTGTGTTAAGACTTCATCTCCGAAAAAAGACATTTTTAGCCATGGATTTGTAGCATTTCTTCGTTGATTTATTGTTTTTATTTACCTTATACAAAGAGGATAACTTTTGTTGTGTCTTGTGTACTATCATTTGTCTGTTTGTCTTTTTTTTCTTTAGCCATGGTGTTGTCAGGTTATTTTCTATCTATGAGTTTGAATGTCCCTCTGGTATCTTTCGTCCATATTTTAGATAATCTATTATCGTACAATTTCGACAAAACTGTGAATGGTGAAGATTTTCAACAGAAACAATTTTTTTTATAATTTAAGAAAGTGTTATGAAGACAAATAGCATTTACAAGAATTAAAAGTTTCGTATGTCTTGTAAACCAGTGGCGGATCCAGAGGGGGGGTTCCGGGGTGCGCACCCCCCCCTTTATTTTGGCCGATCAATGCATTTGAATCGGGACATATGTTTTGCACCCCCCTTTGCCCTGGGCTAGCACACCCCCTTTCGAAAATTCCTGCATCCGCCACTGCAAACGGTGTATTCTCAGGGGACACACTTGAACATTTTAAATGTCTATCATTAGTTGACAAATACCTTGATGGAGTAATAACCTTATTTTCACCATTTCGGATCGTAAACGAAGTGAAACGACAAAATGTATTACTATCATTTATATATTTGTCCTTTAAAACATTGTAAAACAAATTGATTTAGAAAAACACAAAATAAAATAGAAGAATAAAACATAACATATAACATATAAATGACTATAAAATTAAACAAGTACTAGGTCCCGTTGGTGCGTTTCTTGCATTTTCGTGTACAGGTGAATGACGAAAACAATTCACCTAAGCAACAGCGTTTGTTGTGTGGATCACATAAAAATAATTTCATCAAACACAGAGACACCCGAATTAAACAAAGCCATTGCGCGTTACGAGATGCTCTTAAAATAACAGACTAATATTGTAATATCTCATTGTCTTTATCGACGATTTACTGCTTATTCAAGACTAGTGTTTTTGTTAAATTTTGAAACCTTACTTGTTTTTTATATATATTTTTCAAGTGTTTAAGCTGTTCTAATGATAAGCTTTAAGAAAACCCAAAGAAGTTATTTACAGAACCTCATAATTAGGGTCCTGAATTAAGTTCCTGAATATATGATTTCACTTACATGGTGATAATTTTGAAATATCACTTGTACAAAGTAGTGCAACAAATTAAGTAAACAGTTCATCGGTGATAATAATAATAATAATAATAATAATAATAATAATAATAATAATAATAATAATAATAATAATAATACCACAGAAAGTGATTGTTTTATTCTCCACATAACAAACAAAATAAATAAAGCATTTGTTTTCCCGTATTACAAAAAAAAATACGTTAAGGATTTCAATACTTGACAATGCAATGTTAAAACGTTTTAAGAAGTCACCAGCTGTCGTGTGTTGACATGAATTTATCATTGATAATTTTCACTACAAACTAGGAAAAGTCTGAAATGGCCTATATCTATACTCGACTGAACCGATGTTTTCTCTAACAGTCTGAATTGGTCTGAAATTTACTTGATAATACTCGACTGTAGTCTGAACCATACTTAACAGTCTGACATGTACTAGACCAGTACTTAACCATTTTATACGAGTATTAACCATGCTCAAACTAGTCTGAATCATGTTCGACCTAGTCTGAACATAACTCAACCTAGTCTGAACCATACTCGACCAATTATTAACTAACCTAGACATATTCTTTGTATCTATCAACTACATTTTATCAATTTAGGAAATGTTAGAAAAAAAATGAATTTTGAACCACAACTTGAGACTAAAAATGTATTCAATATAGTATTGAAATTTAAATTTCACAATAATCAATCATAATATAACTTCAACACAATATTCATCAACCCCTACATAATTATATATATCAACTTTAAAATATAAATCAAACAAGCTGATCCAAATAATCTCAAAAATAAATAATTGTGACTAATATTTTCAATGTTATTCAAATTTTTTTTGAATGTTTCAGAAGTATTTTATGGTAACTGGAATATTTTCATCATAAACCTAAGCCTAGTATAGATTTATGGTGTCAGTTCAGTTTAGTTAATAATGCTGTGAATATTCTTTTATTAATATGTATATAAAATAGTATATAAAACAACTTAATAAAAAGGGATTTTCTCGCTACATTAAAGACCCATTGGTGGACTTCGGCTGTTGTCTGCTCTATGGTCGGGTTGTTGTCGCTTTGACACATTCCCCATTTCCTTTCTCAATTTTATTTAAATAATGAGACCTAGTTTTGTTTTGTTAAACCAAGAACTTAATATAATCATGATAACAGAATTTCCATAACAACCCTTGATAACCTTTTTAAAAAAGGAAATGTGTTCCAAAGTAACAGTAAAAAGTTATTTCAATCAAATTTAGAAGTTTTGGTAAAATTAAAGATATGGCATACAAAAAGCACTTTGATATGGTTTAATTACCTCAGTACATGTGTGTTTTACAGGTAAAATGAAAGCCCTATTTTTTTAAACTCGCGTATTACTTATCTAGTATATTCGAAAGGCCTTGTTATTTAAGTTAAACAGGATGTTGCAATTTTTCAATAAATGTTATTTAGAATTTAATACCTCTGACCAGGTGTGATCTTATTAATGAGTTTGGGCCCCAGCAGAGGTTATAATTTATACTTCACCGCAATTTTATTGCTTTCTTTAATTTTATTCCTTTTTGATATAAATTATATATAATATTTTATTTTTTTTATCCTAAATTATAATAATAGATATATTTCTAATATAAGGTTAAACAATTCATTGATTTTGTTCGCTGTTGTTATATATGTAAGTTAAAAAGAAATTTATTTTAACTGTTAAAAAAAGTATAGATTATTTGGTCCATTATGGTTCAGCCGGTCGAGTATTTTTCAGACCTTTGATTAAGTATGGTTCATACTGAAAAAATAGGTCAAGTACAGGTGGATTTGTAATCACATAAGCAACACGACGGGTGCCACATGTGGAGCAGGATCTGCTTACCCTTCCGGAGCACCTGAGATCACCCCTAGTTTTTGGTGGGGTTCGTGTTGTTTATTCTTTAGTTTTCTATTTTGTGTCATGTGTACTATAGTTTTTCTGTTTGTCTTTTTCATTTTTAGCCAAGGCGTTGTCAGTTTGTTTTAGATTTATGAGTTTGACTGTCCCTTTGGTATCTTTCGTCCCTCTTTTGAGAATGGGTTAAGACTGTTTCAGACTGGTGGAGTAATAGTTCAGACTATTTTCAGTGGCAAAGATAATGGTCGAGTACGATTCAGTAAAGTCGAGTATGGTTCAGACTGGGGTCGAGTAATGTCAAGTAAAAGTCAGACAAATTCAGACTGGTCGAGTAAAATCAGTAAAGTCGAGTTCACATATAATGGCATTTCAGACTTTTACTGGTTTGAAATGTTTATTATCTGTAAATATTAATTCAATGCATGTTAAAGATTATTCGTAACAATAAGAATTTTGGACCCAAGATAAAGTTTACCTCAATTAGATTTTGCACTGTGGTTTGGTAATTTAGGTTCGTAATGGGCCATCGTTTTTGATGTTTTATCATATTATATTGTAAAGTTTTCATAATAGAGCTTCAAAGCAGAACTGCATAAATCGACATTATAATTCGAACGCGTGACATGAATTATTTTCATGTACCAGCATAAGATTAATCCCGCTGCTGATGGGCTGTTAATTCCTAAGGGATTTACAGCTCATTAGCTAGTACTTCGGTACTGATTTATGACAAATGTTTCTAAAATCCACCTTTGATAAGTATAGATTCTATATAAAAACAAATCTCTCAGGCGGAGTTGCCCTCAAATGGGGCTTTTCTTTTTATATCCCTTCTGGTCATACACGAAAAAAGACAACAGTAGTATACCACTGTTCAAAAGTAATAAATTGTGTAAGAGAAAACGGACCTTGGCTACAAACTAAAACCGAGGGAAACACATCAACTATGAGAGGAAAACAACGAATCAACACAAACATTGAACTGCAACAAAAACAAACCGCCAACATATCTAGAAACGGACTTACATTCCGTATGTATTCACCCATTGCTTTAATGTTAAGTTTTCAGAAGCACAAAATTTATGAAACGTATTGTTTTTTTATTTACATAAGTTTTACAGTCATCATTATTAGTTATTGGTTGAATACCACGATGTGTTTTTGTCTTAACTTATTATTAACAAGTTTTTGGCAGTCTGGTATCTCTTTATGCTGAAGCTAGTAAGATCTGGAAAAATACCAACTGTGTTTTATTCCTGATTATAATATTTTGACAGTGTATATTCGCATGTTGGGAGTCCTTATTAGACTTTATCTTCTTTATAAGTTCATTTTTTTTTACATCAGTTTACACCTTATATCTCTTAGTTAGTGGAAAAAAATATTATGACAATAATGGTATAAATGTTAGAATTACCGAAAAAATGTAATGTATATTTAGTTTTCTATGTTTTGTATTCTGTACTATTATTTGTCTGTTTGTCTTTTTATTTTTAGCCATGGCGTTGTCAGATTATTTTCAAATCTATAAATTTGACTGTTCCTCTGGTATCTTTCGTCCCTCTTTTTTTAATTTATATTTGCAATGTCCAAATCAACTTTGATAAATATTCGTCGTGTAAATAACTGGCAACCCTTTAAAAACAACATAAAAAACCCAAAACGGGTTTCTTTAAACTAGTTATTTATGTTTTGCAATCATGTTTTTTGTTATTTAAGTAGTAGTAGCATCAGAACATCATGTTTTCTAGTTGTGTTCCCTATACAAAAAGCTTCACAGAAACCGAAGAAAAATTAAATAAAGAGTCCATAGAAATATTTTTCTTATAAAAATAAATGTTATACTATAAACAATGCGAAAGAAATAAAATAGAAACATTTAATACATATTCGAACGCTAGAAACAGGATTTTAGAAATGAAAATCATACATAAAAGCGATAGCAATTTATAAACTGAGACTGATAAATTATGATTAAAAGCATTCCGATTTGATAGAAAATGGTTGTTTTTAATGTTTTTACATTTAGATTATATATCAAATCAAACTAGGTTAATAACTTGCGTAATCCGTAATACCCGATCCAGAAAATTATTTGTTGTTATAAATCGACATGGACGACTATTTTTCAGAGTGGATGAATTAAGTTGCCACCTGTTAAAAAATATGAATGACAAAAATCGCATCTGGTAGATGTTTCGTAAGGTGATACATTTAAAAATAAAATAATCAATTGTTCAAAATAATTTTATTAAAAATCATTGATTCAATTTTACATTCTTCATGTCCTATTATGTTATCGATTGACTATAGAGGCCCCTCATGGGGGGGTCCTAGTAATCACATAATCACCATTTTTTTGCCAATATAATCACATAATCATTAAATATTTGCTTATCTTTAGTAATCAAATAATCATAAACTAAAAATACAGTCCTAGGTAATCAAATAATCATGAAATATTTGGCTTAATAATCAAATAATCATTAAAAAAACGGCCAAGTAATCACATAATCAAAAACCCCATGAGGGCCCTCACTATAATTTCAAAATATGAATTGTATATTTATGCGGAAATGATATTACATTAAAGTTTGTATTATATTTCATTTATAGGCAGACTTGAGCCATGATATCACGACAATATTGGTTTGAATGTATCACATGCTAGATATTATGAACAAAAGTGGCTGGGATGGTTGTTTGTTGAATGTAATGAAATATCTTAATTTCACAAATTTAAAGCAAGATGTTATTGATATCAAGATAATTTGCAACCTTGAACATCAATAAATTCAAAAACTAGTATACAACTTTTGGGAAACAATGATTTAAAGATAAAAACAAACCACACTTTTAAATACACATCACAATAAGAAATCAATCACAGAAAATGGTAACCAACTATTTTTACGCAAAGGGTCTTTCTTCTTTTATTCAGTGGTTTATTTGATTTGGTTTAAAGAGTAATCGAAAGGACAGAAATCATTTAGAGACGCTGAGTTATAAACTTTTGGAAAAGGTAAAATAGCAAAAACTCCAATTTAGTTCAATACGGAAAGACCTTTACCAAATGGCAAAATCAAAAGCTTAAAACGCATCAAACGAATGGAAAACAACTGTCCTGTTCCTGATCTACAAAACGGTTGGTGGATAAAATCTGGTTTTATAGCTAGTTAGACCTGTCATTCGTATGACAGTCGCGTAGAATTCCGTTATATTTACAACAATGTGTGAGAAAAACAAACAGACATAATGCGTAAAATTGTCAAAAATTGGAGTACAGCAGTCAATTCAGTATTGTGATATAATCATTATAATGGTTCTAATTATAACGTGTACTGATTAGGATAGATAAATATACACCATCTCCTTTTGGAATGGTATATGATGTGTCCCTATCTTTAGATAACACATGTATAGTTATTTGAAGAGGTGAATGCAACAAATTCACATCATTTAATTGTTAACTTCTATTTTTTTTTAAAATATCTGTTATGTAAATTCTTATATCAATGGAATTCATTTCATTATTTCGTTATTGCTCTAAAATGACTTTTGTGCCATTTAAATTGTTCTGTCTGTTATCTTGAAAACTATAATGAATAGAGTGTAACATGCATCGTCAAAAATTATCAGACGATTATACCAATATTTGTGCATTCTTAGCCAAACCGAAAATCATCAAAATCAGACCGTAGACACGAATTGTATTCCAGTATGTAACGATCAAAGTAGGGGGTTTCGCATGTTCTTTAGAACATATATTTTTGTTGTACTTTTGAACAGTGATGTAATGTTAAATTTTATAGCAACAGTGAGCAAACTATATATTGTCACATAAATTTTCCATCTTTTACCTAGTAATTAAACAAATATTGCCGACAGCATATTAATAATTAATCAACATAATAATAATAGTCCATCGAAAGTCGAGTAACCAAGGGTTTTTCTTTATCAGTCATTTTTAAATAAAGTCGTCCAGTTTTCAGGATTCTAATAAGTTTTTCTTTTCCTCTATTGTCTTCCGTATCTTTTATTGCCTTTCTTTGGTGTTGTTGTCATGACTTTATCATGTGTTAACTTTAAATCGTCTTGGTATTTATCATTTGCACTTTTGATCATAATATTCTACATAAACATCCAATCCTTTTAGTTTTGCTCCTATTTTATATTTGTCTTTCGTATTTTATTAGCCTTGCAAGTTGTCTAATTTCTTCACTATTTTGTAAATTTTAGATACTTATAACTGTAGATTTGTTTTGTGTTTTAACATTCGAATTATGATGCATGTTAGCTTTTCCTGTTTTGTCGTAATTTTGACTCTTAAGTGTTTTTATGTTTTTCCCTCTAAATATTGATAGCTCTGGTGCTGATTTGTCATGTTCTGTTCTTTTTATTTATCAATCTGTTTATTGTAATGGTATAATATTGTCATGATGATTTGAACACTAAGTACTTTTGTTGTCGTGGAGTAAAAATGTCTTTTTGATTTATTTTCCGATCTTTATCAAATTTGTTGGCGATTTTGTTCAATAATCATTGCCTATCATACTATTGACTTGGCTTCAAAGGAGTATCTCAGAGGGGTCCTGACCCCGAAAAAGGAAGGCTTAAAAACATGAAATCCCGTGGTCCCGAATTTAAAAATAAATAAATCCCGACTTCCCGAAATTCGCAAAAAAAAGAATTCCCGGATCCTTAAAGGATCAATCCCGAAATCCCGAGCTTAAAAACACCGATCCCGACGTCCCTAAAAATATCCTTTAACTTATCAAACAAAATTTTGTCAACGAAAAACACTTGTCATTTTTATCTATCCAGTTTAGATCTACTTATAAATGAAATACAATCTTATTTTTTTTTAATATTATAAATTGTATGTAATTAACTATGATGATGATTCAAATATACAATTTTGTTTACAAGTTGTGCCTAAAAGAGGCAGGAGATACCAAGCATACATTTAAAACTCATCAGCAGATAGAAATTGAAAGTTCTATGGTAATAAGCGAAAGACGACGAGAGAAACAAAACATTCGAAACAAAGAATCCGACTTAAAAACTGAGAGAGATCCGAGGTGCTCACATATGTGAAAAAGTTTAGAGAGATATTCCGACTTGTATTTGGTTATCATTAATGAAGAACTAACACTAGTGAACAAAAATACTGAACTCGAAAGTACTTTGTCAATAAAAGATGACAAAATCAAACGCTATCAATCAACAGAACAAGGGAAAAACTACTACCATATTCCTAATTTTGTTTAGGCATTTCCCAAATATAATAATACTAGGTTGAATCTGGTATTATGGTTAGCTAAACCTCCCACTTGTTTGACAGTAAATAAAAAACGAATCTTATAATTTTAGAATTCATGAATGGGTTTGTTTTACTGTAGACACTGTATCTTAATAAAAACTTGAATGCACATCACATCTGAACTATCTTAAAATACCCGACTACATGTAAAGGGAAATAACTGGAAAAAGTAAAATAAATTGAATGTAGAGTAAATTGATCAAATACTAATAGTTTAAATCGCATTTATATATTCATAGAAAATAAAAATAAAATTGTCGTTTAAATAAAAAAATTAAGATTAGAAAAATGGAAATCATTTGATTGCTTGTGTTCATAAAGGCCACAAATGAGTAATAAAAATTCTCTTTTTATAAATATGAATATTTGAGGACAATAGAAAAAGAACACCATGAATAAATACAATAAAATGCGGTTTCGCAAAAAAAATTCCAAAAATCATTACATTTATAGTCTAGAAACTAACAAGTTTGGTCTTTACAAACTTACGAGGTCATACTAATGAGTAAATATATTTTAATGTAAAAAATATAATTGCCTATGTAAAAACATATTATAAAACAATAACAAAAAAATAAAGGACACTTAAGCAAAAGTGGTTGTGTCCATAACACTGAAAAGTGTACGCCAATATCACTGATACTGAATATGATAATTTAGCAAAATTCGGTACAATTTTTTGGCGAACTTTTAGTTTGTATTGTTCAATTTAAAAATTTCATTTGAGTTTCCAGCTGGTTTGATTTTTATGTAATTGATGAGTCTTTAGAAGACAAAACGTTCCTCTGGTGTACTCAATTGTAATCCTGGTATATTGTATAATATATTTCTGTAAATTTATTGATAAAATAACAGAATCAAACTGATATTTCACAATTGTAGTATATATTACACAAATAAGAAACATTAGCTTACCATAAAACCATGTTCAATCCACCAATTGTCTTACAAAATGAGATCATGAATTAAAGGCCATTCTTGAGCGACAAACCGTACAAAAAAAATACTGAACTCCGAGGAAAATTCAAAACGGAAAGTCCCTAATCAAATGGCAAAATCAAATGATAAAACACATCAAAAGAGTGGACAACAACTGTCATATTCCTGACTTAGTACAGGCATTTTAAAAAGTAGAAAATGGTGGATTGAACCTGGTTTTATAGCACTAAACCTCTCACTTGTATGACCGTTGCATCAAATTAAATTATATTGACAACGATGCGTGAACAAAATATCACAAATAGGGGTACAAAAAAAAAACACGAACCCATCAAAAACTGAGTTAGATGAGGAACACGTGCTCGGTCTTTATCACCTATGATTTTTGTTTGTTGTCGTTCCTTTTAATTTATTGTTGTTGGGTCTTCTCGAAAGAAAAGAAAATTGCTTATGTAATAACCTTGATAAAAAATATAACCAAAAGTGAGCAAACAATTTTTCATATAGCACCATGTAAATGAAAAAACCCCGATTACATATTGATAATAAATCTACATTATAGTAATCTATTATCATTGATATGGTCATATTTATAAATTAACTGTTTACAAAACTTTCGAATTTTTGAAATACTAAGCCGGCTTTTCTACCTCAGAAATAAATTATCTGAGCTGTATTTGGCAAAACGTTCAGGAATTTTGGTCCTCAAATGCTCTTCAACTTCGTACTTTATTTGGCATTTTCAACTTTTTTGGATTCGAGCGTCACTGATGGGTCTTTTGTAGACGAAACGCGCGTCTGGCGTTAATACAAAATTTAATTCTGGTATCTATGGTGATATTACATCACTCAACTTTCTGTAAAATATTTCCATTTTGTAAAAGGATAACTTAATTTTCAAAGTATCAGCAAACAGGCAGTTGCTGCACTACAGGTCTTTCACATTTTTCACACATTTTGAAAGAATATATTGGTTTAAGACCTTTAAGATTCAAATAAAGCCAGCTTTCAATCTATAGCATCATATAGAAACATTATTTGCATTATTTCACCAAAATAAATACATATAAAGAAAAATACTACAAACTATTTACATTTCAAGAGGCAGATTTATCTGGGATTATATTTTTTATGTTTGTAGGGATGTTTGGGTGAGATTTGGTAGCAGCCACTTATTATTTACTTCCGAAAGAACCAACTGTAAAAAATGAAAGAGACAACAACCAGACCAAAAAATGACTACCAATTGAAGCTTTTAAAAATTCAGAGGTTTCTCACCCCCATTAAAAAAAAATAGACATAAAAATATAATACAAAAATTTTTGATAACAGAGATGATTTTTCATTTCCTTTTGTTAATTATCCCTTTTTAGATGGTGACGTTTCTACGGTGGCAGAATGCGGCCATGAAAGAAAAAAAAATTATGTTGTTCCCTCAAGATACTATGTCGTTCCCTCAAGATGCTATGTCGTTCCCACAAGATAGTTATCTCGTTCCCTCAAGATACTATCTCGTTCCCTCAAGATACTATGTCGTTCCCTCAAGATAGTTATCTCGTTCCCTCAAGATAGTTATCTCGTTCCCTCAAGATACTATGTCGTGCCGTCAAGATGTTATGTTGTTCCCTCAAGATAGTTATCTCGTTCCCTCAAGATGCTATGTCGTTCCCTCAAGATAATATGTCGTTCCCTCAAGATTTTATGTTGTTCCCTCAAGATAGTTATCTCGTTCCCTCAAGATACTATGTCGTTCCCTCAAGATAGTTATCTCGTTCCCTCAAGATAATATGTCGTTCTCTCAAGATACTATGTCGTTCCCTCAAGATGTTATGTTGTTCCCTCAAGATAGTTATCTCGTTCCCTCAAGATACTATGTCGTTCCCTCAAGATGTTATGTTGTTCCCTCTAGATGCTATGTCGTTCCCTCAAGATACTATGTCGTTCCCTCAAGATAGTTATCTCGTTCCCTCAAGATACTATGTTGTTCCCTCAAGATAGTTATCTCGTCCCCTCAAGATGCCATTTTGTTCCTATAAGATACTTTGTCGTTCCCACAAGATAGTTATCTCGTTCCTACAAGATAGTTATCGCGTTCCCTCAAGATGCTATGTCGTTCCCTCAAGATACTATCTTGTTCCCTCAAGATATTATGTCGTTCCCTCAAGATACTATGTCGTTCCCTAAAGATGTTATGTTGGTACCTTAAGATGCTCTGTCGTTCCCTCAAGATACTATGCTGTTCCCTCATATTAATATAATTTTATTGCTCAGTTGAGGGAACGAGATAACTATTTTGAGGGAAAAACATAGCATTTTGAGGGAACGACATATCATCTTGAGGGAACGACATAATATCTTGAGGGAACGACATGATATCTTGAGGAACGACATATCATCTTAAGGGAACGCGATAACTATCTTGTGGGAACGACATAGTATCTTGAGGGAACGAGATAACTATCTTGAGGGAACAACATAACATCTTGAAGGAACGACATAGTATCTTGAGGGAACAACATATTTTTTTTTCTATCATGGCCGCATTCTGCCACGTACTACTAACGACATAGTATCTTGAGGGAACGACATAGTATCTTGAGGGAACGAGATAACTATCTTGGGGAAAAAACGACAATAGCATCTTGAGGGAACGACATAGTATCTTAAGGGAACGAGATAACTATCTTGTGGGAACGACATAGCATCTTGAGGGAACGACATAGTATCTTGAGGAACGACATAATATCTTGAGGGAACGACATGATATCTTGAGGAACGACATATCATCTTGAGGGAACGCGATAACTTCTTGTGGGAACGACATATTATCTTGAGGGAACGAGATAACTATCTTGAGGGAACAACATAACATCTTGAAGGAACGACATAGTACGACGTCCTCTGGTGGCAGAATGCGGCCATGAAAGAAAAAAAAATATGTTGTTCCCTCAAGATACTATGTCGTTCCCTCAAGATGCTATGTCGTTCCCACAAGTTAGTTATCTCGTTCCCTCAAGATAGTTATCTCGTTCCCTCAAGATACTATGTCGTTCCCTCAAGATACTATGTCGTTCCCTCAAGATAGTTATCTCGTTCCCTCTAGATAGTTATCTCGTTCCCTCAAGATACTATGTCGTTCCCTCAAGATGTTATGTTGTTTCCTCAAGATAGTTATCTCGTTCCCTCAAGATACTATGTTTTCCCTCAAGATGATATGTCGTTCCCTCAAGATGCTATGTTGTTCCCTCAAGATAGTTATCTCGTTCCCTCAACATAGCAATACAATTATATTGATATATTATTTACCTAT
The DNA here is from genome assembly GCA_019925275.1 of Mytilus edulis. Lineage (NCBI taxonomy): Eukaryota > Metazoa > Mollusca > Bivalvia > Mytilida > Mytilidae > Mytilus > Mytilus edulis. The sequence continues at coordinate 55,533,465 of CM034361.1, forward strand.
TATCTTGAGGGAACGAAATAGCATCTTGAGGGAACAACATAACATCTTGAGGGAACGACACAGTATCTTGAGGGAACAACGTAATATCTTGAGGGAACGACATGATATCTTGAGGGAACGACATATCATCTTGAGGGAACGACATAGTATCTTGAGGGAACGACATAGCATCTTGAGGGAACGAGATAACTATCTTGTGGGAACAACATAGCATCTTGAGCGAACGACATAGTATCTTGAGGGAACAACATATTTTTTTTTCTTTCATGGCCGCATTCTGCCACCGTAAAAACGGTTACAGTCAGGAGTCTACTTCGTCAAAATTATCTCCCCATTACGCCAGTTCATTTTCACAATCGTAGAAATGGAAGCCATTGTAGGGATGACGCGCTACCAATATTGCTCTTGGAAACCGAGAAATTTATCCACCTTGCACCATTACGATCCTTATATGTCAGTTGTATTTTAAAAGACAAATGTATCAACTAGCTAATGAGCATCAGTTAATAATCTTGTCTGCATTGATTCAATTTAAAACTATTGTCTGATCGGTTGTCAGGTGGAATTTTCGAAAATTCATAAACATTTTAAAAAATTCTAATTAAATATTTCGTGGAAGGGCAGACTAGAAATTTTTAGTGTATGAAGACTATAAACCCTAGTAATCACACACAAAAAAATTAGAATTTTTCGAAGAAATGCATTTTCATCATCCAACTTGAAAGACTGTCGTCAAGTACTTTCAGTAAAAAAATAGCTATTCGAACACACCTTCTCTGTTTTTGTGACTCATAAGATAGGTATTTCACTTGACCCATATATTTCATTTTTTAGTACTGTGATTTTTTTGTGTTATAAAGTCAACCTGTAGCTTTAATATATAAAAATGATAGAATCTGAAGCGAGACGATGAATGAAATATTCTTATTTTGTACGATATCAAGACAAATTACTCAACTCAAACACGCCCTAACATAAAAAGGTGCACTCGATTTTCTCTTTTCGATACACTTGTTACCCATTTCTTGAATTTTTTTCTTCAGTCACATATTGGAAGGACAGACACAAAAATTACTGAACTAATACATTGATATGTTTTCCGTCCATGGTAATTTTTTCATAAAAATCGGAGGTTATGCATGTTCTTCATCCAACTTGAAAGATACCCATGTCGTCGACTTGATATCTAATTGTTCTGCTTAACTATGTACTAGATAAATTGAAAACTTATGCAAATGGTGTTTTTAAAATAAAACACCTCGTAATTGAGAAGAAAATTGCAATTTTGTTTGTTTCTTTTAACTTTTTAAAATTTTGTCACTATAGTAAACAATACAGTAAACATTTATCACCTTCTCTAACAAAGAGCTCCGATTCTTTTGTTCTATTGCAACCTGGTTTCCGACTGGGTTATCTTTTACATAAATAAAAACCTGTTATTTCTGTTTTGATCAGAAAATAAGATTACTCATTATTTAAGCTTTCACTGATTATTATTTACCTTCTGGTGGTAAAAATACATTGTCTGGGGAAGTTCACATGTATTTAACATAAATGGTCAATTAACGAAATAATAATGCAGTTCCACAAAGTTTCGACATTAACTAAACCGACAAAAAAGTATTTAACGAAAGTCATTTGACGCCCGAAAAAGCATTTGTGTACGAAACCGAAGTTACGAAATCGGAATTCAGAAATCTGAACCTTGTCGGCATTCGTATTAATGTCTCCCAAATTTTTATAGAAAATATGGTCTTAAAGCTTTTTTGAAATAACTGCTGAGATTAAATTTTTTATACATTGTGAGGGGTGGAAAACGTTTTTTTTTTAAATTTTCTTTTACAATTTAATTTTTATGTGCATGTATAGAAAATGAGGTTATAATTATTCTATAGCAACTACATTGCAGAAATTCTCAAATGCATGTTTCCAATAAATCAAGGATTTGTATAGTAACTATACAAATCCTTGCATAAATTAATAAATTTAATCTTTTTCATACTAACAAATAGTGAAAAAAATTGAAAAAAGAATAATTTTTATAGGTTTATTCTATAAATCCTTTTAATAATTATATTTAGACACGGTTTCAATTTATACAGAGGCATTATATGTCTCTGATTTATATAAGAACTGGATGATAAAAATAATGAAAAAAAAAACCATGCAAAATCCTACATAATTTGTATGAATTAATAAATTACGGAAGTGTGGTGACATGTAGATTCGGTCAGCGTGACTCCTAGTATATCAAAGAATAAAATCGTCAGTAGTATATTTTTTATTTTGATTAAGCACAAAAGCTTAAATCGTTCTTATATATTTTATTATGATTAGGTACAAAAGAGGATTATTCAATTATTAAATCAGATATAAAGTTGTCAATCACCCCACTGATAACTGTCACTATAATAAATATGTTAATTAGAATTAGGTCAATATTTACATAATTAGGATTTTGACGTTTTATTCCCTGAAAAGGAATTACATTCTTTACACGTTGTCCGCGGGATATTTTTGTTTGATTCTTTTTACAATAAACTGGTTGTCCTGAAAATGTTGATAATTTACTTCGAATGCAATGGGAATGGTCACTGTCAAATGTTTCGAAAATTTTGGATATTTTATTATTTTTCTTCATATAATTTCCGCTGACCACAGTTTTAACGGTAAGTAGATTGTTACACTAACAGCTAGTTCTATACTTATTTATACAAATGTCTGCTCTATGGTCGGGTTGTTGTCTCTTTGGCACATTCCCCATTTCCATTCTCAATTTTATAAATATTCTAAATACTTGTTAAATGATAGTGTCGATGGTTTTACCAGGCTTTCCATCGAATATATCTTTACTTTTACTTTTAGCCTTTTCTATAACACTAATTGCCTTAGTTAAACTGATAATAGTAGATTATTTTGTTTCAAACGGGAAGCCGATAGATTCCGTATCTAAGATTGTAAATAGAAATTGTCCTACTTTAATTTCTATATGATTTTTCTTCTAATCAATTTCTCACATTTTTTCGATTTAATTTCAAATTATGCATTTTCGATATACTGATATTGATAACAAGAACAATTAAATGATCACTTAATTCAATAGTTTTTTTTTCGGAAAAAGAGGCTGTCCAGAATGATGCGTGTGAAACGTTGACTTCCATTGGGAAATCAGGAAATGAAAAAAATTCACTTCCTAGATGTCAACTACTGACACAACTGCATCATTCAGATCAAATTACAGACGACCACTAAAGAGAATCCTGACATTGTGAGTCCTTCAATAACTAAGTTGATAAGTCAAAGCCAAAGAAAGTTAGACCCCTCGCTCAGTAAAGTGTCAAGATGTGTACCTAACTCTAATTAGCAACTAAAAATCAAATGAATAGATGCAATTTAAATGTTGATATTGGTAGTTGACATATATTTGTTTCTTTTTCAGATATAGTGTTTGCAATAGAACGGTCATCAAATGTCACAGAAACCGAGTTCCTTCATAGTATCGATTTTATATACAACTTGACGGATTTCTTCGCCATTGGACAGAATGACACATTAGTCTCTATATTGACATTTTCGAGTTCTGCTCGAGTAGAATTTGCTCTAAATGATCACAAAAATAAAACATCACTCTTAGAAGCAATTTCATCCTTAAAAAGTTTGCGAACTGATGAAGTTGCCAATATTCCTTTGGCTCTTAACATTATCCAGGAATACATTTTACAAGAACAACAGGGAGCAAGATCTGGTGCCAACAGAACTATAATAGCACTAGTTAAAGGCAGGATTAATGTTACCTACATTTCTGGAATACTTTTAAAGGATGAAATAAATGTTGTCTGCATTGACATGGCTAAGATAGAAATAACAAATGCACTTTGTACAGTCATCTCATCAGTCAGGCCAATAAAAGGTATGTTTATTGTATATAAAATGATATTAAAATAAGAAGATATCGTATGATTGCCGATGAGCCAACTTCAACAATGAACATAGCTCATACCGTATAACAAGCATATCTTATGTATGAGAACTTACAATTGTCAAAACAATTCTAGGTGTATTTAGGTCTTTCCACTTTTCTGTGGAAAGACCTATTGTTTTTCTTAAGATTATTATTTTTTTTTTTTTTTCTTCCGCCTAATTTTGTTCTTGCGATAAACATTTGTTTCGCAATATGTCGCTTAGATATTTGGTATATGATATCGAACAGTTTATGCGCTTTTGAAATTTACCCTGCGTAAACGAATACTTTTCTTTGTAGGAGTTATCTCCCCAAACACTGTTTTCCTTGTTAGCGCATCTCCTTCGCAACCGTAAAATATTATGACAAATTTATTTTACAAAATTGCTCGTTATATCCTTCGCATGATTTGTCCTATTTTGACCGAAGTGATATGAACGCTCCATATGAGAGTTATTTCCCCTTATGCATTTGATATAAGTGATATGCATTTCTATCTTGTAAACCATAAGTGCTAAAGACCAAGGATCTTTTGATTTGAGGTCCTTGGTCCAAAAAAAAAAAATTAGGTCAAGGTCAAAGGTCAAGGTCATATTCCAATTTTTGAATTTGGCTTATTTCCACTAATTTCCAGAAACTGTATAAGATATCGACAAATTATTTTTTCTAAATTGTTAGTTGCGACATGTTGTAACACGTAAATTTTGATTGCAAGGGTACGTTGAACGTAAAAGTGAGTTTTCTCCCCTCTTGTATTTAAAAATACGTGTATGGTGATATAACTGATTAACCAAATATAATTAAGTCCTATGGTCTTTTGATTTGAGGTCCTTGGTTTATGACCTTGAAATTGATCTCAAGGTCATAGATTAATTTGACGTTCTAGTTTTTGACCTTTGCTTTCAGCTCATATTTATACATGATATATCCATGAGACTTTTGGCGAAAGGTATCAAACCATTTAACCTTGAAAAAAACAACCGGAAGTGACCTTGTGTAAACCGGAAGTAGCTATTTTTGTACTTTATTAATAAAAAAGTATATAGAACCAGATCTTTTTGGAATCAGTGTCAATTAAATATTCAAATATTATCGGAAGTAACATTTTTCAAACCGAAAGTAACAAATTATCTCCCTTATTTAAAAAATATTGTATAGAAACCATATATTTCTGGAATCAGCGTACAATAACCTATCAGTTGACGATTGAAATGACATTTTAAACTTAATTTTACAACTTTCATATTAAAATACATTGTTTTCAGTGGAAAGACCTGCAATTGTTCTCTGAACAATTGGTTTTTAATTTTTATTCTTATTCTAATACCTCGTTTAATAATGAACAGCACTGCTAGTGTTTTAAGCAATAAATGGAACGAAAAATACGTGATAAAATGGAAAAGCAGGTAGATTATCAAATCAATAGCATTCATTTGCAAATCAATAGATAATTGAGACCAAGTCGGAATTGAAATAATACAATGTTGCGGAAAATAATGGCATGTATGGAAATTGTATTGTATTTATAGATTATCGGTGATCATCTCAACGAGATTGATTTTCTCGCTTGAGCCGGAACGGCGAAAGCGAGAAAGGCAATCGAGTTGAGATGAACAATGATAATCTTTTTATCGCTATTTTACCTATGACGACGGTGTCAATTTCATGTCAATTTCGTTAGCAACGCCACGTGCATGCTTAGTTTCTAGCGATAATTTTCCATCTCAAGCGAGTATCTTGATATGAAAATTATCACAAAAAAAGATCAAAGGAAAAATGCACAAAATAGCGATAATGTCTTGTATCGTTTCCTTTGTTGACTAGTATATCTTTGGAAGGAATCGTATATTTTTAAAACCAAATAATATTTAGAAACTACCAATTCAAACAAACCTTAACAGTATTTTTTTAAATTTATTGTTGTATAACCTTTCAATATATGTTTTTTTTAGATGACAATTTCAACATAACATCTACAAACTGTGTGTCTGACGACATTTTCAACGTTAGCCAGTCAATTTCACAAGACGATATTTTCAACGTAAGCCAGTCAGTTTCCAGTTCTTTAATAAATAAAGAACCTGAACACACTTATGGTAATGCGATATAAAAATATTCTATATATTTTTTTTAAATATGAGTTTTTGTGTATACAACAATCTTTATACAAATTATTATATACAAATTATTTATCTCCATTTCAATAATACTATTAAACAAAAAGTCGACTGAGTAAAAACTCTTTTATGGAAAACGTTTTCGGAATTGTTGGCCGTCCTCAATGCTCTTCACTTGCGTTCTTCTTTTGGTCTTTTTTTATTTGAGCTTCACAGATGTGTCTGGCGAATAAAATAATAAGCCTGTTAGTATCCCTGATTAATTTTATTTCGTATATACTGCACCTTTGAAAAGAAGTTCCAGTGGTTTTTATTGTATCAGCATTATTAATTTGAGTTGCCTTTTCTGCATCTGCATCTGCATTTGTCTCAATACTATAAAGAAATTCGTTTTACTTGTTACTTTGAAGAATTTCACGTTACCTTTTCCAGTATATACATGTTTTTCCTTATTTCAGACATTCTCGTGATAATATTCGCATCAGTTGCCATAGTAATAACTGGAAATCTAATTTATTTTCAAAGAAGATTTTGGAATACGTAGTATATACATTAAGGAAAAGATTATAAAAATAACAGCCGTTACGTTGGGATCAGTGTATTAACACTAGCTAATATTTAAATTGCTTATAAACAAGTGTGGACACAGATCAATGTGGATAGTATGTTTGGATGTTTGGCCGTGTTTTCTGACAATTTTTCTTCTTCTGATTTTCCTTATAGGGTTCTATTTTGAACTGTTGTGCACAGTGACAGCCAACCTGTACCTATCACTGAAAATAGCAGTGTCTTTTTTTTTGATATTGAGTTTTAATGTTCAAAACTGTCATGGAGGAGACATACCTTAAATAAGTGCTGACCGTTCATAGATTTTATTTAGCTAGATATTGTCTGACTTAATCTGGGACTATCGTGATATAATTTGTCCCATACTTTACGAAGCTTACTCTTATGACCTTATTACCTCCAGGGACCAGATACATGATGTTGTATGTGTTTTTCTGTCTCTATCTTTATAATATTTAAGAACCTGTTGGTCTGCAGACCATTACCTTCTGAACTTACACAATGAGTATTCGGTCTAATACAAAGGAAGGATCACATTAAAAGGCTCTTGTGTGTCGATATGCATGTAATATTTGTCACCAGACGTTTAAAACCAATTCATCATTAACAAACAATTAAAAAATTCATTTGCATTAACTTAATATAATATATGTATTTTTTTGTATTTTAAGGTGTTCCAATCTAGGATCAAAGAAAAGGCGAAAGAATTCATTGGAGATTGAAAACAATTCTATGTTGGACTCGATAAGTCAAAACAATTAATATCGTTAACTTATTCCATATTTGTAAAATATTTGCATTTCTATTTATTCATTTATAAAGAATCATTGCACAGAATTACTTTGAGTTATATTGTTCTTGTGTTAGTTATGCTTGAGCAATAAAATTGAAAATGGAAATGGGGAATTTGTCAAAGAGGCGAGAACCTGACCAAAGAGCAGACAATAGCCGAAAGCCACCAATGGGTCTTCAACGTAGCAAGAAATCCCAAACCTGGAGGTGGTTCTCAGCTGGCCCCTAAATAGTAATTGTGTACTATAGTTCAAAACTACATATATATGTTCATTACTATCTTAAAAGTGCATACTTTATTCACATTTATCATTTCAAACCAACATGAAAGAGAAAGTAGATGTTTACTTAAACTTGCATTGAAATATTCATTTATCAAGTTAAGAAAATCATATGACATCCATCTCTGGAACATAACACCTGATAGTTAAGACCAGCAAGATAGATGTTAACCATCCAACATGTACAAGGTTATTGACAAACAGTCATTTTGAACAAACAATACAATCATTAAACAAGGTTTTATTTCTTATGCTATATATACTAAATTACAACAAAACATCAACTTTAGAACTTTTTGTGGTTTGTTCGTTTCTGAATCAGTAACATGTTCTGATGGGAAGTAACATCTCCTAAAAATTATCTAATACAATTGCATACCCATAATCATAGACTTCTCAGGAGTGGTTATCTTCATAAACTTTATCATTCAAACTGTAATAGAAAACTTATTAAAAATGGTATTTCACATCCTAAATTTTACGGTAATATTGTACTTAAAGCGAGGAAATCTCATCAAACCTTTAAACAAACTTATAAGTAAAGGTTATTGTACCAATATTGTAATAAGATCTCTGAATATAGTTTACATTGGCACTAATATCGATTTTGTCATTAGCAAATTAAAACATAACTAAATTGTATCTTCTTTTGAGGCAGGATGTATAGAGACACAGACACGTTAATTTTTATCTCTATAGAAGTGGCTCCTCACTATCCTACTACCTGTCGATACATTTATTTTTGGCATTGCACAAGTCTTGTCTTCTCTGACTGTTCATGACGTTAAAATACTAAATTCCTGGGATGTGTTTTAGTTGATTTTAATCTCTGATGCATGATTTTTTATTATTAATTGTTTTTGTCTTTTTACTAGCTGTCAGTAACTGCGAGTACTCTCACATCGTATTTTCTTGTTAATTCGACCTGTTGATACTGTTTATAATGCTTTTTTGTTATTTCATATTTATATGGATCTTGTCTATATACCAGCTTTGATTATTTGGAATATATTCAAAGTTTCACTTCTTCTTACTACATTTGCATAAACTTCAAGATTTACCTGTATTTTTTTAAAACCGTTTTTTTTTCTAAAGTGAATATTTTCAAAGGGTTAAAAATTTCACAGTGGTGACTTGCCATGGCTTTGTTTGGACTTGTTTGTTTGTTTTTTGGCCTTGATTGTTTGTCCCTAACATTTAATTAACTGTGCTTTGCATTCAGATATCGCAGATAAAGTTTATTCGTTTATAGTGTATTAATATATGTTTTTTCATTGAGTTGAGCCTGCTAATTGATATTTTAACGTGTGTTTTTCTATGTTGTGATGTTATGCTATTGTTTCAGAAAAAGGGAGAAGGTTTAGATCCATTAAAACGTTTAATCCCGCTGCAAATGTTTGCACCTGTCCTAAGTCAGGAATCTGATGTACAGTAGTTGTCTTTTGTTTATGTAATTTATACATGTTTCTCGTTTCTCGTTTTTTTATTTAATATAGATAAGACCGTTGGTTTTCCCATTTGAATGGTTTTACACTAGTAATTTTGGGGCCCTTTATAGCTTGTTGTTCGGTGTGAGCCAAGGCTCCTCGTTGAAGGACGTACATTGACCTATAAAGGTTTACTTTTTTTTAAATTGTTATTTGGATGGAGAGTTGTCTCATTGGCACTCATACCACATCTTCCTATATCTATGTGTTTATTTCTGTTGATAGACATCAACAATTCAACAATTATTGTGACACATTTCTTTCATCTAGTCTTTGGATATGTCAAAACATAACAGAGCCTGGATGAATATTATTATAAACACAAGGCGACAAGGTATAAGAAAAGACAAAGTCAAAAGTTTAACTTTATTTGTGTATTCAATCTATAATATTTTTAAAGCACAAAAATATAAATTTTATGAAACATTAAATGAAAACAAATTCGTACCCCATTCTACTAATACAGGATATTCCAAATGAGTTTGAAAAATCAAAATCGACATTCCTGTTTGCAGCCTAGTAAAATATAACCTTACAATGGATATCCGAGTTACCCTCCCCTTAATGCTTCTATCACATAATCTTAACTTTAAGTCATCTTCTCTTCTTAGAAATTACAAAATACAGATCATGCATTACTTTTACTTCATATTTTAAATAAAAATAACAATATAAATTGGTCCATCGGAATTCTCTCTTTAAATTTTTTTTAATACTAGCTATTCATGTTTAAAGTGTTAAATGTTTGAATGGAAATAACAGAACAAATGAAAATATAAAGAAAGAAGATTCTTAATAGACATATTAACTAAGGGCAAGTAGAGAGATTCTTAGGGCCTATATTAACTGAGGGGAAGATGAGAGATTCAAAGAGGTGTTCCATATTTAAAAAACGTGCTAGTTAATTTATATCAAGGATTTGTATATATCTTACTTTACAAATCCTTGTTTATATGAATAACAAGAGGCTCTCAAGAGCCTGAATCGCTCACCTTGATTTTTTGGCATTTATCTTTTGTTTAACCCTTTCCTCCATGGATTTTTTTTTCACATGCTTGATTTGCATAGGATTTTTTCAATAATAAAAAAATCATCAGGTTTTAAGTCTTAATGCATTGTGAAAACGAATATTTCATCAATGAAATTCAAGTCAGATATTCTTATGAATGTCCTTTTCATATTGGATACATTTTTTTTAAAGTCTGCTGCAGACATTTTTTGTCAGAGCGTTTCAAATGAGGTACTACACAGGCGTCAAAAGGCGTCATTATGGAGAAAAGGGGGTGGCGTCAAAAAGTGTCATTATGGAGGAAAGGGTTAAGAGTTTAAGTGTCCAATTTCATCGTAGTTAGTTAGTTTGGTTGGAATTGGTTCATTAGTTTCAAAGTAGAAGATTTTTAAAGTTTGAAAACATGATAAAAAATTTGTAAAATTGTCCTTAAAGGACAATAACTCTTTAAGGGGTCAATTGACAATTTTGGTCATATGAACTTATTTGTAGATCTTACTTTGCTGAACATATTTGCGGTTTACAGCAATTATCTTTATCATTAATACTATTCAAGATAACCAAAAACTGCAAAATTTCCTTCAAAATTACGAATTAAGTGGCAGCAATCCAACAATGTGTAATCAGATTCATCTGAAAGTTTCAGGGCTGATAGAACTTTACTTAATAAACACTTGTATCCCTTGTCAGATTTGCTCTAACTGCTTCGGTTTTTGAAATATAAGCCAAAAACGGCATTTTACCCCTATGTTCAATTTTTAGCCAAGGCAGCCATGGCAGCCATGTTTTTTGATGAAACAGAGTATAAAACCCAAAATTTATTATTGACACCCTAAGGATCATTCAGCTTAAGTTTGGTTTGAATTGGTTCAGTGGTTTCAGAAAAGAAGATTTTTTAATGTTAGAAATCATGATAAACAAATTGTGTAAAATTGTCCTTAAAGGGTAATAACTCTTGTAAGGGGTCAATTGACAATTTTGGTCATATGAAGTTATTTGTAGATCATACTTTGCTGAACATATTTGCTGTTTACAGCAATTATCTCTATCATTAATACTATTCAAGATAACCAAAAACTGCAAAATTTCCTTAAATTTACCAATTTTGTGGCAGCAACCCATCAATGGGTTATCAGATTCATCTGAAAATTTCAGGGCTGATAGAACGTAACCTTACAAACACTCTAACCCCTGTCAGATTTGTTGTAACTGCTTTGGTTTTTGAGATACATGTATAAGCCAAAACGGCATTTTACCCCGATGTTCTATTTTTAGCCATGGCAGCCATGTTTTTTACCAAACAGAAAATAAAACACAAACTTTATTCTAGATACCCTAAGGATCATTCAGCTTAAGTTTGGTTGGAATTGGTTCATTAGTTTCAGAGGAGAAGATGTTTGAAATAGTTTACAACAGACGGATGACAACGACGGAGGACGCCAAGTGATGGCTAAAGCTCACTGTCATTTGGAACGGTGAGCTAAAAAAACAAGCTGACTAGCAACAAGGATCTCGCTTTACAAATCATTGCAAGTGAGCACAAAAAAAATCAACTGAAGGGTCAAAATGATGAGATTCCAAGATAGAAATTAAGATAAAGAATTCAGTGTGTAGAACATATGTTTTAGTTTGTTTTTTAAATTATTGACTCTAAAATTGTCATGCCAAAGTAAAATAACAAAATTCTGAACTCAAAGGAAAATACCTTTAACAAGAATGTGTCCCCAGTACACGAATGCCCCACTCGCACTATCATTTTCTATGTTCAGTGGACCGTGAAATTGGGGTAAACCCTCTAATTTGGCATTAAAATTAAAAAGATCATATCATAGGGAACATGTATACTAAGTTTGAAGTCGATTGGACTTCAACTTCATCAAAAACTACCTTGACCAAAAACTTTAACCTGAAGCGGGACAGACGGACAAACGAACGGACGGACAGACGGACGGACGAACGGACGGACGAACAGACGGACGAACGGACGCACAGACCAGAAAACATAATGCCCCTCTACTATCGTAGGTGGGGCATAAAAATCAAATGGCAGTATTACATAAATGGAAAAAAGATATCAGTAAAAAATAAAATAAATTAAGTGAAGGTACTTCATAGGATGTAAAACAATAAGGTAAAGAACAAATCAAGGTGTAAAGAATCTGCATAAACACATTCCTGGTATGCATATATACCACAATGAATTTGCAGGACTGTAAATTTATAACCAACATCACTAACATTTCAATTATTTAACAGTTTCATGCAACATCTGACATCACAAAGTCTGATAACTGAACATGTATTTTTTCCATCTTTTTCCAAGTTTCTACAATTCAAATAGAAATAGATTTTTTCAAATATTTTAAGAAAAATTGACAGAAAATAATACAATATTAGAAAATACAACTAATAATAAAACAAAAAAAATCAACAAAATGTGCTAAAATTAAATGCTGATGATTGCAATACTTATGAATATTTTTCTTAAACATTCTAAACAATTTTATTTCTTAGTATAAAATTACATATAACTAAATATGGCCATTTTTTCATTTGCTAAAAGCAAACTTATGAACATTTCTATAAATCACAGTATTAAACCATTTATACAAATTAAGAGACAACAGGAACAAAAACAATATCTCTTAAAATATCATAATTGAAAGTATTAACACATAAACATTTGAAAGTAAAACTTAATTCCAAAGTCATTTAATACTGAGAAGATAACAATTGCAAGGAATCTCCATATAAGCTGTAATTACCTACTGTTTCACGCAAAAAAACCATATTGCCATGTTATTGAATGTATGTACAAAAACGGCTTTAAAAAAAATTATTATATAAATAAATCTATGGTAAGCAATTAGATTAAAGATATCATAAACTATGCTTTAACAATTGATTTAACATGGGATTTTTAGTAAAGATTGCATGAAATGCAATCAAAAGCCTATGTTACTGTTTTGATATTTAAATCTTCCAAGGCTTACCTTTTTGATACCCAAAATATAGTGCATTGATCATAACTTTCTATACATTGTATCCATGAACATTTTCAGAAATTTATCAATGTATATATATGCTCAGATATTTAAGTCCCAAAACAATGTTTCACCAGTCAGGAAAATAACATAACTTTTGCAAGGTGCAGGAATCTAAATCTTTTCTAAAAATATAATCCATAATAAATGATGTCATTTTTAAAGTCATCTTTTAAAGTCATTTTTAAAGTAATTTTTAAAGTCATCTTTAAAAATTGGAGTTATCTCCAATTGTCCAGAATACTAGTTTATTTGACTTCCTACTGATAAATTAACACAATATTTACCCGATTGTGCTTACAAGCACTTTGATTTTTCCTTTACCCCATTTACCGTTGTCTGAAAAGTTTAAACAGATTCTCGTGCTGCATATTTCAATTAAATGTGTTTTGCAAATGATCTATACATAAAAAAAAAAAAAAAATCATACTATAAAATACATGTAAAACATGTAAAAAGAGCACACAATTATCAACAGAATGACAAATACAACATTTACAAAAATAAGCAATCAATAAACTTTAAAACATAATCTGTAGGAAAACACTGTGAATCAACAAAACAAAAAATAATATGCACCCACTCTATCAACTAATTTTCAGGGGTAAAAATGTGTACTAAACACACCTAAAGAGGGCAAATGTCATTTAATTTTTATTTCAGATATTATGTTACCATCAAAAATGAAAAAAAGACAATATTGAACATACACAAAGATCTGTCAGAATTCTCATCTCTATTATACAACCTTATTAATTTTACATCAAACAATCTTTTTTATCAACATTTCAAATTTCAGATTTTTTTCAAGTAAGGCCAACTAAAATTAATTAGTAGATTTTCATCCAAATTTTTGAAAAAAATGGGGCGGGTGGGAGGATTTTATTTTTTAATTTTTATTTTCAAATTTGAAACAGGAAGTTTGGAAGGAAACACAATTTTTGACGGTTACCGGAAACAGATGAACAAATCCGGAAATCGAAAATTTTTCAAAATAACAAAAAAGGGGGCGGGACTATTTCAGAGGGGCGGGCGGGGATGAAAATCTACCAATTAATTTTAATTGGTCTAATAAGGCTTACTATAACCAAGTATTTGTATAGTTTACTATTGTTTACTATACAAATCCTTGCTATAACCTAAAGTGGGAATTTAATTGATTCAGAACATTTTGTTTCCAACATACAGTTCATTTTGTTAATGGGTTAAATATGTATTGAACTACAGTAATAAATCTTGATACTTCTTGGAATTTGTAATAACTGAGCATTTGCATCCAAGGAACCCTACTAAGCTATATCATACATATTGAAGCAGGAATGTTGCTGAAATCTGTACATATAATAAGGGAAGTAAGAGAAGTGCCCTTTAAAGGGGCACTAGCTGTCTAATTCATGTTCACTGATTTTAATCAAATTCTCATATTTGATTAATAACAATGTAAAACATCTATCAAAACTATAAAAAGTCTAAAATAAACAATTAATAAGGTAGTGCTTCTCTAAAAAAAGAGGAAATTTTAACCTTTTTATAATTTTCGCCATACTTTTTAATAGAACAAATTTGAAGAATTATGAGTTGCACATAGGTCAATTGAATTTTTGTTGTTGCTAATGATTCTTTTAGAATTAAATAGTTTTGATGGAATATGCAGAATTGTTTGAACAATCAAATCATACATCCTCTGACACAAAAAAAATTAAAGAAAAAGTCAGCATCTTTTGCCTAAAAAACATTAAACAAAAGTAAAATCAAGAAGTACCATAGTATTATGCTGGACAAAAAAATTGTGTAGATCAAGTATTATGCTAGGAAAAGACCCTAAAATACCTTAGAGACACCTAGAGGTTGAAAATATCAAAACAGGACTTTCTTCCCTTTAAGATTTCAAGTTAAAAAAACTGCCACTAACAAAAATGTTATTTATAGAGACTCAAAAAAATTATAAACAATAAAAAAACAACTTTAAAACGGGCAGTTAAAAATGGTTTATATTTCAAACCCTGACAACCTAAATCATAACATATTTACAACATACATGTCTTCACTCATCAGTAATGTAAAATACCAAAATAACAAACAAAAAAATCTTAAGTTTAACAATAAACAATGTACATCAGATAACAGAAACATGTAAAGAAGCAAAATAAGTATTAGATAGTGTGGATTCATTTATTTTCGTTGGTACCAATTTTCGTGGATTTAGGAAAACTTACACTTTTGTGGTTTTGCCAAAAGTGTGTATACAAGCCAATGGAAAATTTGCATTTCGTTGAACACCTAAATTCGTGGTATACTTGTACCCACGAAATCCACGAAAATTGGTATCCAACGAAAATTAATGAATCCACAGTAATATATACATAAATTAAATATTGGTCTCATTAGACAAACTTCAAATGTACATTGTATTTGCAATGGGCACTAGAAAATAGCTCAAAATTGTATAACCTTCTCTTTTCACCGAAAAATATCTGTATTAAAAACTGTAAGATAAGTTCCCCATTTAAAAATGCATTTTACATACATGTCTGCTTACACAAAAATTTCAAATTTTGCATTCCTATGTTGCTTCTTTTGACAGCTGTTTTATTATTTACATACTTTCGTTTTTACTACAAGTCAATTACCATAGTTCTGTTTTATCATCAAACATTTTCTTTCTCTCAAAAGTACATTTGAAACCAGAATATAATTTCAGTGACTATTGTCCAATAAGAACCTCCTTCTAATCAACAATTTATGAGATTGAAGGATCCATGATATCTTTTAGTTGGTTGTAGTTAGGATATTTCCACCTCTTATAGAGGGCAGGCAGTACTATTGTCAAGACAACTCCAATCAAAAGCAGATGATGCACAAGACAGCTGTCAACCATGCTTTTACTAAAAATAAAATGAGAACTATTTATATTTTGATCAGCAATTTGTATCTTTTGTTAGTTTGAACATATCTAGTTATAGTGGATTGGGAAACAAGTTATTGCAATTTATATTAATCCCTTTCCACTTTACGGGTGCAGGTGCTGCCTTGAAGCGGCATTATCCTGCTCTTTTTCGAAATTTACAAGAGTGTCTTTAACTTGTAAGATATATGGCTCTCTCTTAACACAGGTCAGCCATTGATCATTTCCTTCAGACAGACTATCATCATTTCCTCAAGACCATACTCGCAAATGGTGTCAAGGGAGAGCCAAACATTTTGTTATCTTTTTGTGTATCTTTTGTTATCTATATCTACTTATATCAGTTACTGGTGTAGGTTATTATCTTAACAATATAATTGTCAAAGAAGCATATAGTGTCATTTAACAGAGCAATATAATTAGTATTTTATCAATAGAATGTTTTGATTTGGTTTGGTAAGAGAATAAGATGAGGTCTTTTTATTAAATTTTTGTTCCATGGAAGAAGCCAGATTTGAACTCACAACCTCACTGTTGTCAGGCTATTGATACAGCAGTTTGACTACTAAGACCACTTGTCCACTTAAGGTCCCTGAACAAGTTATTGAAAAATTCAGTCTATTGTTAACACATGACTTACCTCCCTTATCTTTATAGGATGAGATACAATCTGCCTCGTCTGTATTGTCACCACAATTATCCAAACCATTACATTTACAGTCAGGATGTAAACACATGACTTACCTTCCTTATTTTTAGAGGACATACTAGTCTGCCTCATCTGTATTGTCACCACAATCATCCAAACCATTACATTTACAGTCAGGATGTAAACACATGACTTACCTCCCTTATCTTTAGAGGACATGATACAGTCTGCCTCATCTGTATTGTCACCACAATCATCCAAACCATTACATTTACAGTCAGGATGTAAACACATGACTTACCTCCCTTATCTTTAGAGGACATGTGATACAGTTTGCCTCATCTGTATTGTCACCACAATCATCCAAACCATTACATTTACAGTCAGGATGTAAACACATGACTTACCTCCCTTATCTTTAGAGGACATGATACAGTCTGCCTCATCTGTATTGTCACCACAATCATCAAAACCATTACATTTCCAGTCAGGATGTAAACATATACCATTTCTACACTGGTGTTTACTGTCACAGCCTAGAAAATAAATAAACAAGAATGGAAAAAGTAACTTATCTTAACTTTAAATTAAACTTTTAGTCACAGATATTTTTTGTAAATTCAAAACACAAATATGAAGTGTCATATAAAGATATTAAAATTGTACTCTTGGTTAGTTTCAAAAATCAAAATCTGTCAATAGAAAAAAAAGATTTGTGTTACATATTTTTGAGTGCACAAAGGAATAAAGACTTTATGAAATTGACATTCTTTACTCATTTCAAAAATTCAACTTATTTTCGCAACCTTCAAATTCTATCTTTCCTTATTATGGCGTATCAAATAATATCGAGAAAATTTGACATTCACAAATTAGTTCACAGCTAAATAGGGCTAAACCCAATGTAAAGTATCCTAATAGTTGGGTTACAGTATATCATATTTACTTCCCTTTAATAAACTTACTGTATGTCTTGAAAGACAACTTGAATGAGAACTTCGTGTCTGACATGATGATGTCCCCTGTGGTATTTCTCCTGTAGTGGACCCATAACACGTTATATCTGGTTAGGAAAGATAAAGACTTTGTCATAGACAGATCATGATTTAACAGAGGTGATGTTGCTCTTCCACCGTCTCTCAGCTCTAAATTCTGCCTGTAATAAAAACAATAGACACATGTTTTATAACCTTGAAGTCTTTTGGTTATTTTCATTGTTTGGTTTCTGTCTCAATGACATATATACCACCACATCTCTTTCTATTCATAATACAGCAAATCAACTGTTGAAAATTAGAAAAAATATGAAAAGAAAAATACTTTATTTTGATTTTTGATGCCTTCATGATTATTAAAACTAGTAAATTACTTAAGGAATGATTGTAATATTTTTTATGTCTAAGAAGAAATAACATCAAAAATGTGGTACACATTTATTTTAAAACATGCACCATGTTTTTATGTTATTTCGAATAGAAAGATAGTATTACAGTTATTTCTTATAACTTAATTCATTTTAAACCGGAGTAAACCATGGAAAAACTATGATGATGTCACGGTCACATGACTAAATTATGTCTATGAGCTGATAACCAAAACGACTGTTACATCCAAAATTAAATTATATATAAATAAAGGAAATGTGGAGTTAATATCAATATCTAAATGAGACAGCAACCAATTACAGGAACATTTTACAAATGTACAGTTTAGACATTCACAACATGGATAATCATAATTCAATTCGTCAATCATGAATTAGATTGGGTTTAATCTTTTAGGACTGGTACACGAATATCTTTATCATTATAACATGAAAACCAGTATTTGAAGAATAAAATTGTAATGAATTGTAAATCAATGCTCACACCCAAAACAAGATTTTTGTCCAGACAACCTCAACTTAGAAAGCTCCCATGAGTAAATATACTTACCATTTAGCAACTCCTTTAATGTCTAAATTGAAGGAGACAATATTCACTCCAGTTTTGCCTGTTGTAGGAGGCACAGTTATCACCCAGATGCATTCTGAAGCATTTGTTGGAACATCTGTTAAACTACTCAGCGTTCCATTCTTTGCATTCAAACTAGCACCACACTCTATGAAAAAATCAGTATTATTCAAATTTTAGAAAAGGCAAAAAAATGGCAAGATTGCATCTAATGTTTTTTCATCTTTCTTGATATTTTTTTTCTTTTCAATATTTCACATTGAACATATAATTATATTCTTCAACACTGAAAACAAATTCTTTGTATTTTTATATATATTTGTTGATTTTTTTTTTACAACTTCATTTCTGTTCCCTCATCTCGATTCATGTTTTTCTTAATTCAAGGCTTTTGAAATCATATTAGATTTCTGATTATACATGTTTAGTCAATAAAAAATACCCCAATATAATTTTCTTTCCTTTTTCTGCCCTACATTTATATTCAGTGTTTATGTTGTTTTTTTACGTTTGAAGTTTTAAATCCAAACCTGGAATCAGTTCATACACTAGAAAAAATATAATATCAATTAAAAAAAAACCTTGCATATAGTTTTTATAAATATGTTTGATAAAATAGAGGAATACTTTTTTATGGGCTTAATAAGATCCACAAAAAGTGAAGAAAACAACTTAAGATCGACTCACAATAAATGCTAGCAAAAATCTTAAACAAAACAGGCTTACATCAAATCAAAACAAAATGAAAGTTTTAACCCTGTAAAGTATTGCAACACTTGGCATTAATTTCTAGATACTGATTGAGTTACTGAGTTGTGATAAAAAGAGAGTAATATCTGTTCATAATAAGAATATTTATCCATTGGTACACTTTCCAGTTTTTATGCCCCACCTACGATAGTAGAGGGGCATTATGTTTTCTGGTCTGTGCCTCCGTCAGTCCGTCCGTCCGTCCGTTCGTCCGTCCGCTTCAGGTTAAAGTTTTTGGTCAAGGTAGTTTTTGAAGAAGTTGAAGTCCAATCAACTTGAAACTTAGTACACTTGTTCCCCATGATATGATCTTTCTAATTTTAATGCCAAATTATAGTTTTGACCCCAATTTCATGGTCCACTGAACATAGAAAATGATAGTGCGAAGTTCAGGTTAAAGTTTTTGGTCAAGGTAGTTTTTGATGAAGTTAAAGTTACATCAACTTGGAACTTAGTACACATGTTCCCTATGATATGATCTTTCTAATTTTAATTCCAAATTAAAGTTTTGACCCCAATTTTACGGTCCACTGAACGTAGAAAATGATAGTGCGAGTGGGGCATTCGTGTACTATGGACACAGTCTTGTTATCATTATAATTACCAGAAATCTATAGGACAAGCTAAATCCATATCCAGGAGTTTCTAATCCAGTTCCATTATTCATAATACTAGAAGCAAACACAATGGAGGCTGTAACATTTTCTGTAACCCTGGCAACTGTGTCAGGTAAAAGTTCACTTCCTGTGTAGTATGACAGGGGTTTTCCCTTGTTGATGACCTTGACATTGTTACCATCTCTAAGATCTACTTTGTTGATAGTTACATATACAGATGCTGTTTTGTTTCCTGGTAAAGGTTTAGTGGTCCATGTACAGTGTGAGTTCAATGGATACTGGTCTGGGTATAAAGGACTTGTCAAGTTTTTAATGGTACTTGTACTAACTAGGTCAGTAGAACAATCTGAAATATCATATGGTAAATTATAATTACTTTGGAATCATTATTATTCATTGTAAACCAATTATTCGTGGATCTTGTTGGAACTGGGAAACCACAAATTTAAATGTTCTACAAATTACAAATTTTCCCAAGCCACAAAATTGGATATCCATGATAAAGC
Organism: Mytilus edulis; assembly: GCA_019925275.1. Taxonomy (NCBI): domain Eukaryota; kingdom Metazoa; phylum Mollusca; class Bivalvia; order Mytilida; family Mytilidae; genus Mytilus; species Mytilus edulis. The sequence continues at coordinate 55,554,102 of CM034361.1, forward strand.
CAGTTTTCCTCATTCCATCTTCATTATCATGATTATTGAAACCACAATGTGCTTACTAAACAATTTTGAGAAAGTGCATAACTCTTTGGATTAGCAATAGACGAAGATGCTCTACTGATATGCACACCTGCATGTTAGGCTATTTGAACTTACAAAGTTTCGTAAACACCTGGTGTTGGATAATATGCATCAATAAAAAGCATACTAAATAGGATAAACAAAATCTAAGTTCAGGGGTGGATGATTTCAGAAATACTCAATCCAGATAAAACATTCTTTATACATGTACTACAAGGTAAACACAAAATATAGTAAATATACAGAGGACTCAAGAGTTCATTCATTCATTGGTTTATTTGTTCTTTCGTTCATTCTTCCAGAAAGAACAGACAGAGTAGTTCCTATATACCTCATCCCAAAACTTTTGTAGGTTATAAAAAATATCAAGGAAACATTTACCTGGTACTGTCCAGTATGACCCCTGTACAACAACAGTAGAGTTACATGATGAACTTCCCTCTTTTTTCATGTACATGCTGAAAATATTGCAATTGATTATCAATTAAAGGTTTTAATTTTGCCTTATTTTATCAAGAAATTGCATATGACATCCATTTTATTACCAAGGGAAATTTTAATATATAAATCACAGTATACATTATTTGTAAACTGATTTCATACAGACTGATTAAAACTGTCTCAGACCAAAAGATGAAAAGAAGTTACTTCTTGCAGGGTTCAAATTATAATGGTGGCACTTTTTATGTATTGAGTGGTAGGGATAAGACACTGGAATAGGTCACCTTTCAAGCTTCATAATATATATCATCGCTATTTTACTAAATTTTCCTTTGATCTTGCAGACTGATAGTTTTCTTTCTCAGCGGAGTCGAATGATATGAAAATTATCACTAGAAACTAAGGACGCACATGCCCGTTTTCATGAAATTAATAATGACGTCATAGGTAAAATAGCGATAAACAGATTATTATTGGTCATTACAACTTGATTGCTTTTCTCGCTTTCGACGTACCAGCTCAAGCAAGAAAATCAATCACGTTGGATGATCTATGATAATCTATAAATATTGCAGTAAAATAAAGATGAAATATAACATGGTAGCTGATTTATTCAGATGTAGATTTTTTTTTGACAGATGAGATTTGAACCATATAGTTTAAAATGCATCAGACATTTGTCTAATCTAATTGTTTCTCTGTGACAAAGGGGTAACGACCGTAACGATGATAGATAAATATGATAGGGTACGCAATTTGCCCAAAATGTATAAAAGGGTAGGTCAGCTGCTCACCCTTTCCACAAAAGATTTGAATATATTTTATAAATAGTATTATTTATGTAATTTTTACAATGCTTACTATTTGTTTGTCATTTTATGCTCACTTCCAGTGCTGTCACATATACAGAAAAGGGTAGTTTCATTTAAATTGTGCACATATACATATACATGTAATCTTATAAATTTCAGTACAAAATAAACAAAGTCCTCAACCCAAGAAAATAAATGAAGCCACTGTATATAATCATTAAATGATGGCAATCCTACCTCAAACCTTTCTTCACAGATGCAGAAAATTTGGGATATCTGGTCGATTGTGTTGTCTTGGTAACAGTTCCTAATTTTCTACCAGTCAATGGACCACCTTCATACACATACAGTGTTTCATTATCACACAGGTCTGTTGATCTTATTTCAAATATTATGTTTCCTACAAAAAGAACAAGATGTTTTTGTTTTGATGGTGTTAACTGTTATGGTCATTCAATGCTCTTTCAGCATCAGTCAATTTTCACACAAATTACTTTAGCCATCAATTTGAGACGTATATCATTAAAATATAAATTGGATTAAAATGAGTTAAAGGAATATCTTTTAAATGTGAAAATATTTATATTATATAGATGAAGATGTGGTATAAGTGCCAATGAAACAACTCTCCATCCAAGTCACAATTTATAAAAGTAAACCATTATAGGTCAAAGTACAGTCTTCAACAAGGAATTTTTTTACTAAAAAACATCTATCGAAATTTGTGAACTTCATAAATTGACCATGGAATGGATTGTACAATAAAGTTGATTTTAATTGATAAAATCATAATGAAAAATAAGCATAGTAATTTAAATAAGTTGTGAATGCAGAATATTTTAACCAGAAATTCAGTTAATAGCATAAAGATAAACAGCTATTTCCTAGAGAGAAATAGCCCATTAATTTCTTTTCATATTACATATTTAAGTTTTGTAAGATGTCCTCTTAATATGGAACTCTTTACAATCTATTTTGACACTACATGTGCTACCAGTTAATAGTATTCAAAAAAATTTTGTATATCAACAGAGATGCAAACAGTTTTTTTTTCCTGTCAGACAATGGGGCCTACAGGGTACCAAGTTTTGCCAGACCCATCAAATTTCTGCCAGACCCATATTTTCACTCAAAAATCAAATTTTATCGGCCATGACATATTTCCTGAACTTATCAACTATGCTTAATAGACCTCCTTCCTAGAGAGCGAATTTCTAAAACAAAAAACATGACGGAATACGGAGAATTGTTCGGGGCGAGATGGACAAGGTACGAAAGACTATTACTGGGCGGAAATACTGGTTCCCGGAGTTAGAAAATGCGGGGGAACAGGACATTTACTTTTATTAAAGATGATCGCAATTTTATAAACAAAATACTCTGCCGGGGCCGACGGGGATTTCAGTTTTGGCAGACCCAAGCGGACTTAAATATTGCCGGCCATCAGGTCCTGCACAGCTACGAGTTTTGCCGGACCTGCATAAATTCTGCCCCTTAGGTCCGACGGGTCCGACGATTAGTTGCACCTCTGTATCAATGCATAGTTTCGATTGACACAATTTTACAAAGAATTGATTCCCTTTTGTCACAATGATGGAAGTATAAGTGTGCAAACTGCTTCATAAATTGACAAAATTCAGCTTGTTATACAGCTTCTTGACGTTATAAAAAAGGCTTTTTCTACATGAACAATTCAAATTTCTTTTAGCCTAGCTTGATTCACCACTACAATCAAGTGGGGACCTCTTATCAGACTTGTTATTACACTATTATGTCAGGTAATAGTGAAGTTTGGTTTACTTTTACAAAATGTGACTTGGATGAAGAGTTGTCTAATTGGCATTCATACCACATCTTCTTTTATCTATATATTGTATTCATCACATGTTTCAATTTGGTAGGTCAAACAAGAAAATTAACCATTTGCCACTCAAAAATGGTGGAAATAACTCAAATTCATATCATGTCAATGGAAACTATCCATAGGCAAAATCTTCAATAAAGTAAGAAATTTGTGAATACAAACCTGAGGTCTGATCGGGAGATATGGCCCATGTACACTTGGCAGAAAAATTCTTCCTGTGTAGAATATACTCATCATATGGTAAACGGGATACTTTATTGCACACTAAAAATTAGAATCAATAAAATATAATGATTACTTGTTGATTTCTATAAATATATTCATATGATAATTCCAATGAAAATATAATGAATTGTGTTGATGCTCAACATCTAGGATAATATATATAAGCAAAGGACATGTGTTATGATTGCCATTGAGACAACCTTCCAACAGAACCAAATGACAGGAATTTAAGGAACTAAAGGTCATAAAACAACCTTCACCATTGAGCAAAACCCATACCATATAGGCAGCTGTAAAAGGTTTTGACATGACAAAATGTGAAACAATTCAAACCAAAAAAAACCAAACTGCTATATATTGCCTTAAAAAATGGTAAATAACTTTTACAAATTTGTTAAATGAAAATCTGGAATTATCTCCCTTCTAATTTAGAGGAAAAACATTTTTAAGTGAACTTAATCAGTAAACAGTATTATCAGTGAAATAATGTTATACTTACAGGGTTTTGTAAACGTATCAAAATATAGATTAAAGGATGTGTTGGCTGCAGCTTCGTCATTTTCTGTAGAATTTCGAGCAAAACGCACCCATACCATGTTGTTTGTGGTCACAGTAGACATAGACTTTAATCCTGAATATAAAAGTGGGGATCTGACTGAACCTCCATCTCTTAGCTCTATCTTGTACCTGGAAAATTATATAAAACAACCTAAAAATTTATGTTCTAGATCTAACTATTTTCTTGGAAATTATATATAAAGTAAAAGGAAAATGTGTCTGAGAACACAAATGCCCTGCTGAAGATTTGCAATTTTCAAATCAAAAAGGGACATAACTCTAGAACAGTTAATCAGTCACCGCCAAAATTGTAACTCTGTCAGCTTTTTGTTGTTTTAAGCATTGTGTGTGAGTAAAATAAGATATGGGCAAGGCAAACCAGAGTTAAAATGCAGAAACAAAAATGGGACGGAGGGAAGGACGGTCAACATGGTCAATGGAAACTTTTTAAAAAATTGTATGCATCTTATCTCTATCCTGTACCTTTTTAAAAAAACATATAAAGCTTGAAGACAATTTTATTTACATTCCTATCTCTAAAATACTACTCAATATGAATTAGGTTATTTATTACTAAATCCCAAAGAATCAATCATGAAATCTTTTGCTCAGATCATGAAATATTTTCTTAATAAAAAAATGAAACTTTCAAAGTCAAAATAATGAAGGAGTTTGAATGAAATATTATGTTTTATTACTATATAATTCTTATGCATGAAATATCCTTAAATCTTAAATTGTATTTAATAAAATATAAGATATAATGAAATCCATGAAAAATTGCCAATAACTATAAAGAAATTAAAGTTAAAATAATGTAATTTACCCTTTTCCTCCTCCTACTATAATTAGTTTTAAGGAAACAATATTCTTAAACTGTGATGCAGCCGTCAGGGGCACAGTTATCACCCATATGCATTCTGTAACATTATCAGGAATATCGGTATCACTGCTTAAAGTACCATTGCCTGCATTTATCTGGTTACCACATTCTGTTAAAAGAAATGTTTAAAATTATATTTATAAATATGCTGCATGCATAGTAAAGACAAGAAAAATACCAGTTGTAAAGTACTTTGATAGATCTACTAACTGACTAAACACTAAAACTCCTGTTTATATTTTCACAATAAAAGATAAAATCTCTTCAGATTTTTAAGCAGTCACTGATCATTGAAAATTGTTTTCTAGGACAATAAACATAAACCATTTACATCTGCAATACAACCACTTCTTGTTCACAGAGAGTTTGAAATTTTACAAGACTGAGTATCCCTAGAAAATTATTCATCAAAGATTTCTTGCCTTTAATGAAAGGAAGGATCAGTACCTTTTCAGTAACATTAATGCAACCACAATTAATTACATGCAGCGACATAGGTCCATCCTGGTATTAGTCTTGTTCAGCAAGTATTTACAGATTTTTTTCTATACTTCATTTTTACATGACAACCACTTTTAAAATGTAAGGGTTTATAAGCTAAACTGAATACAATATACAATTAATTTACCCAGTATTTTATAGGACAGGCTAAATCCTTGTCCTGGAATCTCTATCCCAGTTCCTAGGTTACCAGTATTGGAGTCAAACACAATGGAAGCTGTTGTATTACTTGTTACCTTAGTAACCAAGTCAGATGCTGGCAAAGCACTTCCTGTATAATTGGCAACTTGTTTTGATTTGACATTAAGATTGATGGTAGTAGCACCACTCAGATCTAGTGTGTTGAAGGTGACATACAGGGATGTTGCCTTGTCAACAGGTTTTGCGTTCCACTGACAGACATAGTTCAGAGGATACTGACTTGGATACAATGGACTTGTTATCGTACCAGAAGGCTGGAGATCACTAGTACAAGCTGAAAGTAGAAATACATGTATTAACTATGTGTTTCCATTGTATCACAGATCAAATTTATTCCTTAATTGTGTGTTAACTTGTGTTACTGTTTTTTAATTGAGTTAAGCCTTTCAGTTGATCAGGGTTTCCCCTGGGTCAATTATTTTTTTCGCCACCTCTTTCGCCAAAACAATATATTTTTCGCCACTTTATTATTTTTTTCGCCAAGTAAGATATAACTATATTTTTCTTTAAAAATTTACCTTTTTTTCTTACACCCCACCCCCTTTTTCCCTTAAATGAGGTGATTTTGCCCAATTGTGTCTATGATTATTCTAGAGTCTACATTTAATGAATAAACACTAAACATTTACTTTAAAACAACAGATTTTGTTTTTAACATAAAAGGGAAAAATATTCATTGTATTTTAAACAACTTTTCTAAATGAGGGGGCCACTATACTTTTAATAATAAAGAAGATATAAGTCCTGGAATACAACAAAATTAATGGACAGGTTTTGATTATATAATACCAGTATAGTTCATAGGGAAAGTTTCTTTAAAAGAAAAATATTGATGTGCCCTTTAATTTTGTACTAAGAAGTGGTTTTTACAACAAAACAAAAGCTTTTATCACATGATATTTTGATCCCTCATTTCATGTGTAGTCATAACATTGAAGGGCTACTCTCATTCAAGGAATTGTTGCCAACGTTTTGGATAGATTTCTTCATAACGACAGGTTTCATTTTTTGACCATCGTAAATGAAAAAGTTGAGACGTAAAACTATGCTTGAAACACACGTGTCACTCAAACGACTTTATCAAGTAGTCTCCCTAATCAAATACCTATATGAAAGTCAAAGGACAATTAAAGTTTTAAATCGGAGATTTTTCTTGTTTTTGAAAATTTCTCGTCACAACAACAGCTATCTTTTCTAAACTATCTTTAAAAAGAGAGGAGACGTCAAAAGTTTGCTTCAAACACGTGCGTCGCAAAGTGGTAAATAAATTCTGTATGTGACATTTAGCGGAAGCCATTTAACCATATCATTTTGTCAAACAATTCAATCAACACCTTTATCAATTAGTCCTTTGTTGTCGATAGCTATAAAATGCAATCAGCTGATTATTGATTTTCTGTCCAAATCTTAATGATGTCAAGGTGAATTCCGAGTATTGTCTGATAGGTAAAGTCCGAGAAACTCGAAAAAAGTAAATAAACAAGATGGAGGAAAATAAATCGTTCTATATATTTCTTTCGCCAAATTCTTTCGCAAATGACGAATTTTTATCGCCACAATTATTATTTTTTCGCAAATTGCGAAAATGGCGACCGCCAGCGGAAACCCTGCAGTTGATATCTTATAGTGTGTCTTTCTATGTTGTGATGTTATACTATTGTTTCAGAAAAGGGAGAAGGTTTGGTACCATTAAAACGTTTAATCCCACTGCAATTGTTTGCACCTGTACTAAGTCAGGAATCTGATGTTCAGTGGTTGTTGTCTGTTTATGTGGATCATAAATTCAGTATTTCTCGTTTTTATATAGTTTAGCCCATTGGTTTTCCTGTTTGAATGGTTTTACACTAGTAATATTTGGGGCCCTTTATAGCTTGCTGATCAGTGTGAGCCAAGGCTCTGTGTTAAAGGCTGTACCTTGACCTATAATGGTTTACTTTTATAAATTGTGACTTGTCTGGAGAGTTGTCTCAATGGCACTCATATCTTCCTAAATCTATGATCATATAAGGATAATTATAGTGACTTTTATCAAAGGACAAATGTTCCAATGTTGGTTCTTTAGGTCATATAAAATGATTTTGACAGTATTTCAGAATTGTTTTATAGTTTTAAAACTGTAGAAGCAATAGTGATACATTGTGTAAAAGTAAAAAGAGCAAATGATAATGTCCTCATACTAACCTGGAACCGTCCAATAAGAACCAGAGAATGGAGGTGTTATACATGTTGTATTGAGTGCTGGTCTGTCTAAAAATATGCTGAAAAAATAAAGGCATTGCTTTCATAATATGTAATACACAGTAAATCAAAGAAGAACTTTATTACTGTTAATCATTTTGAATATTGTCATAAGGTAAACTTTATGTAAACCAGTTGAAACATTTTATTTAGAGTTATAGTTTTAATAAAATAAATCTTTAAAATAATTAAGGCTGTTAAAGGAAACAATTCTTAAATTACTATTGGACTAAATAGAATATGTATGCTTGACAAAGGAAATTCAAATTCTGCGGATTCATTATTGTTCTTTGAATACCATTTTCTATGGAATTTGTGAGTACAAGTTAACCACAAAATCATATGTTCAAAGAATGGCATTTTTTATACAGGTTTGTATGCAGACTTCGGCAACACCACAGAATTTTAAAACAAACATGAACATACAAGGTTCCTTAATCCACAAAAATAAATGAATCCTCAGTATCACACTGAAGCTTATTTCAAATATGATTGTATACTGTGCATTCCTCATTATTCGTTGGATACCAATTGTCGTGGATTACGTCGGTACAGGTAAACCACGAAATTAAATGTTCAACCAATAGCAACTTTTCTATAGGCTTGTCCACGAACATGTAAGTTTTTCCTAATCCACGAAAGTTGATACCCACAAAAATAAATGAATCCACAGTAGAATGTTAATAAAGCATGCAACAGTATATAATCACCATACCATCTAGAGCTCCCAAAAGCTTTTGAAATTGTCATATGGTAAATTGTACTTTTAGAAGCTGAATGCTAGATTTTTTAATTTTTGTTTAGTTACTGCCATAATGTCCGTAAAGCATGCGCCCAGTATCTCCCATTAATCATATTTCAATGTCTTGTTACTTTGGATTAATTATGATTCTTAGGATATCAATTTTCAAGGGTTTCATGGGAACATTTGAACCACGAATTCAAATATTCAACGATTTACAAATTTTATATAGGCCTTGTATGCAGATAGAGAAAAAATCACAAAATCAAATAGCCACAAAAACGCAAGTTTTCTTCAATCCACTAAATTGATACCCACGAAAATAAATAAATCCACAGTATCTAACTTTATAAAATATTTACCTCAATCCATTGACAGCTGGTGCTGAGAACAAGGGATAACTGGACAACTGTGTTTTCTTGGTAATTGTTGCAAGTTTCTGATTAAAGGAGGACAATCCTTCATAGATAACTAACGTCTCATTCCCACATAAATCAACAGAGGATAAGTCCAGTATGATATTACCTGGTAAAACAAAACAGTCTTTGGTCAGAATTATTGATTGTATTATTTAAAGATTGTAAATATTTTGTTTATCTTTATACATTCTATTTGGCTTAGACTCTGGAATAACCTTTCTTCAGGTATTTTACAAAATATCTCCAATCAGGAATAAGGGGCAATTAAAAGAAATAAAATCCTAAATGCTGAATTCCCTATGATGTAAAGTCTTTTTCTTGATTCGTCACTTAATTTCATCCCAATATTCAGGGCTTACTATGCAAATCCTGAAATCTTGCAAAAAATAAAAACCAAATTTATCAGGAAATCCCTAAATTCACATTTTTCATCTTGTATATTTAAGTGGTCTACAGCAGTTTAGGGAGAATCCTGTATCCTGCATCTTGTTGCCATAATAGCGCCTGTTATTTCAAGTGGCCCGCCAGACTTTGTTTCCTGTTTTCACACTTAATTAATCGACTTTCAGGTTTCAAACTTTAAAGAAAATTGGCCAATCCTGCGTCACGCTTAGACCCGAATGAGACCCACTTCTAATCAAAATTCGTTTATAAAAAGTTGTTTTATCATTTGTATTGTTGAGGTAGGATCAGACAAAAATAAGACAATACAAAAATAGTAGACGAAGTATTTATGAATCATTAGCATAGTAAATACTAACCTGACAACACTGTTGGATTTATTAACCAATTACATCCTGTCATTAAATTCTTTCTGTCCAATGAAAATGTACCTGATGACTCAGATGAAACTTTATGACAATCTGAAAACAAAAACAATGTGCATGTATTGAAGCATGCATGCTGGTGAATCAAACATATTTCAGCAAACTGTCTGAATTTGTGCTTTAATTAGTCTGCAGATTTATTCATATTAAAATATTACTACACTTATTCCTAAATATTTTTTTCATGTTTACTAGTTATAAAAAAACAGGGATAAGCTTATGTTGCCTGCCAAGTCAAGAGACTGTGGTTGTCTTAGTGACTGAATGTCACATTTGTGTTATCTCAGGCTGTTGGGGTCGTGTTTGAATAGCTTAATATTCTGTTAAGGCCTTGTATAGCTTACAGTGGGTTTGCTCTTGGTTGTTGTCCATAATATAGTGAACAACAGTTGCTTACAGTTATGTCTTTTGGTCTATGGCGGAAAGATGTCTTATTGACAATCATATGTCATATGCTTAATTTTTCAAATGAGTATGCCCACTAAATATGATTTTTCTATTCATGAGAATAAAAATTAGATAACAAAGATTTAAGTTCCTTCTGGACAACAAATCTCAAGCTGAAGAAAAAAAGATGTGTTTTATAAAACATACCTGGCTTTACAGAGTCAAAACTGGCACCAAAGTATAGTGCCTCATCATTAAAGCCTTCTGTGACAATCAATAAATCCTGCTGGCTAGATGTGATAGGAACAAACTGTTCTATTGTCCTGTACATAGATTAATTATTATTAAAGGTCAAATAAATCGAAGAGGAAATAAAAAAATTGTCAATCAACCAATATAAAAAAGGAGATCTAGATGTTTAATAACTGCTGTAAGTACATGAAATGGAAAAGAAAACATATTTACAATACATAGTTCTTTTTTTAAAGTCTACAATTAATATTCAGACAATAAGGGATGGAAAACAAAATAGGCTATTGGCATATAAATAATTCTACAACAAATATCAAACAGGTATGTTCTGTTCAGGAGAGGATATTTAGGTAAAAATACCAGTTGAGAGAAGATAACATTCCATAATTTCTACATGATTGGTATTTTTCACCTCCTTAATACAATACATCCGCATGGTGTAAAAGTACTGTTAGTTTTTCGACTTGTGAGTTTTAATATCTGTAAATTATCAATTTGTTAACTTTTGCCTCTCTAGAGGAGTAAAAAATAGATATCCTTGTGCATGTACATATATATACTGGTACTATGGCTACTATGCCAATAGTCTATTGATACTTATTTCAATGATTATCATAAGCTGAACAAGGAATCAAGTTGATGGGTATATATGCTTATGAAATCATCTTACAGCAGATTCCAACTAGTATGAAGCTATAGGTAGATTCTTTGGTTAGCTTCCTTGCTAGCTCAACCATGAAATCATTATTAGACCTTATAAGGTAAGGTACAACAATCATTTGGGTGGAGTTAATAGTTAAGCAGAGAACCAATCAGAACTAGTGACAGAATTAAATAGTGTAAAACTAATTTTACAAGTCAGTTTAAAAATAAGTTTTCAATCTAAATTTAAAATTTAGTGATAATTATAAGCTAATTCACACGCATGTTGTAGGTGTGTTTGATTTGTCAATTTTATTTCAATCAATTACTCAGTTCATTTATAAATCCAGTTATGTGTATATATAAGGTTAATGACCCCTTCTGTAGCCTTTGAATTACGAATGTTTCAAACTGCAATAATATAAAAACAGCAAAGATAATGAATAATAGAGATGGGCCATTTTGTACATTTACAATGAGGAAACTTCGATCAAGCATTATTATTTGTAGTTTTATTGCATTTAAAAGTTAAACGGGATTTTGTGTCAAATAAACCAAGATTTTTGTAGAAAATCCACAGATAATTTTGTTATAAAATTTTAAGCATAGATTACTCAGACACTTGATTTTCTATGATGTGCTAGCGTTTATTGTTTACAAAAAGTCCTACACAACCGTTAATGTAAATGAAAAAAAATCGTCCGAAGTCACGAAATTCGAGCGCACCCTAGAAGGTGTACTTGAATTGGTCCATATATATATTTGTTTAAACCAATATCTAAATTTATAAACTTGTTTTAATGAAATCATTGCTAGTACTGCTTGCAAAAAATCCTCCATATATCAAGTACTAAATTGTCAACTTTGAAAGTGTAAAGGAAATGCTGTGGATTTTCTATAAAATTTTCATTTGTTTAGCATTGAATCAACACAAGGGTACATCATCCTTGAACAAAACATAAACCGTAACTCCGCTTCTAATTTATTGTAATACATAGAATTTTTTAATTCAATCAAAAACTATAAGAAATGAAATTTAATTTGCAAAGTTGTTTAGGGAAACCTGTTTGTATGAAACATACATATTATAAACAGGCCATTGATATGAGTGTTTTCATTGGATGATGAATTGATGCTATGCTCCTCCCAATTTTGAGGTAATAATCATTTCATGGTTGAGCTAACAAGGAAGCTAACCCAAGAATCTACCTGTAGCTTCATACTGTTTGGAATCTGCTGTAAATCACGCATAAATGTTAAATTGAAATATTGAAATATTACCTGAAGTTTGCCAGCAATGGACCCTGATCTGATATGCCATCGTACACTTTTACAGAGGACTTAGGGTACATCAAACTGTCATTAAGTATAAGCTGGATCTATAATTAGTTAAAAAAAAATATTAGTTCACCATACAAATACTTACAGAACATGCTGCAAGTTTTTGGACATAAAAAATATATTTGATTATATTTAATTTTACTCTTATTGGGAGGTGAAGAAAGGTCCTTACTCCCCATTTACACCTTTCCAAACAAACAAACACCATTTTTGACAATCCTTCATCTGCCATTGTAAAGACGAAGTTATGGACAAATTTCTAACTATTGAATATCACTAGGTAATTCCTCCTGTTGTAATCTAATTGACAAGAAAAAAATTGTAAAATTTTTGAATAAAAAAATAACTCATGTCAAGAAACTTTCTGATTATCATTATTTTTATAGGAATAATAAAAAAAAATGCAGTTAGAAGATAACTGTATTGTATTTTAAGCTCTGACGGCATCAATTGGGGATTTGACCATCAAATCCCCAATTGATGCCGTCGGAGCTTAAAATACAATATTGTTATCTCCATTCTAATGAAACTGACAGAAAACAACGTTAAAACATGTAATTAAAATCTGTCATATGCTGTCTGCGCTTGCGCGTACGTCCCATGGCATCAATTGTCAATTGTCAATTGATGCCATGAAAAAAAGTGACGTTATCCAATCAAAATGAACGTTACAAACGTTGTTGCATTAGAATTTAAAATAATCAACTTTTGATTAGTGTAATTGTTCTCCTGAATAACAATTTACTGTGGATTTTATCATTATTTGTTGAATACCAATTATTGTGGGATTTGTGAATTCATGTGACCCACCAATCTCAATGTTCAACTTATTACAAGTTTTCTATAAACTGTGTATGCAGAGATTGGCAAAACCATGAAATCAAAATCCGTGAAAAAAACAAGTTTTTCAACTCCATGAAAATTGATACACACAAAATTTTTTTTTTTCGCAGAATGCCACTTGTCACTTTCATACTGTAGAAACTGAAATAAATACCTGTAGTTTTTCATCAGGATCCTTTATGGTACTATGAAGCTGGTAGTATGAAGAATTGTCTGTACTATTTTTTAAGGTTATGTATCCTTTATCATAAAATCGTCCACCATTATCTATGATTAACAATTGATTGTTAGTATTAATTCAACTTTTGTTAATTAAAAAAATGTATTCTCAACAAATTCAAATTTAATGCAAAACAAGCAGCAAGGTGATATTTTCTATTAATAAAACAAGCACCCTAATATTGATGCTTGTAACAATTAAAATTAGTATGGGAGTAAAAGAAACTCAAGACTTTAACTAAACTATGAAATATACAGACACTGACCCTGTACTTAAATGTGTGCAATATTACTCAAATAAACACACACACTGACCTTGTGCCCAGGCATCAACACTGACTATTCTTATGTCTGCATTGCCATCAAGGTATGTCTGTAGCAACATTTTGTTCTTGCTGGAAATCAAAAATGCACCTGAAAATATAAAACTAATTCATAAAGGAGTGTGTTCGGTAAGGACCTAAAATGGCCCCCTTTTTTTAGCGTAAATTTCAAATTCGGATTTATTGATCAATGTCACACTAAATTATAGCTAATACAGTGACTAGGTAGGAAATAAGCCATTTTGTTGAAAATTTTATGTTTCTGCGTTTCATTACGACGTCACAAGTTGTACTCATATTGATTTTTACAAAAAAATCAATGAAAATGAGCAAATTTTAATAGATTATGGGACAGGAAACATAGAGCGCATGCGTCGACAACAAAGATCTTTTAAAATAATGTTTGTGAAGACATTTCATATGTCTCATTTGAAAATTAGATTTGGCAGGCTGCGCTCTATCTTTCCTAGTCCTTAATTTGGTTGAAATCCAGCAGATTTTGTCAAATTTTACCAAAATCCCTTATCTTGACCTTTTTTGGATGTAAAAATCAACGTGTTAGAATTGAACTTTGACAAAAATAGTTCTGTTTTACTTTCTCACATGTCTTCAAGGCAACTTAAAACATTTATTGTCTTATAACTATGAACTTTATAATTGGGGCCAAATATGGCCCTAAGTACAGAACTTACTCCTTTACTTTATACATATAGAATACAGATTTTCATTTTCCCTCAATGATCTTCTACCCTTTTTCTGAACAAAACTTGTGTTTGCATTTATATCTCCCTATAAATCTGGTTAGAAGTTGCTGTCTATTCCTAGCAATCTAAAAAAGCTGCTTTAAAGACTATTAAAAGCCTTAGGCGTTGCTCATTGTTGAAGGCCATAAGGTGACTTATAGTTGTTAATTTCTGTGTCACTTAAGAGTTATCTGATTGGCAATCATACCACATCTTCTTTGTTAATATTATAAACATATTTTTTTCAGTTTCTAACAAAACTAATGGTAAACAAAGAACTTGCTGAACAAATGATTAATCCAGTTTCTTAGTTTACTTATTGTAATTATTTAAAAAATGTTAAGGTATGCATAAAATAATATTACAATTAAATCTATCAATAATGAAATCTATATATTTTTTTTTTAAATCAAGGTTTCATGGAGTTTAATAGACAAACATATAATGCCTTTATGGCTAAAACAAAGTCTAAAGCAATTGGTTGAAATATTAGCCATTCTAAATTAATTGTTCAAATATTATAAGTAGAGTTACCTTTCAAGTTACAATATAAGCCACACTGCTGTATAACTGTTTCATTTTCATCTGGTCCATCAAGGGCAATAACTCTATCTAAGCCTCCCCGTAACTGGATGTCAATTATCTTGACAACTATTGTTGTATCGTTAGGTGACTGTAGAGTCCAGGAGCATATATTTGGCTTTGTAGTGTCTTCTAGGTCTATGGTTGTTACAGAGCTGTTTATGTTTACGGTTTTATCACAGGTTGAAACTATAAAATAAGACAATTGTGAAATTTTAATGAAAGACAGTATAATTAACTGTTTTATAAATTAGAAATTTATTTATAAAAGGAATGATTTCTTGTATGTCTGAAAGTAATGAAATTTGTATCCATTAAAGGGAGGTTATCTATAGTTACATTTTTTCCTAAATTGACAATATTTCACACCAGTGAAATTGATTGTCCTGCAGTTTTGTCTCATCAAAGGAAGGTTATAGAAATTAACAAATTTGACAACGCTATAATAGACAACTTTCGAGTTCAATGCATTTTCGTCAAAAACTCTGGTTTTAGTGAACGTCATTTGTGCATTTAGGGGCGTCGTCACTTCCATTCCAATGTTGAGCGAGTGGTTGGAAAAGGGCAAATTGAATTCTCAAAATTGACAATCAGCATTGCTGTCATTACGGAATTGTCATTAAGTACCTACAGAACAACCATTATTTCTAGTTTATCCTGCACAATGACGATCACTTAGATGCTTGATGAACGTAAATAGTGCAGGGATACAGGCGACCCCCTCTATCTGGTAAATGACATCATAAAGGCGCGTATAATTGACAAGTTTTTTCGGTGACGGATGAACTCGAAAGTGGTCTATTGTAGTCAATGGAAGTGTTTTATTTTATTGAATATACAAACTATTGAAAGTTAATACTGTAGTTTCATTTATTTTCCTGGGTACCAATTTTCATGGATTGAGGAAATTTACACTTTCATGGGTATTGAATTTTGTGGTTTTGCCTAGGTCTCCAAAAAGCCTATAGGAAATTTGTCATTTGTTGAATAATAAAGGAGTATAGGTAAGGGCAGATTTTGGCCTCAATTTTCAGGTTTATCTGACGAAAGATTTTGGACACTTTTTAAACACTTTAGTGTCTATTTCATTTGATTCAATTAGTTATGTGAAAGATTTTAACTGAGTTACTCATTAAAAACGCTACGATTGAAGCTTAAATATGAAAAATCTATCAAATATGCCAAAAAATGTCACTTTTCAGATGGTTTTTGTCAAAAATGAAAGTAGCCAATCCGTGTTCATCCTCAACCTTAATATATGTTATGTATTATCATCAAATACAACTTAAATTTCAATATTAAGAATGAACACAAATGCGGCCACTTTCATTTTAGCACAAAAATGTTTAGACGGAAACTAAAATGCTAAAATTGTGAAGATTTCAGTAATTCATCATGACTTAATGATGCTAGTACCCAATATATATGCATTGTATTGTCAAAAACAGCCTATTATTTATGTAGATGACGCATTCTACTTTCCAATAAATAACTAAAAGTTTAAATTTTAACAATTTTGTAAAACTGTTATATTTTGAGGCCAAAAAGGGGTCTTACTGAATCTACTCCTTTCGTGGTTCACCTGTACCCACGAAATCCATGAAAGTAAGTATCCAATGAATAATAATGAATCCACAGTTATATTTATTAACTATAAATTCACATTTAAAATTACTTTTTATATATGTTAAATTACATATTTGTTTGATAGTTATAAACTTTGTATACATGCTATACGAAATTTTTCAGTTGTAAACAAAAAGAATGTTTTTGTTCTGTAAACAAAACCAAGCATTAATGATAAATATTGATAACATCAAAAGAAACTAATTATCTATTTACCTGCAGATGCAATGTCAACAAAAATAATCACCATGCACACAAGGCGAAACATTTCTGAAAGATAAAAAAAAAAATCTTTTCAAAAGAATGAATAGATGGTTTATACATGGGGCCTCAAGATAAGGCTTTATACACTATATATATGGGCTTGAATTAAGTAGGTGAGATACACTAACAAATGCTCATTGGTAATCTGTTGATAACACTGATGCTACAGAAAATTCCCAAGAAGACAATTTGTTCACTTTAAGATAAAATGTCAAGTAGAGTATGTGTGATTAAAAGTACATTATGCATATTATACACATATTTGTACAAATATATATATATATGTATCTAAATTTTGGTTTAAGCTGTAAAGCAGCAAACCGGTAGCTTGTTTTATATACTGAATTCAAACTTGATTGGTTATTCCCAATTCTGGAGTTAACTTATATGTTTCAATGAACCTTAAATTTATGTATCGTAACAAACAAGTGGTCAATTATAAGGTCAGCAGGGATTTTTTTGCCAAAAAGTGCAGAAATCTTCATTTTATTCCATAAAACAAAGACTTGGTAAGGCATTTGGGTTGTTCATGTACAAAACTCATTACCAACAGCATACCACAACCAACAATCAATCAATCAATCAATCATTACAGACAAAAATATCTCATCCTCATATTTAAAGTGATATTGTTTATACAGTTTAGTAAAATTTAGATAGGACCCATATAAGTCAACTAAAATTGAAATAGGTATTCATATACATCATGTACATTTATGAACACTTTAAATACAGTCATTGACAGTCCTGTATCCTGTCTATAAATTACCTTTTTTGAGTTTGAAATTCTCACTTTTTGGCATTTACAAACTGTAACGAGTAATTCACTCACAACATATATTTATGAATGTGCTTAATATTATCTACACAAATACACTTAGATCTCTGATGCACATGTGTATTTTCAATATTGTTCTAAAATTTCACACTGTACTTAAAAAAGTTGCAATAACTTGTTTCCCAATCCACTATAAATAAATAGGGTGTAACCTATTCTTGTGTAATACCAGAAAGTGTCAGATTAAGCAGGGTTTCAGATTACTCAGGTTTTTTCTGCAAGGATAGGCATATTTTAGGACCATGAAAATGTGTCAGTTAAAGCAGGATGTTGGGTACTCAGGTGTCAGATTTGATAGGTTACACTGCATGTTTAAACTATAAAAATATAACTTTATAAAATTAAAGCATATAATTGCCTTACTTTGGTTTTTCCATTTACAATAGTTTCAGTGTTGAATTTGTATAAATACTGAAAGTTGGAATTTCCACTACCATAAAGAAAAAGTTGTATTGTGAATATAAAATGAAAACTTATTTGAACATAAATATATAAAAGGGGGCAATAATTTAATGACTGATAATTAAACACAGGCACTTGTCTCAGAAAAAAATCCTATACACCTTATATTAATTAAGGTATATATATATATAAAAAAAAAATCTGAGACAAGTGCCTGTGTAATCATGGTAATAAAACTATTGTTCATTAAAATTTTAGAATGCATTATTACCATAGGCAGATCCAGGGGGGGGCTTTTTGGAAAAATTTGGTTGATTATTAGGGAATCACTGAAGCATGACTGGAGCCCCTATCCTTTACAAAATGTTCTGACTCTGTAACTGATTACAATATAACCTTAGTAGTGTATAAATAACATTTTGTATCAAAAACAATTGCACTTTCTAGTTTATTGATATTTATTTAAAGTTCTTGTGAACTTGTATCCTGTTATAGTGTTATCTGTTTTTCATGCATTAACAGTGGCGGATCCAGAACTTTTCCAAAGGGGCCCACTGACTGACCTAAAGGGGGGAGCCAGCTCCAGTCATGCTTCAATGATTCCCTATATAATCAACCAAATTTTTCCCACGAAAGGGGGGGGGGGGGGGCCAGGCCCCCAGGGCCCCCTGGATCCGCCTATGATTAAATGCACTTTTATAGACAAATAATCACCTTACCTTTAACAAGCAGTATCCTGCACTGATAGGACACTCTTATAATACACACTTATCACAAGACCATTTATCATAAATATTATAACAACTAGGAAGTAACCTATTTAATAAAATGAAAATAAAGCTATTTTAAACTTTTTGGGATTTCAAAAATTAAAGTACTACAGTAGTACAGTAACAAAACCAATGAGGCATAAAAAAAACAACATGCATTTAATTCTTTTTTTTTTTAAATCAAGTGACTCCTTTTCATAAAATTGTCCTTCTATCACAGGGCAATGGACAGCAAGATGTCAATACCTGTTTTAAATTTTTAGACTTTTAACCAAGGAGCATTTAAAATTTGAAATTGCACAACCATTGCTTATAACTGTATAAGGATGCTTATTTAAGCATTTTTAAATGAGAATAATTTCTGGATGGTTTCAACTAGAGTGAAGAACACAGTCTTTTTTCTGGTACCCTTATTTCAATCACATAATATAGCAACAAACAAAAGAAATAGACTTCTTGGAGCATGAACATGATGAATGCAAATTTACATTATTCTATGCTCTTATATAAATGATACATATGCATGCAGGTCTGTTGGTCTCCAAGTAATTTCTAATTTTTAGATTGTCAACCTATACTTGCAAATTCTAAGAGTTAATCTTCTTCCAACTTTAACAATGTTTAAAGTAATCATTGACAGATAAATTATTTAAATTGCTACTTCTCAGTATCCAAGCCCTTTTATTTATCCAGAAATGTAACCAAAAAATCAACATATCAGAATTTATACCCACTATATGAGAATGGGTCACCATGGTCACTAGAGTAACAAATTAGAATCAAGCCAGATTGGAATCAAGCAAATACAGTGTTACAATGGTTAAATTAAACTTATTCACGTTAAACATTGTCAAATACTTATAACAAGTATTTTTTACAAAGCACATTAAATCTAAATACTTTTAATATATTACAAATGTATATCATAACATGCATAATAAGTACTTTTTTTAAAAGCAATCTTCAAGTCCAGTTCATTTTTTGTGGGGTAAATGATGAGTTATTAAATAGATGATCTGATGATATGTAAAATTTGAATGGATCATTACATTGTAAATATTTACTTTAACAAGGAAATCACGTATTTGTTCAAGCACCTATCAAGGTTTATTCAATAGTGAAATCATGATTTAGTCGCAGTACAAAGTTTTAATGCATGTCAGGATGTTGTCATATTAGGCATATAGTAATCAAGTGGTGATAAGATAAGTATGTACACCAAACAAGATAATTTTGAGATGCATTATGTGCTTAAATACACTTTTTTTGTCACTTAATGAAAGTGTTAAGTTTATATTAACTAATATTCCAATGCAACAACGTTTGTAACGTTCATTTTGATTGGATAACGTCACTTTCTTACATGGCATCAATTGACAATTGATTCTATGGGACGTAAGCGTAAGCGCAGACGGCATATGACAGATTTGAAATACATGTTTTAACGTTGTTTTCTGTCAGTTTCATTAGAATGGAGATAACAATATTGTATTTTAAGCTCTGACGGCATCAATTGGGGATTTGATGGTCGCAAATACCCGTTAACTGTCTCCGCTTACGCGTCGCCAGTAAACTTAATTTGCGACCATCAAATCCCCAATTGATGCCGTCGGAGCTTAAAATACAATACAGTTATCTCCAAAATATAATGTTGTTCAGTCTAATCAACAGTCTATAAAACAAGAAGATTTGAAAGGACAAGTTTCATTTTAGCCTAACTATAGCACTGAATGTCTACTGCATTATAAATTCTCATGAAGACTTCAAATATTTTCTAAAATGGGTACAAAAGTCAGCTCATTTTGAAAATATTGCAGTATTGTGCATTTTTCTGCACTATATTGCTTCAGGGAAACATTGGAAAGGGTTGTCAAAAATAATTCATAATTAAAATAAAGGAGTTACTTTAAATAAAATTATGTGGAGTGCCAAAATATTATCATAGTTAAAGTAGTATCATAGAAATTTATAGTGTTTTGGGATGATTGAAAATACATTAAAATCTCAGGATCAATTTTAACCTTTCATGAATCTTCTCCTTTATAAACATGATAAAAGGTACATTCATGACATTGAAGAGCATAAACCAGGAGAGTTTGTCTACATGAGGAAGAATCACAGATCAAGGCCGTAACTACCATTGAGGCAAGTGAGGCAATTGCCTCACTAAAGTTTAGACACTAATTTTTTTATGGTAACTAAATACGAAACTGAACGGTCATTTGTTGTTCTGTCCCAACCTTAATTTCTATAAGTTGTCATTATTCCTTTTAAATTAGTTTTCCGTGATATAACTCAGCATCTCAACGGGTGATGTTTCTTGATTACATCTGAGACTACTATAACACATACATGTGTTATAATAGTAGTCTCACATTACATTAACCTAGTAACGATAACCATCATGGATTATGGTAAAACAGGCTCTTGTAGAAAAAGGAAAAGCGATACTGAAGGTAAAGAAGGAATAGTTCTAGTAAACTAATGGTGTTTATAATCACAACAGGGGTTAAGAGTCTGAGTACTGAATATAACTTCATTGGAACTAATCCGAGAACTATAAATTGACTGACAAATCAAGCACTGGGCATCGCAAGGGGAATATTCTCCGGTTCACCAACATACTCGTTCTCTTACAGATAAACAAAATATACATAACATGAAACATGCATGGATTAGTTTTTATCAATGTTTCTTTAATCTTATGACATTGAAAGAACATCCCGTGTTCCATTTTGACATTATTTAGATTTTGTCTCTTCTAAATCGGGACTTCGGAATTTCGTGTCATTATATTCGGGTTTCGGTATCGGACACCCTAAACCCTAAACCCCTAAATTTATTGATTCTTGAACTGAAAATATCTTACCACTGACTATTCCCAGAAATAATTTAAAATCACGGAACAATATGGAAACGGCAAAAACACCAGTTTTATTCCCCTGTACCCATATCATACAAGTCAACTAACTCTAGGTAGAATCATCTATACATGTATCTTATCTCATTCTATCCATGCATAGTTTGTTTACTCTTTGTCGGCATAAAAGCGAGTTTGAAATGTGTAACAACGACTGTATGATGGTGCTTACAGGAAAGCTTAATTCCTTTTTGCAAACAAAACTGTTACTTCCGATGGTGCTTACAGGAAAGCTTAATTCCCTTTTGCAAACAAAACTGTTACTACCGATGCTGCTACCGAAATGCTGATTGAGAAGGAATCGGAAAAAGATGTCAATTATCATGATCATAGTGTTGATGATAGTGAGCTACCGCTAGAACAACAGAATCCCCTGAAACGACTGAAAACTTGGGAATAGGCATGTATGAGTGGCAAGAGATTGTGCTGTCTTTCCATGCTCAATGTTCATCGCGATATGGATGTCAGCAGACCAAATATATTGAAACGATTTGAAGAAACCGGCCATAAAAAAATTGGCAAACTTTACTGAATCGATGTTTTTTATGTTCTGGTGACACTCAAATTGATATTTGGATGTTTATCTGACTTATAAATTTAAATAAAGTTATAAAAAATTTGGTGTTAGTAAATGTCTTGAAAAATGAAAAATTTATATAAAAAGTGTCCAAACATAAAACATTGTCTAACTCTCTGGAAATGCCTAGAATGCAGGATTTTGCACTATTCATTCCGACATACCCTCCCAAAATTTTTCTTTGCCTCACTAAAATATTAGGTCTAGTTACGGCCTTGCAGATCTATACATAACATGTTAACATGACATCATACTATTGAAGAAGTCCCCTGTATGGACATGATGGTTGGTAATGTTGGTGAGGGACAATTTTTAATGCCCTACCTATGATACTTATGATTTCTGGTCTGTGCGTTGATTTTTCATCTATCCATTTTTTCATCCTTTTGTCCCGCTTCAGGTTTAAGTTTTTGGTCAAGGTAGTTTTTGATGAAGTTGAAGTCCAATCAATTTGATACTCTGTACACATGTTCCCTATGATATGATCTTTCTGATTTTGATGCCAAATTAAGAGTTTTGACCCCAATTTCACGGTCAACTGCATTTACCAAATGATAGTGCGAGTGGGGCATCCATGTACTATTGACACATTCTTGTTAACAATTGTTATAGAACTACACAAAATTAAGCATTTATGATCCTGAGTGATATGAAAACCATATCACATTTTTCAAAATCATACCCATTATCAAAAGATGCTTTGCCAGTGCTCTAATATTGCTGCATCATAAATTTCAAAGAGCAACATCATAAACATTACAGGAAGACCCTAGCTGTCTTGTGCAATGGTCAGATTATACTGTAAATTTAAAAATAAATCCACAGGCTTCTTCTTTTAGATAAAAGACATGATTTGATATGCAAATTAATGTTAAAAAAAGATAAAATAATCAGACATCTCGATTTAAAAAAAATATTTGGTTGGTTGTGAAACACAACTTTTTATTAACAATTCATCAGTATAAATCTACAGTTCTATACCAACCCAATTCAGCTCCAAACATTGCTAAAAGTTTCTCCTATTGATATTTCTTTTTTAAATGAAATTTAGTTTCAATTCTACCTTACTATTTGGAATGGTATACTTAGGCCAAATAAAAAAGTATGTGTGGTTCCAGTTACATCTAAAAAAAAGTTAGAGTAGGTAGGTAGGGATTTATTTTTTTTATTTTTATGGTTTTTTTTACATTGAGTATATGGGAGCAACATTCTGACTTTAACAGTGCTTAATGAAAAATAACAATAAAATCTTTAGGGTAGGCTATTTTTAAGCCAAAAAAATAGGGACGGTAGGGTTACTGGAACCACACATATATTTTTATTTGGCCTTAAACTTTTAAGCCATTATTGACACTCAAATGATTATTTTTGTGAACATAAAACTTTAATAAGACATTTAGGTTGATTTTTTTTAAGGTATCTAAATTAAGCAAAATTATATTCAACACTGATAGTGCTTCTTGTGAGATGCACAACCAAATGAGAAATTTCAATAAAATAAAGCAAATGAGATCATTTGTTACAGACTGATCAAGCAAATACAGCCAAAAAGAGCTATCATTAGACTAGTTCAAATAATTATGACTCTGGCAAGGCCATTTTTTCTGGGACACCTATCTCTATCATTAGCCTAAACTGCAGATATCCAGTGCAAACTAGTTAGTAATCATAAAAAATCTGATGGATAACTGGATACCATAATAAGAAGAAACCTGATGTCAGATTTTGAACTAATTTTACAGAGTAAATAATGATTATCACAATGAAATAAGTTGTGCATCAATTAGAAAACTATTAAACAAGAAAACTGCTATATTAGACATAACATGACAAAATGTTCCTATAAAGATACAGATGATAAAAACTTACTCTTTATTTTTTTTATAAGACGCACTTTCACTTTCGACCGGAAGTTTTAATTGTAACTGCCAGAACCATTATGACGGATATGACAGAATATCCGGGAAATCAATCCAAAGTAAAAAAAAAAGAGTTTTATTTTTGCACTATGATATAAAAATTTAAATGCCAGTTAACCTATAGAATGGCCACTCGAATTTGACCTTATGTTTTTGCTATAACTACAGTTAAAATTTTGTTTATTTCGAGTTTCTGAAGACCTGTTGGTGACCTTCTGCTGTTCACGTTCTGTTCTATGGTCGGGTTGGCTTTGACACATTCCCCATTTCCATTTTCTATTTTATTCTGTGATGAATTAATAATAATAATAATAATAATAATAATAATAATAATAATAATAATAATAAAATAATAATAATAATAATAATAATAATAATAATAATAATAATAATAATAATAATAGAAGTTCCAAATTAATTTAATCATTCAATTCAAAGCTTTATTTATAAAATTGAGAAAGGAAATGGGGAATGTGTCAAAGCGACAACAACCCGACCATAGAACAGACAACAGTCGAAGGCCACCAATGGGTCTTCAATGTAGCGATAATTCCTGCACCCGTAGGTGTCCTCCAACTAGCCCCTAAAAACTCCGAATTATACGCAAGAAACTAAAATTAAAAATCATACAAGACTAACAAAGGCCGGAGGCTCCTGACTTGGGACAGGCGCAAAATTGCGGCGGGGTTAAACATGTTTATGATTTTAAATACTGTATATTATACACATACATATATGCTTATGTTGTACTGTTATACCACTGTCCCAGGTTAGGGGGAGGGTTGGGATCCCGCTAACATGTTTAACCCCGCCACATTATTTATGTATGTGCCTATCCCAAGTCAGGAGCCTGTAATTCAGTTCAACTCATTGTTGAAGGCCGTACGGTGACCTATAGTTGTTAATGTCTGTGTCATTTTGGTCTATTGTGGATAGTTGTCTCATTGGCAATCATACCACATCTTCTTTTTTATATATGAGCTAAAAGTAACATAAAAACTAAATCACAGCAATCACAAATTATAAAAAAGCTAAGCAAACAATCACAAAAAAGCATCACTATTAAGTTTTAAAGCTGTGACATAAAACATGAAATAAAAACTAAGCACATTGTAATGCTTATTCGACTTTTGAATTAAATAAAAGATGTTTCAGTTCCAAAGCGGTTTAGCAACTCATTCCATAGTTTGGCAGCAGAATATCTGAAAGATTTCAACCCATATACCTTGTTGTTCTTACGTCTGGTATTTCATCGAAATTTTGGTATCTGAAAGAATATTTTGTTTTTTTCAATATTTATAAGATCATGGAGGTATACTGGATTTTCATGATTGACTGTTTTGAAGACCTCTATTACCATGATTCTTAGGCGTCTTACTTTAAGTGATGGCATTTTTGATTTAAAAGTAAGTCTTCTTATGTGCTATTGTGATCCTGGTAAATGAAGCGAAGTGCTCTTTCTTGTACTTTTTCAATTTTTGTAGGCCTCGCTGCAGAAATGTCAGGACAATGAGCAGAGATTAAAGTTTGACACAATAAAGGCCGGAGTGATATATTGTAAGTTTTTGTGTAGCAATATACCAACTTCACCTGCATATTGGATAAACATTTCCCAACTCATTCCGTATTCAAGAGCTTGCAGCTGCTACTCAAAATACTTGAACAAACTTGGAAAACTTACAAAGTATTTTGGTCGTTGGATACGTTTTAGCTTTTGGGTTTGCTATTTGATAAAGGACTTTTTGTTTCAAATGTCATCGAAGTTCGGTATTTTTGTTACTTTTTACCCAGAGCATGTTCCATATAGGCTTGTTTCTCAGCTGAGTCTACACGAATCAGTTCAGATCCTTTGGCATAGCACTGGCTAACGATATCTATAACTGGATCTTGCATGTTCATGTATGTTCCATCTTCAATTCTGTAGCACAGATCTAATGGTCTGTAGTATAAAAAGTTTGACGGACACCTTCCAGTTACTAAAAATATGAGACAATGTTAAATCTTTTAAAGTAACTCATCTTTCTGCTGTACCTATTTTCTATGTTTATTTTCTATACCAGCACAAATAATTTATCACATGTTGGCGCCATATAAACTTTAATTATTCTCCATACATGGAATATCATTACTAAACATGTCCAATAAAAGCCCTGCCTGGGAAATCAATCATTGGTATGTCCTGTTCGAATGGCATGGCCCTGTTTATGTGTAGTAGCAAGATATTCAATTTAGAGTTTTCACTAATCATAAACTTTCAACACGATGAACATACAAATATTGTGCAATTATGAAAAACTAAAATTCTACGCTTACAAATGAAAATATTTGTTGGTTAAAGGAAGGACCAGAGAGTGTTCGTTAGCAATCCATTAACAGCGATGAACTTGACACGTGTCTTCTACGTACAGAACACAATCTAACTGGAAAATGAACCATATTAATAGTTCATTTGAATAGTAACTTTCCTTTTTGAATTTTCTTCGGAGTTCAGTATTTTTTGTGATTTCACTTTTTTCAGTACTAAATGTTTACACAAACTTAAACATGGAAAATTCATACGTCTTCTAAAAAAGGATTTCAAAGTAAAATTGAAAGAACTGTTACAGAAAAAGGAAGATTAAGAGGTCTTCTAAAACATAGCATTTCAAGGTAAAAGTTGCAAAGAATTGTTGAACAAAAAGTCTGACAGTCCTATAAAATATTAAAAATACTAATCACAGACTTTGTGCTGTCTACTTCGTGGCAAAACTCCTAAATATAAGTTTTGTATCTGTGGAACATGATCATATTTCCCTAAGAAACCGATTTTTCTTTTTGTACGCTATGGCATTAAGTTCAGAAAAAGCAAAAAAGTCATCCAAAAGTACTTCAAGATTCGATTCAAAAGTTGCTGCTTATTGCCGGTAGAGCGGCAATAATCTATGTCCATAGAGAATGAACTTATCTGCACAAAAATTCATTCTTAATGAGTGCGCCGTAAAATTTACATTTGAGACGACCTATGTCATTTTTCTAGTCAATGTTGGTGTCAACAGTCTGTACCGAGACTTTCTGTATATCTCAATTTAGGTACCAGTCTTGTATTACAACTCCAGTTTCTCAAAACATGGAGGGAAACAAAATAGTCCATTTTTTTCTGAATTTTTTTCTGGACTGATTTTTTTTCCGTTTGATTATAGGTTTATGCTGAATTGAAACATATATATAGATTTAAAAAAAATCTTGCGTCTCTTTTTTGGAATATCAATCCAGGAAAGTGGAAGAATATCATGTTTATTGTGAGTGGTGCGGCCTAGTAAAAACAGCAAACAGAAAGTAGAAAAAAAAATGTTTTGACTTCAGGACTATACGTAACTTTTTATTCTTCGTGGCATGACCCACTCTTTTTAAATCACTAACTACTTTACAAAACAATATTTTGTTTGGTTTCAAACACTTATTAATGTAGAATAAAGAAACATATTTTAGCAATCATTTGGGTTGAATTTGAATCCGTATTCATGCAATCTGTGATTCCTTCATTAAAATAAACAGAACGTGAACCACCAGACATCTATATCTACTTTTATTTATGTGTATTTCGGGTTATATGAGCGTCTGCAATCTACGGGTGGTCAACTCGGTGAATAATTAAATAGCGTCTGGTCTGATATACGTATGAATTGCTGATACATTATACCGATCCCATGGATTTTAATTGGTTTTTTGTTTACGTTTTGTAATTTGGAAATATAGTTCAGTATGTTATAAATAAAACATTTGAATTTGGGTCAGCTAATGACCCTTAACGAACATATATTTGTCTCTAGTATTGTTCAATATGAAAGGTACAAGAAAAATCTACTGACAAGACAGCGAATGAAAGTTTCCTATCAGTATCAACACAAATAACGCCATACTGTTTGACAGCCAGAAAAAAAGGAATAACGTTACTTATATCAAAATATTAAAAAAAGTTTTACAAAAACCAACAAATTGAAGAAAGAAAAAAGTAAAATAACAAAAATATCGAACGGAAATTCAAACCAGATTGTCCTTTCGAAACGTTCTTTGTATTAACCTTAGCTCATCAACCTTCTGCTCAGACACTGGTGACTTTTAATAAAGTCTGAGTAGCAGCTGCGAGCTCTTCAATACCGAAATAGTTTAGAAATGTACTCCAGGTGAAATCCAAAAATATATCTATTACCAAGAGAAAAAAAAAAACAACAAACGAAAAGAATCAAAATTAGAAGTATAACTACGGCAAATAAAACATACTTGTTTCGCCTATGCCATTTCACAACAGTAATAAAAACCAAATCAGTATTGCGTCCTTAAATCTTTCAAAGAGACAACCTTAAATTTAGTTTACAATTTAAAGCATTTAGTAAGTGAAGATTCAGTTACATGATTAAAATTAAAAAAATATAAACTTCTACTAGAAATTACACATGAGATGATTTATATCATATACTTAAAGGGGCACTAGCTGTCAATTTCAAGTTCACCGATTTAATTCTAAATATCATATTTTATTTATAACAATGTAAAACATTTATCCAAAAAATCAAAAGTCTGAAATATATAATAAACAGGGCACGAGCATGAAAAAACGTAGCTTCCTTTCTTGAGTATTTTAGTCTATATGCCATCTAATTAATTATCGAGTTGACTTCTCAAGTCATGCGATGACCATATAAGCTATGTAAACTCGTGCTGTTGGATTATTCTAGGTCTATTCTTTTTTTTTTTTTTTTTTTTTTTTTTTTTAACAACAAATAAATATTCTTAATTCTGCAAATTGCTTGTTACAACTTTACTTCATTGTCCAAGCTTCAATAAAGTATCACTGTGAAATACTTTCTGAGTATCCAGGAAAATACACAGAATATAATAAAATATAAACATTATTTTTTTCCATCAATTAAATCAATCTTTTTAACTTTATGAAAAATACATTTTGAGATACTGTTTTGTTCTCATGCATAAACCTTCGTAGCTCCTTTATTAAAATAGCATACACATCTAAAAATTTCAGTTTTTGCTCGGATACATAGTACGACTTGTAAATACAAAAACCTAGTAATGTCAAGAAATAATTAAAACCGTTATACCCTTGATCTGATATTTTGTATCCAAATACTATATGTTTTGCTAATATCTTGTTTTGAAAATTAATTTTTGCAAGAAGATAATGTACTTTCTCCCAAAAATCTTTCAAGAATGAACATGTAATGAAGAAATGCAAATAATCTTCTTCTTTTGTTTTACAAAAATTGCATGTATCGTTCTCAGATAATTTCCACTTTAATAGTAGCTGCTTTGTAGGAAAAATATACTGAAGCAGTTTCCATCTGAAAATTTTTAACTTATTTTCCTTTAAAATTTTAAATGTAAAATCGTATACAAATGACATATGTGGTACGTTTTCTAATTTTAGATATCTTGTCCAAATGTTGATACCGATTGGCTTTATATATTTTTTATCTACTAAAGTTTTATAGAATATTTTATTGTTGATATCTTTTGTTTCAATTTGTTTATTTTGCCATCTTAATTTAACCTTACATAATTATATTGATTATACTCTTAACGGAGTTTTCTTTTTCTAAAACTTGCATCCATTCTTTTGGGATGCAGGATTTTAACATCTTAAACTCTGCAATCCAATTTGTTTTATTAATTAACTTTTTTAAAATAAAACTTTCGGATAAATTTCCTTCACGATCCAATATGTCGTTAATATACCCTTTTAACCCAGTTCGGGAAAAACAAGCATTTGTTGCGATATTTAATATATTTTTTTCCCCAAATAATCTGTTTTCTAATATTAGAAAAGTGATTAGAAAATGTTGATAAACCTCCTCCTGTTTTAACCCAACTTGAAATTACTTGTAAATAAAAATCGGGCATTGTTCCAAGTCCGTCTATTGATTTAATATTATCTAAATTCATGTTAAAGACAAGAAAGTTTTTACCAAAATTGTTAAAATATTAAGTAGGAATAATCTTCCAATTCGGCAGATTGGTTGTTGTTAATTTAGAGACCCATGAGGCTTTCAGTGCTGTAAAATAACTGTCAAAATCAATCATTCTTAACCCCCCTTTTGGGTATTCGCCAATAAGTGTGTTTCTTTTTACTTTGTCATTTTTTCCTTCCCAAATATATTTAAAATACAGCAGCTTTCAATTTCTTTCAAGTAAATATCTGGAACTTTGCACGAAATAGCCAAAAATGTAAATTTTGGTAATATTAAAGATTTTATGATCAATATTTTCCCAACCATTGTTAATTTTCTTTTTTCCCATGTTTTAATTAATGATTTCATGTTATCAATTTTAGGTTCCCAATTTAACTTTTCACATTGAAGTCTATCGTGACCAAAATAAATGCCTTAAGCTTTGATGGGTTTGTCTGTCCAGCGTATGCCC
The DNA here is from genome assembly GCA_019925275.1 of Mytilus edulis. Lineage (NCBI taxonomy): Eukaryota > Metazoa > Mollusca > Bivalvia > Mytilida > Mytilidae > Mytilus > Mytilus edulis. The sequence goes on from CM034361.1 coordinate 55,584,953, forward strand.
TCAATCTTATCTACGCTGTTTTTAAGCGCCCCAATCCAAATTTCTTCTATTTTATTACGGTTAAGCTTCAACTCTGAGAAAGAACCAAATGTTTCAATTATATTCATAGCTTTAGATATATCTTATTTTGAACTACAAAATAGTGTTGTATCATCAGCTAATTGCGATATTTTGATGCTATGTGTTTTATTTTCTATAGTGATACGAAAACCTTTAATGTTTGAGGTTTGCCCCAATCACTCTGTCATAATTTCGACCGATAAAACAAAAAGTAAAGCCAATAAAGGACACCCTTGACGGATTCCTCTAGAGTTTTCAAAAATTTCGGATACCCATCCATTATTTATTACTCACGTCTGTATTCCCTTATTCAATGTTTCCACCCATGATATGAATAATTCATTCAAACCAAAATGTTTTAGAACACTTAACATAAATTCCCATTCCAAACAATCAAAAGCTTTTGTAAAATCAACAAATATTATAGCCCCATCTATTCCGTTTGATTCTGCATAGTCCATTATATCTTGGATTTGCCGTAAATTAAATCCAATAAAACGATTTTTTACATATCCGGTTTGATCTTCATTAATTAATTTAGGAAGAAGTTTTTTAAGTCTCTGTGCTAAAACATGAGATAGTATTTTCAAATCTACATTTAATAATGATATTGGACGATAATTGTCTAAAGATAATGGATCATTTTTTTTAATAATAAAGTAAAAACACCTGTTCGTTGTGTATATGAAAGAAGTTTTTCCTCATGTCCCTTATTTAGAACTTTTACCAACATTGTTTTTAATTTTTCCCAGAACGTCTTATAAAATTCTAATGTTAAACCATCTAGAACCGGGGATTTATTTAGTTTCATCGTGTTAATAGCTTTAGTACATTCATCTATAGTAACCTCCCCATCACAAATTTTAAAGTCATCTACATTTATCTCCCTTTCCATAACAGTACCACCTACATATTTATGCAGTAGATCTTTATTTGGAGCTGTGGTTTTATATAATATTTAATAATAGTTTTTAATCGTTTCTAAAATTTGTTCTTGGTTTGTTGTTACCTCGTTATTTTCATTTCTGAGTTTGTTAATGTATAGATTTTTTTACTTGTCGCTGTTTTTCTAATCCCAGAAAATAAGAATTATTCTTTTCCCCTAGTTCTATCCATTTCTCCCTTGATCTAATTTGAGCCCCCTTTGCTTTATATTCATAATTTGTCTAATTGTAATTCCAATTGTTTTATATTATTTATTAGTGTTTCATCTTCGTTTAATTGTTCATCTCTATTGTCGTTAAGTGTTCTAATTCGCTTTCTAATTTTCTTGTTGTCTCCCTTGATAATTTCGATTTTCTTTTACAGTATAGAATAGATTCGTCTCTAATTTCAATTTTTAGATTGTCCCATAATAGACGGATATCGCTACTGTCACTATTGAGTATACGATTTTCGAACTGATTTATTACTCTGTCGATTGTTTTTTTATATTCAATATCCTTTAAAACAGAATTATTTAGTTTCCAGTATCCATTCCCTCTTTCTGAAGCCCCTATCTTAAAGTTTAAAACTATCCCTTGATGGTCAGTCACTTTAATCAGTGCCGGTTTAATTTTACAATATTCAACGAGAGACTGAAATTCTTTTGCAATTAAAATTATATCTATCCTACTAGCTTGTGTTTTATCCTTTCTTCTCCATGTAAACTGTTGTGTGTTTTTATGTAAAATACGCCAAATATCTATAAAATTGTGATTTTTCATAAGAACTTTTAAACTATTAACAGGTTCAGAAAATTTCGTATTTTTATTTAAGCTTTTCCTATCTAAAGTCTTCAACGCTTCATTGAAATCGCCGGCAACCAGAGTAATGCCTATAGAATTTTCTTTTATAAAATTGTTTACTTTTTTAAAGAAAGAATTTCTATCTGTTCTATAATTTGGCGCGTAAAGACAAACTAAAGACAATATTACATTGTCCATTTTCACATTTAATAAAATAAGTCTTCCGTCATTATCGTAGAATTTATTAATAACCTCAATGTTTGCATATTTGTTGATACATGTCTATTGCTAACCCCGTACTTGCGGTAGTTCTATGACTGCAGTGAAAAATAAGATCAGTTTCCTTTTCTAGACTAGCCCTAGCTTCTTCATTGAGATGTGTTTCTTGTAAAAGGGCAATGGAACACTTATTACGTTTAACCCAATCTATAACTCTTAATCCTTTTTCTTTATTTTGTATACCATTAACATTTAAGTGTACATAAATTAATATTTGTCATTGTAATGATTATTTAAAAGGTAGTTTAATTTCGTTGACTTATCTATACGTCTAGGTCTATTCAATTTCATTTTATAGATGAAAAATGAATGTTTATCATCGTTTTTACCTCTATAAGAATAAAATTGTGGATCGAATCTGTCAATCAAATGATTTACCTTAATTTCACTTTCAATGTTTACATTCTTTTCCTTTAAATAACTTTACACATATAATTCACGTGTTATCCATCTAAATTTTATGGGTTAAATTGAAATTCACATGAATATGGATTCAATGAGGTCGAGTTATTCACTTGCAAGTGAATAATTCAAAATTAATGTTTTATAGCTTATTTTGACAAAATTGGCCCATACTGGCTGCTAAGAGCTAATCATTATTTCACGTTTTTCATTTCAATATTGATTGAGCAATTAAAAAAAGTTATTAAATTTCTTTATACATCTCGTAGCTAGTGCCCCTTTAAAATAGTGTTTTGTAATTTTACATATTTCCAGAAAATGAAAAATTTATTCAGCGCTAAAGGCAATTTTTATTATCATTAAAACTTACATCTAGAGACATCAGTGGCCAAAACCAATGAATAAGTATCTAGAAGATATTACATATATAGCCTTTCTTCTTACATTGTTGGTAGCCGTTAATTTCCGTTAATTTTTTTGGATCGATACACGTTTTGTATTCCTGGCCAACATACCGTTTATTATTCAAAGAACAGTTTAGTAATAAACCAAAGTATTGTTAGAACCTAAGTTACACATATTTGGATATGAAGATATGCATTTGAGATTCAAAGACTGACAGATCTTTTGTTGCCCTGTTGTAAATTTTTTTTTCGAGAGACTCCAGTTGTATGGTAATATTGGGAAATAAATATGATTTACGAGTCTTCTTACTTGCTTTCAGATCAATAACAGATAATATATTTAGCCTTCGGAAGGGTAAGACGATTCTGCTCCAAATTTGCTCCACGTTGTGAATCTTTCAAACATAAACTGAATTTTAATGATATTTCATCATAACCAAATGCTCTCAATCTCAACCCTCGGCCTTTTCAATAATAATAAGTGAACTAACACAAAAATACTATTTCATTAACAAACTCTAAAATGCAGTCCAAAATGGTGACCACAAAAATCGAGTTTTTTGTATCAACTGCAAAAATGTTCAGAGTAGAACTTAATCTTTGTTTGAAAGAAAAATGGAAGAAGCTTAATTTCCGAGTGAAAGCTATGTAAGTAGTGTTTTAGAAATGTATTATAATAAATCAACTAAAATGTTTACCCTTTTTTCATTTTAAAAACTCACTTTATTACAACTAAAACATGTAAAATAATAAAGTTTCAAAGTCTAAGTCAACATACCGTGACTAAGGTGGTAAGGAGCAACTAATCTCTCTATGGAAATTTGATATGCTTATGCTTATAAAACTGCATACCAATTATCATTGACCTACCTCTAATGGTTCCCCATAAACTGATCTAATCACAAACATGAAGCAAAGTTTTAAAATCAATAGACCACGACTGAGGGGGGGGGGGGGGGAGGGGGCAGGACCAAATAAAAGGTAATGAGATGTGCCATTACTAATACAAATGCATACCAAGAAATCCTTTACCTACCGCTAGTGGACCACAATAAACTACACTTAAGCACAAACTAAAACATTGTTGACACCACCGCTGTCTACACCGGAAACAGTATACCTATGTCTCGCTTTTTGACTTCATTAAGTCGAGACAAAAAATAGCTTCTGTATGACAATCCTCTGTTTGCTCTTGATGAATGTAAATTCAGAAATGCATATCAAACTCAGCATCTAAGGATGAAAACCTTTCATTTGCTTTGTTGCAATTGGAAGATCGATTTGTTTAAAGAATTTTTCATAAATACTTCTGGTAGATTTCAATGTTAAAGTCATACACTCACATTTTAACAAATACAGCGCGTAATTACTTTTAACATGCTATCTCTTTACATTTCATTTTTCTGTCTATTTGATGTGTATCTAAGTTGTTATGTGTAACCCAAACGAAACGCGCGCCTGGCGTAACAAATTATAAGCCTGGTACCTTTATAACTAATTAGATCACCGGATCGAGGGCACTACTAATGGACGCTTTGTCCCTGAGGGTATCGTCAGCCCGTCAGCACTTCGGTGTTGACATATATATATATATATATATATCAATTATATTGTAATTTTTGTAAATTCACTGTTTACAAAAGTATAAATACTAAGGATTCTCTTATCCCAGGCATAGATTATCTTAGTCGAATTTGGCACAACTTTTTTGGAAATTAGGGTTCTCAATGCTCTTCAACTGTATACTTGTTTGGCTTTCTAAATTTTTGATCTGAGCGTCACTGATAAGTAGTATGTAGACGAAACGCGCGCCTGGCGTAACAAAGTATAAGCCTGGTACTTTTGATAACTATTTTGTATATTTTGCACTGCAATTGTCGGTAAAGTTATGACAGTATTTCTTGCCTCAAGTTCCTTGCAATCTTAGTTATTTTTTTATAAATCCACGCATACTCAGATGTAGCATATTTGACAACTTAAAAATGATTTCTTACATGCCGGTACTAGGGACCTTATTGAACTTGTTATAAGATCGAAGCTTTTTCTCTATCTTGAAGTCTTCATTGTTACTGTGACCTAGGACAGCTTTTTTTAGAAATATATTTATTTTTAGTTTAAAAAATAGACAGAAGACATAGAAGGAAAAAAGAAAGGGAGTGGAACTGACAATATTAAAAAACAACAAATAAGACAAACAGACACGGAAAAAACCAATTATATTTATATGGTACATGAGTTGTACTAACATTAATAAGTTTATCAAAATATTCTAAGACTATAGAGCAATGTTAAGTATGAAGTAAAAGTTAATATAAATAGCACGATATTGTAAGAAACTTCATATCGTTCAGTAGTTTTATAGATAAGTTTAAAGTAACAAGTTGTATATCAATTGTAAAGTATGATTGTCAAAACTTCATATACATATTATACATGTACTGTTATATTAAGATTTATAAACAATCAATATGGGAACATTCATTGATTAAGTTATCGACAGAAGTGAGCTTATAGCGAAACATTACAGTATAGATGGTTCCATAATCATCCATATGCTTACGGTTAAAACAACATGTTTTAATCGATCCCGAAAACGTAGATCCTAAAAATGAATATAGTTACAAAATACACAGAATACAGCCCCGTTACAAATGGTTTAAACTGATAATAATTCTTATTCTTTCTTTTTTCAAAATTACAGCTGTATAGGAATAAAGGTAAAACCGTTATAATAATCTACCGCTGCTCAAAAGTCATAAATCGATTTAATGTAAACAAAATCCGGGTCACAAATCAGAACTGAGGGAAAATATCAGAGGAAACAACACGGAACAATAGAAACACCGAACTGCTACATACTAGACAAACAGCAACATACATAGAAACGGACTATGTGTAAACAACTGCCATAATCCTGACTTGGTACAAGTCATTTTTATAAAAGAAGTGGTAGGTTGAATTTGGTTTTATGGCTAGCAAAACATCCGGCTTATATGGCAAAGTTTAAATTATAACTCAAAAAATTACGTGACAGGAATACAGTACAAATAAATGCAAGAACATTCAGGATAGATAAAACAATAATAAATAGTATAATAGTACATGTCAACATTTAAGTTAACAGAACAGCAGCGACCATCAAAATTAATTTACGACGGAACACAACTACAGCACACTTGAATAATGAACTGTGCGGCTGACGAGTGTATATCAACGCCACAAAAACTGACGTCGCAGTTAAATGTCGAATACTACAATATTGAATTGGGAATAAGTTTGTAATGGTGTTGAGATTGAATATTTATCAACAAGGAATACAAATACGTATTAGTCGGTATCTATTCAAATTTTGCATTTTCTCGTACATATTATCATTAAGGCATATCTAACTTCTTCTTTTTTTTTTTTTTTTTTTAGCAAAACAGTAAAAACTGCCAAACTAGCCTTATAACTACTGAATATTCAGATATGAGCAACAGATCCATTCAAAATTAAAAACCAATTGTTCAGAGAACAATTGAAGGTCTTTCCATCAGTTAATATCTAAATCAGTCTAAAATGTCAGTTCATATGGCTTTATGATATATAGATATGAATTTAAAGCAAAGGTCAAAATCTAGAACGTCAAATTAACCTATGACCTTGACCTCAATTTCAAGGTCACAAACTGAGGATCTCAAGTCAAAAGACCCTAGGTCTCTAATATGTATGGTTAGTAAGTTATATCACTTTACATATAATTTTAGATATGATAGGGGCGAAAACTCCCATTCATTGTCTACGCACCCTTTCAAATAAAATTATTGAGTTACGACATGTCGCAACTAACAATTTAGTCAAAATAATTTGTCGATATCTTATAAGGTTAATGAAAATGAGTGAAAATAAGCCAAATTCAAAAATTAGAATATGACCTTGACCTTTGACCTTGACCTAAATTTCATTTTTTTGGACCAAGGACCTCAAATCAAAAGATCCTAGGTCTCTATCACTTATGGTTTACAAGATAGAAATGCATATCACTTATATCAAATGCATAAGGGGAAATAACTCTCATATGGAGCGTTCATATCGCTTCGGTCAAAATAGGACAAATCATGAGAAGGGTATAACGAGCAATTTTGTAAAATAAATTTGTCGTAAAAGAGGAACGAAAAATACCAAAGGGACAGTCAAACTCATAAATCTAAAACAAACTGACAACACCATGGCTAAAAATGAAAAAAAGACAACCAAAAAACAGCACACATGACACAACAAAGAAAACTTAAGAATAAACAACACGAACCCCCAAAAAAACTAGGGGTGATCTCAGGTGCTTTGGAAGGGTAAGCAGATCCTGCTCCACATGTGGCACCCGTCGTGTTGCTTATGTGATAACAAATCCTGTAAATAGTCTAATTCGGTAGGTCACATTCATGAAAGGGAAGGGGATTGTAGTTACAAATCTTTTACGGTTGCGAAGGAGTCGTGGACACAAGGAAAACAGTGTTTGGGGAGATAACTCCTACAAAGTAAAGTATTCGGTTACGCAGGGTAAATTTCAAAAGCGCATAAACTGTTCGATATTATGTACCAAATATCTAAGCGACATATTGAGAAAAAAATGTTTATCGCAAGAACAAAATTTGGCGGAAGAAGAAGAAAAAAAAATAATCAGAAGAAAAACAAAAGGTCTTTCCACAGAAAAGTGGAAAGACCTAATTATGTCTTGCTACAAAATGCATTTTAAAAAGAAGTTTATATTCGTAAAATATTTTTTTTGTTACACAGTATTGACAAAGAGTATTTACAAAAACCAATAATATTGAACCCCTAGCAATATGGAAAAACATATAGATAAAGCACATAAGCAAAAATTGAATACAAAATACATAAATACCATAGCACAATAACACAATGACGGGATGTATAAATACCGAGCCACGTCAAATGGATACCAAAAAATAGACCTTAACAATTAAATCCATAACTTACCAAGACAAATAAAAGAACACACGTAATTTCATAGTTGTATCATAAAAATGTAATTATCTTAATGAACTTGTTGACGTGTAAATTCATTGATTCCACATTTTTAATATGAAGCTCGGCATACAAAACATGCCTCGGTCCACGCTTTTACAGCTTAAATAGAGTATAAAAAAGCATTCAATTCTTGAATATATAGAATTAAATAAAAACATCTAAAGGTCATCATAATTATCAAGTCACTAACATCAACTGTACAATTAACCAGATTGTACCTTTTGAGAATATGTTAGTTCGGATAATAACAAGATAACGTGACATCATTTCAACAGAAGTACTTCCAGTGTGCCTTTAATTATCGCCTAAACATTAAAAAAGTAACAAAAGCGGCTCCGATTTTAATAGTAGTGAGTTGTAAATTCACCATCGTAGGTGCGGCTGAATTTACTTTGGTGTCATCCCATGTACTTTTACATTCATCAAAAAGTTTTGTCTTTGTTTGATGGAAGGCTGATAAGGTTTCACGGTTACTTCCTGTTTTAGCTAAATGTAGACCATTGTAGCTGTCCTGAAGTGTATTTCTATCAAATTCGATTCCAAACCGAATTACACCATCTGTGGTTCCTTTGGTTGAGCTTGATAACCATAGCACAACACTGTATGTTTTATCCGGGTTTTTGACGACAAGTCGATTCATCTGTCCGTTAAAAAACTCAATGTTCGGTTCTTTGTCTTTACGAAACAACAGAATTGTGAACTCAAACCATGGAAAAGTTTTACGTAAAGTAATAGACATGTCTTCAGCAGATATGTGTTTAGTTTGTACTATACTTTTTATTGGAAAGGCAATATCTTGACAGGATTCCGCAGCACAGTTTTTAAATTGCAAAGACAAATACGATGTAATGTTATGCAAAATTTTCTGGCAAGTTGTTTTATAAGTTACAGAACTGTCGTCATATTTAAGGGTCTCCGCTGCAACAGATGCTGTACATCCTTGTATATAAAGACCCAAAATGTAATTAAATACCTGGCCAATCTGACTCGCATTACAATAGCCGACGCTATCCCTAATTTGTTCAAACAATGTGTTTTGTAAGAATGTTAATGGATTCCCAGTTAAAATGTCGCCTACTTCTCGAGTATATTTGAATTTGTCGTAGCATCTAATTAATCTGTCTTTTTCGGCCTTTGATGTCGGGCTCTCTGTATAGAGTAAAAAATTGGCATGACAGTCTCTTATTTTATTTCCAGCTACTGCCACACGGTTTTGTAAAATACTTATGTCAAGCTTTTTTGATAGTTTTTCCACTTTAGCACCAACACTTGTTATTTCCTTCTGCAGTGTGTTTAAGTTGTCATGTATTTCATGAAACCCCCTTCGAATTTCATCTTTTATATTGTCTCCATTAAAAAAATCGATAATTGCCGGTATAGTATTAATGAGATTAAGAGCCCCTGATACAATCGTCCCTACTGTTCCGCCGAGGTATGCAGAAGCAAGAGTTCCCGATATACGTATACCAGTTTTCAAAACTGCAGGTAATTCTCGCTTTTCCCTCTCTGTGGGGCTTTCCACATTTTGAGAGTCTTTTGAATGTTGAAATCCACAAATGCTTACACTTAAGCACACACATAGAGAAAGATATATAATCTGAAAAAGAAAACTATATATGACAGACGGAAATCCCAACATGAATACTACTTTAGCAATGCTTAATAATTTTAATTGAATTTGATGGATTTTGATATTTTGTGTCCGAAATGTGTTTCAACTGTGTATTTTATATATAATTCTGGTCATACATAGTAAGGGGTATCGATGTGACATTCTCGGTTTATGGTATTTATTCCCAGAACCAAATACAAAGGGAAGGTAACCCTAAGCCGGAAATGTCACAGTATATACGTTGTCTGCAACCGGAATAACAGCTACCAGTATACAACAGATTACCCTGTCTTAATGTTTGAATGTAAGTTGTTTTTGCGTCTAATAACGATCTTTTGAGTGAAGCCAAAATTGCTACTGATTTAACAGTTTGTTCTTAGGGTGCGCTGTTACAATAAAATTAACGGTATCAATTTTCTTGCACCAGATGCGCATTTCGACAATACATGTCTCTTCAGTGATGCTCGTGGCCAAAATATTTGAAATCCAAAGCTCATATAAAAGATGAAGAGCTATAATCCAAAAGGTCCAAAAAGTATAGCCAAATCCGTGAAAGGAATCAGAGCTTTGCATGAGGGAGATACATTCCTTAATTTATAATAATTTCTATCGTTTTGTAACAGCAAATTTTAATTACACAAAAAATCCGTTTTTCATGCCAGTACCGAAGTACTGGCTACTGGGCTGGTGATACCCTCGGGGACTAATAGTCCACCAGCAGAAGCATCGACCCAGTGATAGTAATAAAATTAACGGTATCAATTTTCTTGCACCAGATGCGCAGTTGTAGGGAAGGCTATTCACTCACCAACATGTTTAACTCCGCAAAATTTCGTTATATGTCTGTTCCAAGTCAAGAATCTATAGTTCAGTGTTTGTGGTTCGAACTTGGTTCATGTCTGAGACTTTTATATTTGATTTTCGTGTATTGTTTTTGTTATAAATATACAGATTGATGACATTTTATTTTATGGTACTGACTTAATCAGCAAGGTCTTTAACCATTATTTTGAAAAGTTCAATGACAGCTCCCATTTCGTACTACAGAGTGTACGGTAGCAATGGGAGACTTTTCAACAAGTCCGAATAAAGCAAACATGTAATTTTGTACCTGTTGTTTGTACAATAGTTGGCTGACTGCAAGGGGGAAAAGAAACAAATTTGAAATTTCATTTAACAAAAGACCAAATCAGGTCATGTTGTTTGATTAAATTGGACATAAACGGCAATCTAGATCAATCATTAACTGTCCTATAAAAATTGTATCTTTCATTATCCAGGTTATGTCTTTCTTCATCAGAAAATATAAGGATCGAACAAACAACAATTAAAGTCCACGATATAATAATTCGTGTCCGGCGTAAAAGTTCAGTACAATTTCGACAGGAAAAATGGGGATGTTCTACAAAAATATTTCTGAATGATAAGATATATAAAAAAAAATTAAAAAAAATCCATTTTTCTATTGCAATATCGTCAAACACATTTGACTTCTCGATCCTGTTGATATTGACAAACGTGTAAATTATTGTGATTTATTGTCTTTTGTCCTTTTGTTTGGACAAAGTCTTGTCGGGATTTCATCGATTGTATATTTTGAGAACCCTCTTAGTAACTTTTGCTATCTCATTTTATTTCATTAACTGTCTGTATGCATGTATGAACATTTCTATGTGTAATTTTTCTTAAAATGTGTTCCAAGTCAGGCTGGGTCACAATGTATTCGATTATTATCTTTTAACAGTGAATGAACTTAAACATACTGACTCTATCTGAGAATTATTTTTATTATAACAACGCTCAATGATTACGTGATATAGTTTTCCGTTGTTTTAGTTGGTAGACCAACGAAAATCTACACAATTCTTTCTCCACGTTTTATCGACAATAATAAAATTAAACATAGGAAAGTATCTAAATGTACTTGTGTTTGTTTGTACTGTATTTGTGTCATGTAGTGTTGTCATTTGTTTTTATCATTAAAGATTTTTTAACATTGCTTTATACGCGAGAGGTTCGGCTAGCCATAAAACCAGGTTCAACCCGCCATTTTCTATTTCAAATAGCCAGTAACAAGTCAGGAATATGGCAGTTGTTATCAAATGGTCCCTCGATTCTATGTATGTTATGGTTTATTTTTGTTGAACTTCAGTGTTTCTGTTGTTTTGTTGTTCTGTTGTTTTCTTCTTGATATGTATCCCTCGGTATATTAGTGTGTAACCCGGATATGTTTTCTCTCTATCGATTGATAATTTTTGAACAGCTGTATACTACTGTTGACTTTATCTTCAATTTTGTATGCTCCAATTTGTGGATATCATACAAATGCATATCAGAAATACATACCGTATGTGTCATCTTTTGTCTTCTTTTATATATCTACAAGATATTAATGAATGAATGAATGAATCCATGACCGGTTCAGTTGCGACAAAAGTTGTGAAAGGAAAAAACAAATGAATTGCTCTTTTAAATGTGTGACTGCTTTTCTTATACAGAGTGGACAAAATAACCAAGAAAGAAGCTGACATGACAAATGTGAAATTTAAATATCTTTTTAATCAAACGCGACAACAACTAAAATTATATGGTTTTTGTCTTTCATTTGACCTTGGACTGAAATAATGTCGATACTATCGATTCAGACTATTGCCTGTACAAGAAAAAAAAAAGAGACAATATCTACGGTTTCCACATCAAAATGTGTTGACAATTTTTTTCAAGAATATAAAATAGTGTTAATGTCACCTGGCTCAAAGGCCACTTGAGCTTTTTTCATCACTTCGTCGTCTAATTTTAGAAATACGAAGAAATAAACGACACTGTGAGTTGATTTATTTGGCAAAACTTTTATGGATTTTTGGTCATCAATGCTCTTCAACTTCGTACTTTATTTGGCCTTCTGAACTTTTTTGGATTCGAGCGTCACTGATGAGTCTTTAGTTGACGAAACGCGAGTCGGGGCGTAAATACAAAAATTAAATCCTGGTATCTATGATGAGTTTATTTGCTATTGACATGTCGTATTTATATTTCAAGCAACTTTTTTAATTTGAAACATAAGATAAGTGCTGAAAATGAGACATTAATGGACAATTATTCACTGTAAACAATTGTGGTCAGCCTAGATATCAAACAACGTTGACACAACAGAGAAAAATGTAGAAGTAACAAAAAAATGTATCCTGTGGATTTGAAGATTATCAATCTCTAAAAAAAGAAATTATCATACTTACCAAAAATTCAAAACGGAAATCATAACATTATTTGCACAATATGATACTTACCACTGCAAATATGAAAGCATGTTATTGGTGCTAGATATATAAAAATATATAATATGATTTGATTATGGCCTTGTGTAAATCTTTTTATTCATAACATGTTTACACAAATCTGAGCAACCTCTTATGTATTGATGTAATGTGTAAGATAACGTCAATCGGTGATTGTCAGCTGAAAAATCTATGTCAAAGCTGCTTTGAAAATGATAAGTTATCTTTTTCTTTGTAGAACGAACTCGATAACATAATCAAGGTAAATTTGTGATACCAAGGAAACACCTATTATATAATTATCTATACCCGTATAGCGGTTTATTTTCGCGGGTGTAAAATTTCGCGATTTTCATTGAATAAGGTATTCTAAAAATGTTGGCGGTTATTATTTTGGCGGATTCAAAACTAACTAAAACGAACTAAAACAAAAGAAAATAAGCGAAAATTTGCACCCCGCGAAAATAATCCGCTATACGGTATTAAAAACCGCTTTACACGTTACCTAGCATTTTTAACGAATACAACACTATAAATTTTGTGCGTACGTTCTGGTTTGACCTCCATTAAATACTCTCAAACAACTAAACATGTAAGCTAGGTATGATGAACCAATTAAGACGACAAGTCTGCTGTTCTAATTTGTATATCGATAAGCAAGAGAAAAATCAAGATAACACAGAAAAAATTGAGGATATCACATGAACTCAAAAACGAGTGAGAACGAATGAGTCAATAGGATCAACCTATCCTGATTTGTATGCATCATATTTTATGCTAATTTACACTCATTCAAAACGTAACAATCGGCAATTGAAAACAATCGGTTAAATATTGTGACTGACCATGTCTATGAAGATCTAGACAGGGAAAATTTGCAGTTGAGTTGAAACACCAACACTTCTTATCGGTCAACTTATTTGGCATGGTAAACGTAACATTCATGTAGTGTTGATTTCAGTAAATCTTCTTCATGACATTATTGGAGCAGTTTTTATGAAAACATCACACCCATGTCATATGATGGACCAGAGTGCATGTTATTGCTGAGAAATTGGAAATTTGATATCACCACGTTTGTCATATATTTTAGAGTGAAGTTAACTCTGGGTTAATATCGTAGACAAAGTCAAGATTTGAAGCATATATCCGACTTTGGACGTTTCCTTACTCTCAAATTACCATTGATATATAAAATGTAAATTTTTCGAAATACAAAGGATGTTCTTATCCCAAGCATAGATTACCTTACCTGTATTTGGCACAACTTTTTGGGACTTGGGTCCTCGATGCTCTTCAACTTTGTACTTTTTGACTTAATAAATATCTTAAACAAAACGGTATACTAATATATGTGTCCTCCAGTTTGATTTCCAACAATAAAATTTACTCACCAGCTGATTTGAAAGTGTTTTCACGAGAATGTAGGCATACGATTTGTTTTAAAAACGGAATGATATGTATAAGAACAAAGATAAAATATCTAGGTCAAGGTGCATTCAAATGTATTTGATGATGTTATCAAAGTACTGTCAATATTGATTTTAGTTCAGTAACATTATATCATATTTAGCGCTTTCTTCACATGGCATCTCTAACATCAATATGTCACATTATTGGTTAATGTAAACTGCTTCCTTGCCTTTTCCATTTAGAAGATATTTCAAACAAGATAATAGTCTTAATAAATTATAAATGTTCTTTTGCTTTAAATTAAAAATCATTTCATTTGTGAAAAGTCAAAGCACAGACAAATCACCAATCTACTAGACAATGCTTGGAAGCTAAGAGGACTTATGACCTGCATTTCCTAAATTCAAAATTTTAGGAAATTTACAAATTCAAAAAAAACAATCTGGGTCAGCTCCTTCACTGCTTAATTGATTTTTAATTTTCGAAGGTATACTCTACTCAAAATAGATTTGATGATCTTTTATGGACAAATTTTGTCATAAAACCCCTTCCCCCCAACCACCCATCCACCACACCATAAGTATTCATAACTCTTTGGCAGAATGTTAAAACAAAAATAAAAACGCACATGAAATACAATAAAATTAAATGATTTTTATGAGAAAAACAACTGTCCCTCCACCTGTCCGGTTCTGAAGTGTTTGTTGGTACTTTATTTTACTCTAATCTAGTCTGTAATGTTATAGGGTTGCCATCGTTTACCATTTACATTGATTCATGTTAACGACACATGATCATTATAATCATAAATATTTTTTTTTAAATATTGTTATTCAGAATATGGTACCTCAAATTTTGTGAATTGGTTATCATTACTAGTTATGATAATTAAAAAAAATGATATTCGTCATGTTAAAATTAAGGAATGACTAAAATGTGATTTGTAAAGTAAAATATAAAAGCGTCTTACGTTCTATGTGATTATCTAGACACCTGTCTTGTTGAGATAATTTGTGTAACCCCTTCAATGGCCTTTTATTGTTTGAAGGGTACCTATCGAATTCAGGTACACCTCGAATCTTCTTTATTTATATAAGAATTGTAGTAATGTGTTTAAAAAGTAAAATTACAAAAACACCAAAGTCCAAGAAAATTAAAAGCTAAAACACATCAAACGAATTAAAAACATAGAAGTGAACTCTAAAGTTTGTATGATATTACAGAAGGCATAATGAGTAAAAAAATAAAGAAATTTTCTACATTTGAAAATGCCTGTACCAAGTCAAGAATATGACAGTTGTTGTTCATATGTTTCACGTGTTTTGTCATTTGATTTTGCCATGTGATTAGGGACTTTCCGTTTGAATTTTCCTAGGTTTAGTATTTTTGTGATTTTACTTTTTAGTATACGAAAAATGGACCAAAAAAAAAAAAAAAAGAACTTTGATTATTGAACCATGAAAATGAGGTCAAGGTCAGATGACACCTACCTGCTGGACATGTACACCTTACAATAACTCCATACATCGAATATACTAGACCTATGGCTTATAATATCTGAGATATGGACTTGACAATCAAAACTTTACCTTGTTCACTGATCTATGAAATTAGGTCGAGGTCAAGTGAAAACTGTCTGACGGGTATGAGGACATATCAAATATAGTAATCATATTACTCATAATGAGGTAATCATATTACTCATAATGAGAAAAATATTTTAACTTTTTTTCCAATTAGTCACTGAACCATGATAGTGAGGTCAAGAATAATGGATATATGACAGACGAAAACTTGGTATCATGAAGCATCTATATAAAAAGTATGAAGCATCCAGGTCTTCCACCTTCTAAAATATATAGCTTTTAAGTAGTAAGCTCACGCAGCCGCCGCCCGATCACTATCCCTATGCCGAGCTTTTTGCGACAAAAGTCGCATACTTGACTAAAACTACACATCTACAAATGATTTTAGGGGAATGAACTGATGAATTGTAAGGATCAACAGTGCTTCTTTATTGCCATCCGCAGTGTAACCTATGTTAAAAGATGTTAATGTTTCAGTTTAGATAGTTTTGATTTAAAGCATTGCAATAAAACATGTGTCTTGTCTTATATAACGACATAATTCAATTCATATTAGAAAAAAAAAAGACTTAGTAAGATTGCCAATGAGACAACTAGCCAACAACATCAGTTTTTACGCCACTATTTGTCAGTTTACAGCCTTAACCAATGACCATAAAATATACCATATAGCAAGAACAGGCCACAATGACGGAATATGAATCAAATAAAAGGAAATTGGATTTTACAGAGAGCAATTATGACAACAATAAAATAGAAACTGCTCGCTCGGTTCATGTAAGTAACGAATATAGAGCGATTAAACAGGTTTACTGATTTAGGACAGTGGTGTAACACAATAACTTGTTTGATCTTACCCTAAAGCTTGAATGTTTTTTGTGAGTATGAATAAAAAAATATTTTACAAACTATTACCAGCAGAAACAACATAAGCAGAATTCTGAATAGTGAAAAAGAAACAGAAGTTTCATGTCGGGGAATCAAAATCCAAAAGTAATTTGAAGCAGACACCTTAGGAAAAAAATCAACAAAAAACAAACTTAGTCTTTAGTCAAGAACCTGATGTTCAGTTGTTGTCCTTTGTTGATGTGGTTCATAAGTGTTTCACGTTTTTCGTTTTTTATATAGATTAGATACGACCGCTGAGGTCAAACTCTGAACAGATGGTACAAGTATGGACACATCATTCAAGCTTGATACAGCTCTGAATTTAAATTGAGATAAAAAAAATTGACACATTGTAGGTTGATGACACAGAATGAATGTGGTCTAAGAACTTAAAAAATGAAATTGGACATTTACCAATTATGCTCTAATATTCAAAATTTAAGATAATGGTTAGATTCAGCATATCAAAGAAACACAAGAAGTCATTTTTTTTATAAAATCAAACAAAGTTTTATTTTTGGGCCTCAATGTGGACCAATGTAATAACGGGGCCCAAAAAGCAAAAATCTAAATACATATATCAATGAACTCCATATATCCAATTTTTGTTGCAATTAAATTAAGTTTAATTGTGAACCCTTTGGACCTTAATTTAGACCAATTTGAAAACAGGACCCAAAATTAAAAATCTAAATTCACGGTTACATTTGGCATAACAAAGAACCCCAAAATTTAAATTTTTGATGAAATCAAACAAAGTTTTATTTTGGACCCTTTGGACCTCAATCTTGGCCAATTTAAAAACGGGTCCAAACATCCAAAAACTTAATACACGGTTAGATTCATCATGTTTAAGAACCTCAAGAATTTAACCGCATTGAAATTGTTCAAGAAATAAGCAATATATACAAAGTATTAGAAAGGTATTGTTATGGCCCCTTTTTGGCCTATATAATTCCTAAACTGTTGAGACCATAACCTCCAAAATCATTCCCAACCTTTTTTTGGGGTATGGAACCTTGTGTTTCTATTTTATAGAGATACATTTTTTTATACTAAAGGTATTGTCCGGAAACCAAATGTCTTCGGACGACGTGATAGTTAAGGATGTATTCTTCTGACTTTTCAGTCTCATTCAGTCTCTTTGAAATCTCGTTCTTGAATTATTTCCAACACATGTGATACAAGTGGAAAATATTAATGAATTTTTAAAATATTATAATCAAACATAACTCTGTGAAAAAATTGTGTATTTACAATGAATGATTTTTGAGTAATCCTGTTTTCAAATTTTACCACCAATCAAGTCAGTATTTTTAGCCAAAATTTTGAGAAAATGGGTGAGGGGTACAAAAAATGATTTTACAAGAACCATGTGCATCCCATATCATTTTTGTCTTTTAAAATTTCTAAGAAATGTATTTTTTCAATCATTTATAACAAAAAAAAAACTTAAATATTATGCATTTTGTTCTTAAAATTTAGAAAAATCACAAAAATACAAAATTGACAGCATGGTAAATTTTACACAAAAAAGCCTCAAAACTTTCTTATATTAACACCTACCTATATTTTTTTTTAAGTAAAATTTATTCAGATTGGTCCACTTCATCTTTATAGAAAGTATGAAAAAAAGTTTAATTATGGAACTGTGATTTTTTTCACGATAATAGCCCGAAAATAGGTAAAAATCGATGAAAAATGGAAAAATCATCAAAATTGGGCATTTTCAAAGGGCCGTAGCAAAAAAAGAAGTGCACCACCATATGATTTTTTCTTCATCAATTATTTTGTTACAGTCTTATAAACCCAAAAATCAGGTTAAGAAAAAAAGTTTAATTCTAGAAATTTTTGGCTCTTCAGAGGTGTACATTCTTAAGAAATAATTCTTTCATGCCATACTCTATGCTCATTTTAACATGGCTAGTCATTACATTTGTCAATATCTTAATACCGAGCGTAAGCGAGTTATTAAATGTTCACAAATAGAATGCTTACCCATGTAAAAATGAGCATAGAGCATGGCATGATAGAATTATTTCGATTTTAATAGGAATATTTTGAGCTTTATACTTCGAAACGGACCTATAATACACGCTCGAAGTGTCGCCATTTTGATTTGATGAGCCAAAAACATTACAGAAAATCAACAGTTTAATAATAAAAAAAGAACAGAAACATTTAAACTTACTTTTAGAATGTTTTTGTTTAACTTCCTAACAAGCAACACCAATAAAAGAGTCCATTTCGCTCTCCGTTGTTGTTTAAAATTAATCATTTTTTATTTAATTTTTTTAAATTGCAATTTCGATTGTGACGTCAATCACGTGCAGCCAATGTTTAATTCGAATAAGAACATGTCTTTGTATCAAAGCTAAAAAAGAACGTCATATAAAACAATATATATATACGATTGCAATTTGTTTTAATTACGATTATTTTCGTTTTATTTTCTTCTCGTATTTATCTCAAAGGTAATTAACACACCACCCGAAGATCGGTACACCGCAAAGAATCCCAGGTGGTTATTAAAAGATGACTTCTATATGTGAATAATTATTTATTGTCAATTCCATAGTCAGATCTTCGGTGCTGAAAAATAATATCATGGATTAAGTAATTTTCTCTTAATTTGCTACTAAATGCTTAAATCAGTTGGAAAACAATTGTAAAATCCACTAAAAGCATAAATGACCTTGTAGTGATTTGGAACACAGTTCAAAAATGCCACAAAGCTCTTTAAATCAATCATTGAGTTAACCTTCATTATGTTTTTTGACGTCTAGCGTCGACGAGGTGTCTTATATAATTATGTAGATGAAACGCGTACCTGACGTACAAAAGCTACGAGCCTGATATCTTTAATGATTTGTTTGTATTGTTGAGCTGATATATGATCGTTTTTAAGCTTATTTGTATGTTTTTTTCTAAATGACTGGAACGTCGACTGTTATACAACTTAGTTTTCTTGAGAAAGCTATGCAAACACATCATATGAAATGAATTTATAATTAATAAGTGTGCTCTCCATCAACCATTTTTGAATAACTACAAAATGTTGATACATAATACACATTTAATGCATTATGTGTTATTCGTGCAAACCTGAAAACAACCTTCTCCTGGTGTTATGAACAATACCTATACTAAAAGGTAAAAAAATATTAATTTCGAATTATTTCTTACATCAAAACTAAACTAACTAACAAATTAAACACGATTGTATGATAACCATCTGTCAATGAAGAATTGAATGTAGGCTTTCTATTGTTGCAGATTCTTAAGTCGTATAGTTTGACGCATGGAATTATTAAACGTGCTGTTTCCAATTTTTACAACTTGTAACTGATACTGACAAGAAAAATTATTAACATGTCATTCGATAAAAAAATTGAATTCAAACATCTTTTTTTTTCAACAGAAATGTCGATAAACAATGCGATTAATTCTAATGTCAAACAACTTTCTTGAAAAAGTCATCTACAGAAGGATGCCAATACATTTTGTAGCTGATTTTTAATGTAGTATGTTGTCAAAATAAGGAAAAATACAACTATCAGGTCTAAATATTAATTGTCAATACATTTAAGTGGGCTCGGGAGTCTACCTCCTTCTTGGATTTTGAAAAAGCAGATAGCAATCGGTCTAGATGTTAAATGATATGTGCAAATGAATTTCATGTGTAAGTAGTTATCAAAGGTACCAGGATTATAATTTAGTACGCCAGATGCGCGTTTCGTCTACATAAGACTCATCAGTGACGCTCATATCAAAATAGTTATAAAGGCAAACAAGTACAAAGTTGAAGAGCATTGAGGATCCAAAATTCCAAAAAGTTGTGCCAAATATGGCTAAGGTAATCTATTCCTGGGATAAGAAAATCCTTAGTTTTTCGAAAATTCAAAGTTTTGTAAACAAGAAATTTATAAAAATAACCACATAATTGATTTTCATGTCAACACCGAAGTGCTGACTACTGGGCTTGTGATACCCTCGGGGACGTTACGTCCACCAGCAGTGGAATCGACTTCTCAAGTAAATATAGAAAATTATGTGTTTTATCATATTTACAGCTGTAGTTAAAAAGAACCCAGAATATTTTTGCTTTATTCATTATTTTTAAAACTTTGATATATAAGGCTAGATAACTCAGATATTAGGGAGTTTACGCAGATATATTAACTTTTATAATATAATGTGTTGGTAATAAGCTTTATTATCATGTAGCAAGAAAATGATTACGAACACACAATTATTTGTTTTTCTTTTCTGGAGTATATCATAAGATCTATCTTCTCATAATTTACCTTAAAATAATATGACGTAGTTTTCTTTTTATCACACAAAATTGTGTTTTCCTAGCATAATCAATACAAAATCTTACAATTTTACACAACCTGAAGTGTGTAAAAAAATACACACCGTGAGCCATACTATTATTATATTTCTGAAAAAAAAACATGACATGATCTTCATTTTGACAAATTTTCAAAATATTCTACAGATTATAATATATACACCTCGTCTACGTTAAGGGTGTTATTTTGATAATCATAATAAAAATGGTTTTATAAATCCATCCAATACGTTCATCATTCAAATATTGACAAGCGATTGGAATTCAAATGGGAACGTACTGGACCCCTGTAATTGCAAAATTAAAACAAAGTATATGTATACAAATAAATTTCAAAAGGACACAAGGTGACAGAATTTCCGAAATATTGTCATTTATTGTTTAATACATTGAATATATTTAATGACAGACACAACGATTAATTGTGGAAGAATCTTTCACCTTCTAGAATTTACTTCAATGTGGTATTAAGGGCATACGATACAGTATTGAACCTGTATTTACAAGTTATGAAAATTTGCATATAGGCTATTTTTTACCTCATTAAATCAAATATGTAATAAAAAATATACCTTCATGTGCTACTTTTTGAGTAAAATGAGTTCGAAATTTTGTATATTTGCTCAAAATTCAGATTTGTGTTTGTATTTTCTTTTTCGACAGAAAGACATAACTTTTTTTTTTAAAAGATAAACACAAAATGGTTTATGTTAAATAATCGGTAATTTCTGTATTTTATAAGTATCATTAAAAATTATGCAATTTTTATTCCGAAATAACTCTATATTTATCAAATGTTCATGAATAGAGGAAAAAACGTAATTTTTTGATGCATGTTTATCAAAATTAAAAAAATTGCGCTATTTACAGTTTTATAAAATTTGGGTCACATAATCTCCTTGCAAAATGAAACAAATTGCTGTTTTAAAAAATAGGGGTCCATGAACTCGTTTTCAAATTAAATCAGTTTGAATGATAAAAATCAGTCGAAAAATGCATCTTTTCCCGATATGTCAGAGTTTGACGTCGCGAAAATAACATTTTACGTTAGCAACGTCATTACATTCCCTGTAACTGTATCGTATGCCCTTAACACCAAGCATAATAATACTATGTATAATTCATAAAAAAAAAAATACAGTCCGAGTATTGACATACAAATCTTTTGGTGCATTTAAACTTATAAAACTGTGCTCAGTAAAAGTCAGACAGAAAAAACTCATTCAAAATGGACAACGCTATGGTAACACAAAACAAAAACGACTATATTACAACGGGCTCATAAAACACTGTATAAAAACTTCACCGACAAGTACTGTGTCATCATGACGGGTAACCAAATATAGTGCCAATTGTAGAAATTACGAGCATTCAGCGCAATGATAAACTATATGATCAGGGTCCGTGTATATCTGCGTCCATTCGTTTTTCGTTTTGAAATATCAAAACAAAAACAAAAAAAAAGTGTTCATTTCTTTTTGATTCATAAAACCAAAATGAAAAAAGAAAGTGTTTTCATTTTTCGTTTTTTGATTTCTTAAAAACCAAAACGAAAAACGAAAGAGTTTTCGTTTTTCGTTTTTGATTTCTCAAACAAAAAACGAAAAACAAAAGTATTTTCATTTTTCAATTTTGATTTCTCAAAAACTAAAATCGAAAAATGAAAGTGTTTTCATTTTTCATTTTTGATTTCACAAAAACAAAAAACGAAAAACGAAAGTGTATTTATGTTTATCTTTCCAACACAGTTTAATTGTCATTCAAAAAATGACAATGTTGTCATTTGTCATTCATTTAAAGGTCGTTAAAGTATACATGCACAGCGGTTGTCAGATCAATACTACTTTAATCGAAGATAATGTCGACGGATGCAAAAGTTTTTATCAATCTAAACAATAAGGGTGTGTGATCTTTACTTTTAAGTTTGGAGAGGTTAATCTAAGATGATAATATTGTAGCGTAACTAGCCTCTTTTACAAATAAAGCAAACTATATATTGTTTGCGAGGGAAGGGCTCAAGGACTCCAGAAGAACTGGAAAAAATGATACAAAATCTTTCACACTCTTTCTTAATCTAAAGCGGAAGTTTTAATTTATCTATTTTATTATGTTCTGGTCTCGGAGCAAAATATATAGATACAGTGTAAGACTTTTAGTATTTACATGTATGAACAATATCAAAAGACATATGTAGGATGATGAAAAAAATAATGTAATTCACAAAGTCAAGTATGTGGCTATTGTTAGTTTAAACATATTTATTAATAGTGGATTGGAAATTTTCTCACCGGAACGGTGTGCGATTTTGTCCCGTGTACATTTACTCCACATCTCTTTATTTTCTATTTCGGACCTGGACACGGCTCAATGCTAGTTTAGACCTCCAATGTTAAAGGTCATATGTTTTTTTTTAATTATTTGATGCCGTGGGATTGGGATTTTTAGCTTTAGTGTAAACCATGTCAGGTTTTTAACTTGTATTTACAGCAAAGATAGCCAGTTTTGTGTTCTGTAATATACTGTAACAGTTTAATTTTACTTGTCCGGTCGCGTCAGAACTTCTCAAAACATCTTCCGAACAATATCTGGACGTCGGTTTCGTGGGCATGTACAAAAATTATTGCTAAACCACACATGAACGTTCTTTAGTCTTCGTATATCTATTCCAACTTGAAGTATTTTTGAGTCTACGACAAGCAGAATATGATATTTTATACCATTAAATATTGAAGCCATAGTCATGAAGATCGATTACTTGATTAATGTTCCGTTAACGTAGCCGCAGAACAAAAACGCGAGAGCTACTTTTAAATATTTCTACTATTTTAAGTAGTTTTCCACTCACAAACACAATAATATTTTCAACAGTTATTAAAATATTATTTTTTTTACACTATTTAACTTTTATGTTGTTTTAAAATATCAATTTGACTTGAATTTGGGATCCCACTAACATGTTTAACCCCGCCACATTCAAAATGTATGTGCCTGTCCCAAGTCAGGAGCCTGTAATTCAGTGGTTGTCGTTTGTTTATGTGTTACATTTTTGTTTTTCGTTCAATTTTTGTGCATAAATAAGTTAGTTTTCTTGTTTGAATTGTTTAACATTGTCATTTCGGGGCCTTTTATATCTGACTATGCGGTATGGGCTTTGCTCATTGTTGAAGGCCGTACGATGACCTATAGTTGATAATTTCTGTGTTATGTTGGTCTCTTGTGGAGAGTTGTCTCATTGACAATCAAACCACATCTTCTTTTTTATATTTATATGAGTATATTAAATAAACATGTATATACCAAGCTAAGTCAGTTTATATCTTGTTTTTCGTCTGACTATACAAAAGGCGAGGAGAGCTACTTGAAAGATCAGGTTGGCTGATAAGCTGTCTATATAAAGTAATGGGACAATGCATGGCATAAAGACATCACCAAATCACCGTATGCAATACTCAAAAAGACATCCAGAGCTTACCATTTTGTCATCAACTACCCACCAACAGGCCGTGAGCTTTGGTTGGCTCTTAACTCAAATCCAAGAGCACAGCAAAATGTCAAAATATTCTATTCAAACTGGGTGACCTGGGAGAAAAACATTGAAATTTTCCAAAGAAACACACAAACCCCTCAACTTTTAATAAGGAGATTTGGTATTAATGCAAATGAGTCAACTATCCAACAAAGTTCAAATGTAGTGGATGTAAGTAATTTTATATAGGCAACCATATAATCTTCAACAATGAGAAAAACATACGGTATTGTCGGCTACAATAGTCCATGAATTGAAAAATATGAAACAGTTCAATTGAGAAAAATAACAGCCTATTTTAAAACAACATGAATTACGAAAAACACATATAAAAGACATCAACAAACGAAAACCATTGAACTACATGCTCCTGAGTTGGAGCAGGCACATGCAATATATTGTGGCGTTTAACATGCTTGTAAACAGCCGGGACAGTTTTGTTACATCACAGCATAAGAACAAACTATACAAATCAGTGGAAAAGGGCTTAACGTATGAGATCGATACAAAACAGAAGGAAAAAAAGGTCTAACAAAAACACATACCGAATGTGGCAGGGTATTTTTACCTCGTTTTCAGAAAATCAAAGTACTGAAGTACTGAACATCGAATGACTGCAAGTTCTTTTGGATTGTCACAAGCACTTGTCTCAGAAAAAAATCACATCTCTATACTTTAAAGTGAAGTTAATGTACAGATAATTTTTTTTTGAAACTCAGTACACATATTCTATATCATATGATCTTTTTAATTTCAATGCCAAATATAGAGTTCTGACCCTCAATTCCACGGTTCACTAGACATGGAAAATGGTAGTGCGAGTGAAGCATTTATGTGGTATGGACTCATTATTATTCAAATCCTTTATTAAAGAAGTCAGTAAATTTACTACAGATAACACTACATTTGTAAATTAGACGAAATAATCTAATCAAAATGTATATCTCTGATTTCGTAATACTTATGTGTATGAGAAAATTAATATATATATTGATTTTAATAAGATTGTTGAACGAACTCGTTCAATCTTAGGATTTTATTCTTGTCAATTTTTCCGACCGAGCAGAGCGAGTCGAAAACAATTAAATAGACGTCTTTCAAGCCAAAGTTAATATGTTTGCTATACACACATATGACTTTATTAAACTTGGTTATCAATTGTTCATCAAAAATACAGTCCTAGATAATAAAAAATCATGAAATATTTGGTCTAGTAATAAAAAAATCACACAAAAAACAGTAGTTGTCGTTTGTTGATGTCGTTCTCGCTTCTCGTTTTTTAGCTCACCTGGCCCGAAGTGTCAGCTTCTCTTATATCTTGGCGTCCGTCGTCCATCGTCGTAACTTTTACAAAAATCTTCTCCTCTGAAACTACTGAACCAAATTCAACCAAACTTAGCCACCATCATCATCGGGATATCTAGTATACCAAATGTGTCCGGTGACCTTGCCAACTAACCAAGATGGTCGCCATGGATAAAAATAGAACATATAGTGGAAGATATTATGGACATAATTGTGCAAATCGTGATACAGGCATGAAATTTGGTATACAGGTTGACTAAATGATACTTAAAAAAAATCTGCTGCTGTCCAGAAAAAAAAATCATTTTTTCAAGATGGCCACCACACATTTCGGAAATGGCGTCATTACAAATTGACAATAATTCGTTAATCCTTTAAAAGGTGTGTTATATGTAAAATCCAATGTTATATTTGATAAAAAGTAAATGACAATTCCTAAATTACGACTTGACAATACATTAATGAAACTAAAGGTGACTTCCGGTTTCAAAATGCCGGCAAAAAAGTCAAAAATTTCAATTTTTATACTTTCAAGCAACTTCACAAGGGATGTAAATCCTTTAAAGATGTGTTATAAATATAATCTAATGTAAGGTATGATAAAACGTTAAATAAAAGTTCCTTAGTACGACAAAACAACACATAAATGAAGAAAAATATTGACTTCCGGTTCTAAAATGGCGGCAAATACGTAGAAAATATTTTTATAATTTCCATCAACATAACAAGTGTTAACACTCTTTGTTAAGTTTGAATGCCTAGTTTGGTTAAAAAAACAGGTTGCTTATTTTATAATTATCTGATAGTTGCCTATACAACAACCCGTACAAGGAAGGCCAGAACGGTAGCATCTTCAGTTACCAACACAGCTTTATTTTCGCCTCCGCATTTCAAATTTTTTGACACGAGGATGCAACGGCAGTCAAAGAAGTCCACTTTGGTTTCCATTGATTCTTTCTTTCATCCAATCCCAGTGTTCATGACTTGGAACACGTACCTGTCGAATACACGAATCAGGCTGAGCCCAAACAACTCCTCCTTGATATACGTCTCTTTTGATGTGTTCTGGAAAAGAACCTCTTGTAGGCGGAATTGAATCACAATGCCGCTGCTTCCCGGCAAAAAATTTACATTGTGCCTCGCTTCATACTTAAGCCTAAAAAAAAGTCCTTTACATCTGGAAAACCTTCCATTGTTAGCCAAGCTGACCTTTTGCCTTTCTCATGACAATTCGACAAAGTGCCACATCCAATAAATGCATGGACGAAAGAAAGAGCAGATACACAAAGACCAAACACATTTGATATGTCACGTGCAGGAAGCCATCAAAAGTCGTTATTCCTTCCATAACCTATCCACAATTTGTTCTACATAATTTTGCCATTGCTGCAATTCTTGATACTATTACATCTGTGTCAGTACTACCTAAAATTACATTTTACAACACTTCATAATCATGCCGAACATGGACAAACATTCGTGTATCTGCTTCTTCATGATTACAAGGGGATAGATAGGAAGTATCTTTATTGAAATTGCTAAGAATATTTTCACCATGAGTAACATACATAGTTTTATTAGTCTCTTAAGAAGCAATTTTGTCAGCAAGACACTTGAAAAATTTCGTTTTGTTGTCATCTTCACAGAGTTAAACCACTCCATACCTTTGGTGTTCTACCAGAACCAACACCTTTCCATCTGGCACAAGAACCTTGCCTTTGTCTTGTCACAGCCTTTAAATTATTCATTTAGTAAACATCAAATACAATGTCTACTTTAGAATTCTTATCGATGCAAGATTTTATATAAGGCAGTATGACATCATTAGCATAATCATCAAATATTTTTGCCCAACTTTGTGACCTGGAATTAACCATTGCTGCCCCACCAACGATAAATGCGTCCGAATTTGGATCAGCAAATTGCAGAATGTTTCAAGTAAACCCATTTGCAGCGATTTAATACCCCTATTTCAAGTGACATTCTGAGATAAAGACGGAGGAGCAGTTTGTTTTCTATGGATAAAGAAATATTCCAAGTAAAACTGTCTACTGTGACAAGAAATAAAAAGTCTAGAAAAGATATCGCAATCACTTTTAAGGTTCTCTAGCTTTGTTTTTGACAAAGACGTTTCCAGTTTCTTTTTGCGGCAAAAATAGGAAGTTGTTCTTTTTTATTTGGTTATAAAAGCAGGTTCTCCTTCTTTTTGAATTTGCTTCAAAAGATCTTCGTATTGTTTGAACCAATATCTTGGAGTTTATTTACATATCTTACCTGTTTCCGAATCAACAATTTCCCAAATGGAGTATTTTTTGTTTGCAAATCTGACGAATTTCCAAACTCGTTCATCACTTTACAAAGCCTTTAAAGCTGTTTAAAGAAATCTTTTTGTGTTTTCGTAGAGTCTTCATTATGTCGTTCGTCTGTTTTAGAATGACCCAAACCACTAGATCTTTCCAATTAATCTTCTAGTATACTGACTCCTGGTCCAGCTACATGTACCATCCATTTGTCTAAAAGGGATCTTCGGTTAATCCTATTGCACCAACATCGCCCTTCACAATTGCATTATTCTGTTTTTGTGCCTGATCAATTGTGTTCCAAGAAAGAAATTTGCTGGTCTTACGTACAGTGAAATTATCATTTTCAAATTCCACTGCCACCTGTGGGTGATGTTCGGGAAGGGGAGTCATATCTCGGAGATGAGTCGGTAACGATCGAGCATAATTTACACGATCAAGACCCAAAACCATACGCTATCATGCTTTATATGGACTGTTTCAAAAGTACGAAATCTCACTCATGAAATGAGCATAATACCAAAATCAGAAGAAGTGTTTAATTAATAATTGAACGCCCGGAACTAAATTGTGGTCGAGATGACTCTATTTCCTTACACCAGTCTTTTAAATCATTGAACGTCACAGAGTCATGACATAATTATATATTCTGAGTTTAGCTTTCATAATCTGAAATTAACAATTTTTAAGCAAAATACATGCAGTTGTCTGATGCGTCTGTCTAGTCCTAGGTACATTTGAACATACATAAAAAGAATCTGCCGTTCTTGGTGTTGCAATATTGGCTTCAGTAAGACAACATGTCTATCCCCTATCACGCAATATATCACCCAGAGTTTTATAACAAGTCATTTCAATGTGCAATCCACCAAACATGATGATACACTTATATTTTCCTTACAGATCAGGCCATGACCATTGAATTTGCTTAGACATTTCCAAAAGTGGCTGATCTGCAGTTACAATTGATGTTTCTCCGGGATGAACCACATTTTCGCCTTAACAATCGAATACCTGAGAATTACCTGGTAGTGCATACAAATCGCTCTTGATGTCTATAAATAGTTTGCACATGCGCAAAAGTGTGTAACACATGTGTATCATAACCTTGAAAAATGTTATGAAACTAATTCATAATATCATTAAAAATCCCAAAACACTAAATATATAGTAAATAGTTCAAATGTTTTTGAAAGAATGTTGTTACATTTTCGCGCATGCGCAAATACTGGATACATGTATGTCAAATATTCATTTCTAATAAATATGTGATGTAAGGAAGGTAGCCACCAAACCTGGTAATTGATTTTTACTAAAAGAAGTTCAAAGAAAAGTTTTCCAGAAAATTCAGTATTTTCAAACTAAAGAAAACAGCCATTTTACAAAATGGCCGTGGCCATCTTGAAAAAAAATTAATTTAATGGCCAGTAGTTATTTCTTACAAAGTATATAATAATGATGCGTTGTGGTAATTTTCATGCTTGTATCATCATTTGCACAATTCCCTCGATTTTGCTTGCTAATATCTTCCACTAATAGGAGTAAAATGAAGATTTTGGCTTATATCTCAGAAATCAAAGCATTAAAAGCAAATCTGACATGGGTAAAATTGTTTATTAGGTCATTATCTATCTGTCCTGAAATTTTCAGATGAATCAGACAACCTGTTGTTATGTTGCTGCCTCTGAATTGGTAATTTAAAAAATTTTTGCAGCTTTTGGTTATTTTCTTGAATAATATTATAGATAGAGATAAATTGTAAACATCAATAATGTACAGCAAAGTAAGACCTATAAATAAGTCAACATGACCGAAATGGTCAATTGACCCCTTGAGGAGTAATTGCCCTTTATAGTCAATTTTTAACAATTTTCATAAATTTGTACATTTTACAAAATATTTTCCACTGAAACAACTAGGCTAAGTTCATTATAGATAGAGATAATTGTAAGCATCAACAATGTTTTGTAGAGTAAGATCTACAAACACATCACTATCACCAAAAACACATAGACCAAGGTGAGCGACACAGGCTCTTCAGAGCCTCTAGTTATATATAGAGTTTAGACCTTTGGTTTTCCCGTTTGAATGGTTTTACACTAGTCATTTTGGAGGATCCTTATAACTTGCTATTCGGTGTGAGCCAAGGATTCGTGTTGAAGAGGGTACTTTAACCTATATTAGTTTCCTTCTACACACTGTGACTTGGATGGAGAGTTGTCTCATTGGCACTCGACACCATGCACATCTTCTTATATCTATATATATTCTTTCGATATTTTTGATTGGGGTCTGGAGCTGGCATGTCAGTTACTGCTAGTAGTTCTTTGTTAATTTATGAATCATATTCGTTTTGTGTAGTTTCTTTTGTTTACTATTTTGTCATCGGACTCGGATTTCTTTTAAACTGAGTTTCTCTGTGCATATTGTTGTGTGTTTGTTTATTCTACATGAGCTAGATATAATTGTATAGCGGGAGGGTTGAGATCTAACAAAGCATGTTTAGCCCCGCCGTATTTTTGCGCCTGTCCCAAGACAGTAGACTCTGATCTTTGTTAGTTTTTTATGTTTTTTTGTCTAAGTTAAGTGTGACGTCCATTTTCACATTACTAGTATATATTTTTATTTAGAGACCAGCTGAAGCCCGGATTTTCTCGTTGTGTTGAAGACTCATTGGTGGCCTTCGGCTGTGCTCTTTTGTTAGGCTGACTGTTGTTTCTTTGACACATTTTTTATTGATTGATTGATTGATTGATTGATTGATCATTTTACTACAAGCAAAAGTCATGATCATTTGAGAATCCTTTATTTGTATTGTAGTGCTAATTTCACCAATGAAACTCGAAATTTATGTTTGTCTTAATATTAAATTTCTTTGTAAACTCTAAAATTACCGTCTGATTATAATAAGACACGCAAGAATAAAAAAAAAATATTTGGCCTTCAATGTCTCAACCTTTTTTAATGTGAGTAACTTCATTGTTCACTTAGATTTCGATTTTGATATTGTTTTTGCAAGTTTCCATAATAGATTTCCGGTAATTGTTCTGCATAAAACCCTATGGGAAAGCACATTAACTAAATTTTCCAAACGTTTATTGGAACCTAATGATTTGGCAAGGTGTTGCAACCTGTAATGTAAAAAAGTTACAGCCGATTGCACTGAGTGTGTAGGCAAAGGTAGCCTATCCTTGGTTAGCTTGCTTGTATTATTAGGTTAGGTAAACTACCCTCCTTTAAGAGTAGATTAGTTCGACAAATAACCAATCAATCTGTCTGTAGGACTAGGCTCCTTCTACAGGAGGGTGGTATACCTTACCTACATGTAGTTACTTCATAGTTCAGCTAACAAACAAGCGATCCAAAGATATTACCTTTGTCTACACACTCAATGTAATCGGCTGTAATGAAAATGCGGAGTTTGTGAGACCAGGCTCAAGCAACCAGTCGGTAGCAGTCAGTTTTCAAATATATAAAAACAAATATTGCATAAGACTCAAACGTACTTAAAATGTTTTTATTAATATATAACCACTATATCATCAGTTTTTTTAAATATAATTAAAAGCAGTCAAAGACACTTTTCAATGAATTTTAAAATTTCATTTCTGGTTTATTTAAGAATTGAATGCTTTTTTTTGTTACTTCATTGAGGTGTAAAGCGATGACCGAAATACATTTTGTATGAAAAGCGGAAGCGCTTCATTCTGAAAATGTACGCACGGTCAACGCTTTTACAACCCTATGAAGTTACAAAAAGAAGCATTCAATATTTATAATTACATATTTTAGCTAGGATCATGAAAACACGATTTTTATCAAGTTTTTATTAAATTCACCTTTGCACTTTATTGTGGGACTTCGTGTCATCATGAATAATGATTTTCGTTGTGTAATGTAACATGAGATGTGCAGTTAGCCAATCAGAATAACGAATTATAATCACTGTGCTTAAACGGCTGTGGGTAACTTAAGTTACCCACAGCCGTTTAAGCACAGTGATAATGAAACATACATCTTATGTTATTATTAGTTATATAAAGCCAAAATCAATCTCTTTCGATATATTACACAGTGTACTGCCCGCTTTACATTTTAAATAGTCAACACTTGGAGTGTTTATAGAATCGTAAATAATTATGATTTTTTCTAATGATGGCAAAATTGCACTATTGGGTGAAATAGCTTTCCTTATTATCGGCATCCTGTCAAATAGTTCATGAAAAGTAATAATAATTCTGCATTAAAAGAAAAGAAAGTTGCACTCGTGCTTTAACTTTTTTTTGCCACACAAAACTGTTTTTACAAAACATTCTACCTCTGAACTAGTGGATTTCGCTTAAATATGACTGGACAAAAGGTTTATTTTTTGTATTCAAAGTATGGTTGGCAAGTAAATTATTTATTAGCTTAAAAAAGATTGATCCGTGCTATAAATTAACTTGTAATTTTGATCAAGTAGGCCCTCGATCTCTAGCTTACGTTCTCACCTAGAGCAGATAAAAGTATTGCCGCAGAATTTTTTTATTAACTGTCTGGTAAGGGTTTGTGTAGGGTATACGACCTCAACTTTAGACCTACTTTAGAAAAATAACCTAAGCAGAACAACACCCTGGATTTTTCTACTGTAGACTCCAGCTACCCAGCTTCCCTTTGCACCTAGTGAGGACAATTTTTATTACATTTTCGGTAAGGATGGGGTTCGGTGTTCGACCCCAACTTTGAACCTATCTTTGAAAAAAAATAAGCTAAACAGCAACCTTGATTTTTTTCTCAAGCAGACATCAGCTACAAAGCTCCCCTTTACACATTGTTCGGACAGAAGTATTTCCGTAGACATTTGTTTATTAACTTTTATCTTATGATGGGGTAGGGTTGGTAACTACGGTCTACTTGAAAAAAATTTACAGGGACTCCAATGTGGTGTGGTCTATGCAGAACAATTACCGGAAATCTATGGTAGTTTGCAAAATAATAGTCTTTTTTTATAATGTGATATGTAAAATCTTGGTAAATAATGAAACCATGCTTCTGAATTAATAGACATAGAAATAAAGAGAAACCATATGATAACCAATAGCAAACTCCCAGAGACAAACTAACGTTCATTAAGGCAACTAGTATGATGTTCTGGATTCGGGGTACTTAATTTCTGTATTCTTTGATATTGTATGCCATATTTCTCTATTCTTTATACTTTTTGACAATTATTCTCTTATCATTACATTTTAACACCATTATTCTAGCTATTTTATTTATTTCTTGGTCCATTGTCTCTATTATTTATATTTTTTGTCCACTATTCTCAATTCCATAATCCCCCATCAACGACCTCTAGTTAATGTCACCTTATAGTCTTCACAAATAAGCAAAATTAATACCTTATAGGCTCCTAATGACAAACCAATTTAATATCCCAGTTTGAATTCTTAAATTGCGGAAATTTTGAAAATTAAATCAAGCATAATACATTATCGTCCTCGTAGTTCGTAAAATACTGGCAGATGGTCATCAATTCTAATAATCTTGGATCGACCTTTCTAAACTTAAAAGTAGTAATAAAGTTCACGCATCCATATTGTTCCGATTGCGAAAGACTTTTGCATCCGTCGACATTATCTTCGATTAAAGTAGTATTGATCTGACAACCGCTGTGCATGTATACTTTAACGAACTTTAAATGAAGGACAAATGACAACATTGTCATTTTTTGAATGACAAATGACAACATTGTCATTTTTTGAATGACAATTAAACTGTGTTGGAAAGATAACATAAATACACTTTCGTTTTTCGTTTTTTGTTTTTGTGAAATCAAAAATGAAAAATGAAAACACTTTCATTTTTCGATTTTAGTTTTTGAGAAATCAAAATTGAAAAATGAAAATACTTTTGTTTTTCGTTTTTTGTTTGTGAAATCAAAAACGAAAAATGAAAACACTTTCGTTTTTCGTTTTGGTTTTTAAGAAATCAAAAAACGAAAAATGAAAACACTTTCGTTTTTCATTTTGGTTTTTATGAAATCAAACGAAAAATGAAAACACTTTCGTTTTTTGTTTTTTGTTTTTGATATTTCAAAACGAAAAACGAATGGACGCATATATACACGGACCGATCAGCCATATTTCGAGTTTTTCATTTTTTTCTGTTGAAGATTGTATTAAACATGGCATAGGAAGTATTGTCATTAACTGTTTTTTTCGACTAGATAAAAATAACACTCAATTGTGTGCGCCAAAATACTTTTCATCGGCAATTTCATTGAATGTTGACCTTGCCTTTTGGAGTTCTAAAAAACCCTTAATTTTTCATCTTTTTATCAATCAATTAATGGAGAATATTATTTTTCAGTTTAAGTTTGTAACCCGGATTTGTTTTTCAAATATTTATGAATTTCAAATAGCGGTATACTGCTTTTGTCTTTATTTAACAGTATGTTTCTTAGTTTATTAGGAATGATTTCTATTTCTGATACGCAGTATAACGCGACGCAATTTCTTATTTATACAACAATCGCTGTCTCGCTAACATAATTTCAGATTCCTACTGTTCATAGTGTTCATAGTGAATACTTTTACTTATTCATCCTTTTTTTCTTTTTTTTTCTTAATCCTTGTACAATGCCTTTTTTGAAATGTTAGAAACAGTTTTTTTAACAATTGACTTAACAAATTATAGAGGTCTTATATGTTTGTCAATGATACAACTACCACTATAGAAATGTACCACTATGTGAACTATATTTAATAATCATCGACTTATCCTTCCTTTACACAAAATTATATATAAATAAGGAAAATATCTAAAAACCAATTATTACACTATCTATCTTTTTTGGGAATGAATTCATCAAGCTTGAGCCCATCCAATTCCTTTATTTCATTTTCTATGATCAAAACAATTGAATCTTGTATCTATTTACATTGCAGATTTACTGGTAATTGATTTTGTTTTTGTTTCAATGAATATTTAAAAAAAACCACCTCATATATCATGGTAAGAGTAAATCCGGAAGTTGATTAAATTTGTTTATATTATGCACACTATACTGACTAGATTACACGTTCGAATGTGCTTTATCTTGTCAATAATGGTTCAACTCCTCAATCATATACACATTGTTATATTACTTTACTAAAAAAAAACTGCATTGTTAAAATGTATATTTCTAATGAATAGTAGTGCTATTTGCATCATTCGGAAGAATAAGTTTGTGATTTGAAAAAAAAACATTGGATCAACGTTGGTTTGTTACAAAGAAACCATTTGTCATTCAAAATTAGAAAAATATAAGCAAATTTAATGTTGTCAATAGCCTGGAATTAACCAGTTACCTATTTGCTCGATACAGGTGCTACAACATCATTTCTAGCAAAATCTAAAAAAAAAATACCTCAACGGAACGTACTTGCACATAAAATAGAAATAGTCAGTGTCTACTTCAAAAATAAGATAAAATGGTCAGAGATTATAGATTCTAGTTTCTGAAGTTGTATATCTTTTTAACATTTCCCTCTTTTAATATATATGTTTGTTCTGTTATGTTAATTTTGTATGACACTTGAAAAATTTTTTGATCGGTGTTTTTGCTTTGAACGTTCCGTATGCAGTTGGCCCAGATGTGCAATTCGGATGCAAGATGTTAAAACAGTGTGTGTTAGTTACATTGATGTTATATTCATTTGATAAAATTTACTGTTTGCAATAGCATTAATTGTTCTAAATAATTAGGATGTTCTTATCCCAAGCATACAAACTTAGCCGTATTTGACACAACCTTTTTCAACTTTTGATCTTCAGTGCTGTACAACTTTGTACTTTTTTTCGCTTTCGATCTTTTATATCTGGGCGTCACTGGTGAGTCTTGTGTGGACGAGGCGCGTTTTGGGCGCATTAAATTTTAAATCTGATGCTTTTTGTTATTTATTAATCATGTGTTTCTTTGTCTAATACGTTTTCCTATTTATTTGTATTGTAGTCCTGTAATATTATGTTGTCATTTCTATATTATATGTAACATTGCCATTAAAGTGCGAGGTTTGGCATGCCACAAAACCAGGTTCAACCCACCATTTTTTCCTTTAAAAATGTCCTGTACCAAGTCAGGAATATGGTCATTGTTATATTATAGTTCGTTTCTGTGTGTGTTACAATTTAACGTTGCGTCGTGATAACAGATAATTTAAATATCATTTCAAACATCTAAAAGGTTTCAAATAATCTAGTCAAAATAGATATTATTTTTTTATTGGCAATGCCTGATTTTCACTGTTCAAAACATGAAAATATTCCGATTGGGGAGATAACAATATGCCGATGTCGCTAAAACGAAAATGAAAATACATATACCATCATCGATGAGCAAAACCGATCCAATATAGTAAGATATAAAAGGCCCTTGTTAACAAAATATGAAGCAAGACAAAAGCAAATAACAATCTTCCTAGTTAAGCTTATAACATTTAACGAAAAGTATTTAAACTAAATTGCCAAGAACGACAACCACTGCACTAAATGCTCCTTTGCGTCTTGGGAGAGGATAAATGCTCTAGCTTTGGACACAAGAATAAACAGTACATTTAATTCATGCTCTCTTTTCACAGATATAACTACATGTTAGCTCATTTGGAAAGTTCATATCATGCCAATAAAGAGTGGAGTTGAAAGTAGCTGCCATAGCAATGATTATAGGCAAGTCGTCATCATCTGGCTGAGAACTGTCCCAGTTAAAGTACACCATATCAGTACCATCATCAAAGGTCATCCTGTCACGAACAACAAAGTTCTTGCCTTGGATACATATCCAATCTCTCGTTACACCATCTGTAATATTATGGATATTAAAATTAAAAGACTTGCTTAATTAAGTTGTTTTATTTGTTGTTATGTCTTACAGTACTCAATCGACCTTTAACTTATTGAATGTATCTTGAAATATAGATTCAAGATACTGACCTTGTTTGTCGTCTTAATTACGTGTAATAGTGATCTTTTTATTGGTCTTTGTATATTTTTTACCTTTATTAATTAGTGCATTATTTTTGTAAGTATCTCTTTGGTGTGGCTTGACATTTACACATCCTGCTATTGTTTTATTGTGCTCTTGTCATTTGTTTTGTATCTTTGTCTTTCAGTTTTGCTGATGTGCTTTATAGATATAGGAAGATGTGGTGTGAGTGCCAATGTGACAACTCTCCATCCAAATAACAATTTCTAAAAGTAAACCATTATAGGTCAATGTACGGCCTTCAAGACGGAGCCTGGCTCACACCGAACAAAAAGCTATAAAGGGCCCAAAAATTACTGGTGTAAAACCATTCAAACGGGAAAACCAACGGTCTAATATAGTGTCTGTATTGAATTTTGTTTGTCTTTGTTAACATATAAGTTTGTTTTAATAGTGATTAAGATTAAAACACAATGTTGACTCCCGTAACCCAATTTTCTTTTACTTGTTTTGTCAATTTGATTTGGTCACACATTATTTTCAATACAATTGAATTCTAAACGACTGTCATACAAGTGAAACGTTTGGCTAGCTATCAAACCAGAATTAGTTCACAATTGTGTACATAATGGAATTTTGACATTTGATAAGAAAATTTCCGTTTGAATTTTCCTTGGAAATGTTGGAGTTCGGCATTTTTAGTAATTTACGTTTTAAAATGCAAAAAATAAAAACAAAACATACTGTAATCCAAGTTAAATTCAGAAAAGGGAAATCCATACAAACGGATAAAACAGAATGTATGCGCCTTGTAAGTTTTGCAAGTGACAGTTCGAAGATATACTGTAGTCGTTAAGACCTAGTTCAATGTTAAGAAATCCACCAAATTGTTTTAATGATTTAAAGTCTATGAAATCAATCGTCGTGCTTCTCAACTCATCAAATGTAATACTTACTATTCATACTCTTAATTGCTATTAATTAAAAATCATTTAGCCTATTTTCAGAGTTCAGTACTTGCTATTTATATGCAAAATACATGTTCAAAGCATTAAAAGCGGAAAACTAGAATTTATGCCCAAATCACCATTACCTTTCAGAAAATGAGATTTGTTTTGTTTGAATTGTTTCTTTGGATTTGTACATTTCACCTTAACTAATGCTCCTTGACGAAATGAAAGTAGAATTGATGGAAAGATTATATCGAACGGGCATGTCATCTACACACTCGTTTATCCCCGCCACATTATGTATATGCCTGTCCTATGTTTGGAGCCTGTAACATAGCGGTTGTCCTTTGTTGCTCTATATATATCATATTTGTTTTTTGTTCATTGTTTTGTACATAAATGAAGCAATTACTTTTATCGTTTGAATTGTTTTACATATCATTTTGGGGCCTTTTATATCCGAAAATGAGGTATAGGTCTTGCCCATTATTGACGGCCGTACGGGACCCTATATTCATAAGCTTCTATATATGTCATTTGGTCTGAGATGAAGAGTTGCTCCTTGACAATTAAACGACAGATCCTTTTTTATACATATACCTAAAAAATTCGCATAATCCGGGCGAAACTAATGTTTTATTTAAAATATGCAGAACATGAATTTAACATGCAACGGTATATTAGATATTTATTAAAGTGACTCTTAATAATCCATGCCTCAAACGCGCTTTTCTGGGTTCACCTTTGCCATTAATGCTAAAACCTAAATATTGGAAAACCAGTGACGTATAAATACGTATATACAAAAGTATTAGAATATTACTTTACAAAATTACCAATTATCTAAGATATGTTCCACATATGTTTGCCTATACGAAGAGTCAATCCGTATAAGCTCCGATTGAAAAGCAACACACTTATCAAAGTTTGAAACGTTTTCATCTGTTCCATGATCAATTATATAGCATAACTCCAGTTGTCTATAGTATGCAAAATTGTCTGGACATCTTCCACTTACTTAAAAAGACGAAACAATTGTTTATCAAGATTTAAAGCATTCAAAGTAAACTATACATAGATGCTATCATATATTAAAAAAGAGGATAACAAGAAATTAAATTGAGCAAATGATCCCTCAAATTACAGTGATTATTATAATTTCAACTTAATTAGGCATTTAAGCTATATATCAAATGTTGCACGTATTACTGTACGATCAGTAAACAGTCAAATTCAAATTTATTTTAATTGCAGTAATATGTGCTAAGAGTTATATGGGTGTCTTTCGCCATCTTGGATTGTAAATAACAGAGAACTTAAGGTCCAGATTTTCAATGAAGTTAAGAAAATTTGATACAGGAATGCAGATAACTAATACAAATTTTCATTAAAAGATGAAATTTATAAGATCTTAACTTATAAATATTAATATTTTTCCAAGCGTATATCATTTTTGCTTGATTTTTAATGTTTTAAAAGTAGGTAACTCTGAAATAGAGCATTTTCTGAAGGAATCTAAATGAAATTTCGCTTTTTTATATTTCAGCCGGAAAAAAACGTACGATGACCCAATTTTTTTTTTATATTCGCAAAGCATCTTCTAGAAACTATCTTCTCAAGTAGTATTTTACAATACTATAATTTAGTTGAGCTTCTATTCACATATTTTCGTTATCTCCTGTATAATCCACACCCATTGTGTTATTTTGTCACAACCTGTAGCTTGAGAAAATATGCGGTGACCCATCATTATTATTATGTTGTGGAAACATATCACAACATAAACAACGTTTTTGCAAAGTATGAACAAATTCTATCTTTTCTAATTTATCCACCAAATTTTTTATTATTTTGAAAATATAAATGAAATTTGAAACCTTACTTTTGACAGATACAAATGTTTATATAGAAAAGGCAATTTGCAAACCTAAATCTTTGATCTGAAGTATACTTACAATCTTGGATTTGATAGGCTTCCCATCCAACTCCAAATTCTGTTGGTTGTTTGTAGTAAAATGTCTTAGAGTGGAGGATACAAAGATTTATGTCATTTTTGAAAAACAATGTCAAGCACATTTTGTTACGTAGACAGGACAAAATACATTGAAGTAAACTGATTGTTTGTATGAGTCCCACATTTCCCTCTGTTTGAAATAAGTCTGTAAAGTAATCTAGTTTTACTGCACCAAGACTTTCCATCGTTCGAGATAAACAAGATAGTAACTAGATTTAATTATCTTTGCGTATTCAAAAAAAAATGAGTATTGATTATTGGCTTTTATTTTACCAATGAGATCATTCCCTTTTTTGTTTAAAATACTTGCAAACAAGATTCAAAGCTGTACGTTTTTACATGCCAAACGTATTGAAAATTCGATGCGCTTACAAAGGAGTACACTATCTGTATATCAAAGATTTTTTTTTATCCTTAAATTAAATCCAAATGTATAGAAAATCCAAATAGTAACAAAATCATAAAATTACACTGAAATAAACTATAACTAACTGGAAAATTTTAAAATTGATTATTATCCACATCTTTATGTAAAATTTTAGCTCATAATAAAAAAAAACATTTTCAATGTAGGTGACGTTTTTTGTATAACTATCAAAACAGAAATTCGACACATTTACATGTATAGTGCTCTAAAATTTCTGATGCGCAATTTTGTGTATGGTGATAAGTTTCTAACTAACCAAATAGAGGAATGAACAAATAAATATATTGATGAACATTTGTGTTTGAACGACTACCACTAATTTTAAATGAAGATGCACATTTGTACACAAATAGCTCCGAGTTGTAATATTTTAAGCATTTAGCCCCTTTATTTGTAAGAGCAGTAAAGAAACATTTTATTGGATTTTTTTTCCTTTCTTCACCTTAACCTTTATAGTTCTAAATTCAGGAAATAGCACAATCACTTTATGCATACTTTATGTGACGTAACAGGCACATTTAAAAGATGGAAGTGTTTAAAACTCCTAATCACAACTTCAAAGGAATTAAAA
This sequence comes from Mytilus edulis, assembly GCA_019925275.1. Classification (NCBI taxonomy): domain Eukaryota; kingdom Metazoa; phylum Mollusca; class Bivalvia; order Mytilida; family Mytilidae; genus Mytilus; species Mytilus edulis. The sequence goes on from CM034361.1 coordinate 55,626,024, forward strand.
CATTTCCTCATGATATGCCGTAACCAGAGAAAAAAAGTTTAACGTTCTAACATGATTACAAGAAGAAAATAGGGGCGAAAGATACCAGAGGGACAGTCAAACTCATAGACTGAAAATTATTTGACAAAGCCATGGTTAACAAAGAAAAAGACAAACAGACAAATAATAGTACACAAGACACAACATAGAAAACAAAAAACTAAGCAATACGAACCCCACCAAAAACTGGGGGTTATCTCAGGTGCACCAAATGGGTAAGGAGATCCTGCTCCACATGTGGCAACCGTCGTGTTGGTAATGACATTACCAAGTAAATGGTCTAATTCGGTAGGTCACATCCGTGAAAAGAGAAGGGGATTGTAGACGACATAAGGAACATATCCGAGATCATCTGGGAAACGGTTATTCCATAACGGTCAACCAACTCGTGATGGCGTCTGTACAATTTACGAAGGGATGATTTCAACTTCACCATTTGGAACTCTTAGTTAAAAAGCATTCTTGTGAGCAGCAACCCTATAAGGAAATCATACTAGGAAATACAAGCTGGGGAATATCTTATCAATTGGGAGATATATACTCCTTATGCAGGCGCTGCTGGAATGTTGCTACATAGACATGGAAAGTTCACAATTGGAGATCTGAAATCATCTCTTTTGTCGTAAAGTTTTGTTTTCAACAGACCTACATTTAGAAGACTAAAATCATAAGTGTTTTAACGGGATAAGTATAGATCTAAATATGAAACGCAAATATAAACGTTGTCTTTGTCTTCAAGTTGTTTGTTCGAAAGTCTAATTACTATAAAAAGATAAAAATAACCTAGTTCAATAGTTCAGAGTATAAACGAATAATGTGTTTGAGATTTAACAAACTTTTAAGCTGTATTGTAAAATATCAATTGGTACCTTTTGTAAATACTAGGTTTTTTATTATGCAATTTAATATCAATAATTATACTCAGAGACGTTTTCGTTTTTAATGTAATTAGTTTTTTTTTTCGATTTATCTATGATGAGTTTATTCTGAAATGAGAATGTATACTAGTCTGTATGCACATGTGATAATTGCAATATTTAATCAGCAATGTCAACAATACTTGAATCTGAACTTCACATCGGCCTTTTTGTTTCAATCTGAAATCAATGCGTCTGTATGTAAGGTCGTAAAATAAAATTATGAAACTATCGTAATATCCCTATGAAAAGTTTAGTATTTGATATTGAATATTTCTAAGACGTTTTTATTACAATTGATATTCCTTCGTTTTTAGAGTAATTTTTATTACATTTGATATTCCATATTTATGTACTTTCTGTTAACTTTTAGAATTTCGTATTTTAATTTATCTTTTATCACATTGTATAAACAACATTCAATATTCGAACGAAAGAGTAAAATCACAAAAATACTGAACTCAGAGGAAAATAAAACAAGAATGTGTCCATAGTACCCGGATGCCCCACTCGCACTATCATTTTCTGTGTTTAGTGGACCGTGAAATTGGGGTTAAAACTCTAATTTGGCATTTAAATAAGAAAGATCATATAACAGGGAACATATATACTAAGTTTCAAGTTGACTGGACTTCAACTTCATCAAAAACTACATTGACCAAAAACTTTAACCTGAAATTTGCACTATCATTTTCTATGTTCAGTGAACCGTGAAATTAGGGTCAAGACACTAATTTGGCATTAAAATTAGAAAGATCATATCATAGGGCACATTTGTACTGAGTTTCAAGTTGATTGGACTTCAACTTCATCAAAAACTACCTTTGACCAAAAACTTTAACCTGAAGCGGGACAAACTAACGGAAGGACAGACGGACGGACGAACGAACGGACGCACAGACCAGAAAACATAATGCCCCTCTACTGTCGTAGGTGGGGCATAAAAAATGAAAGTTCGCAATCAAATTGCAAAATCTAAAGCTCAAACGCATCAAACGAATGAATAACAACTGTCATATTCCTGACTAGGTACAGGCATTTTCTTATGTACAAAATGGTGGATTACATCTGGTTTTTGAGTTAGCTAAACCTCTCACTTGTGTGACAGTTGCATCAAATTCCATTATGTTGACAACGCTGTGTGAACAAAACAAACAGACATGATAGGTAAAAATATCAAAATTGGGGGAACAGCAGTCGACATTGTTTTATAATCTTAATCACTATAAAAACAAACAAATATGTAACAAAAAAGGACAAAATGTCGTACAAGCGAGAGGTTTAGCGCTATAAAACCAGGTTCAACCCACCATTGTGGAATATCTGTTTCACAGATGATATCGGATATGTACTTTATGTCTTAACAACTATCCCGTTCCCTTTTCAATTTTCACGAATGTGACCTACCGAATTAGATTATTAACTGGCTTTGTAATAACATGAGCAACTCGACGGGTGCCATGTGTTGAACATGATCTGCTTGCCCTTCCTGTAAACCTGAAATCACCCCCAGATTTTGGTGGGGTTCGTGTCGCTGTGGTACCCCTATTTGGGACATTTTAACCTATTGTATCTGTTTGTTTTGTTCACACGTCGTTGTTAATATAATGGAATTTGATGTGACTATCATACAAGTCAGAGGATTAGCGCTTTTAAACCAGGGGAAATGGCAGTTGTTTATAGTTCATTTTTATCTGTGTTGCATTGTCGTTTTGTTTTTTTGTTGCACTTTAGTGTTTCTGTTGTTTCGTTGTTTTCTCTTTTAGTTGATGTGTTTACCTCACTTTTAGGATGTAACCCGGATTTGTTTTCTCTCAGTCGATTTATGACTTTCGAACAGCGGTATACTACTGTTGTCTTTATTAATCCACCATTGTTTACATAAGAAAATGGCTGAAGGAATATTACAGCTGTTAGCCATTCGTTTGATGTGCTTGAGCTTTTGATTTTACCATTTGATGAGGGACTTTACCTTTTGGAGATCAGTAGTTTTCTGATTTTACTTTTTACCATAGTACACTTACACAATGACGGGATGTAGAAGTACAGTGCCACGTCATATATTCATAAGAAACATAAAAAGGCATATAGATAAAGCACATTAGCATAAATGGTGGACAAGAATACACAAAAATGTTTTACAATAGCATAAGAACGGACTGTTTGAGTACTGAACCACGCCATCTGTATCAAAGAAACACTCAAAGTTATCATACATTTAATATGGTTTTCTACATCTAAAATTCTCTATTTTGTTTGACGTGTTTAACACTTGGCATATCTTGTTCTTAAGTTGTTTAAACGCAATTATATTTCCTTTTTTTTTAAAACTTTTTATTATATTAGATATACATAATTCATATGAATGTTTTATTACTTTTGAAATTCTCCATTCCTAGTATGATCTATTTTATACATTTGATATTCTTTATTCTTAAGAGTTTACTTTTACGTTTCAGATTTACAATTCTTATGACGTTTTAACATATGATATTCTAATTTCTTATGAAGCTTTACTTCATTTTATATTGTGTTTTCTTATATTCTTATTACGTTTGACATTCTCTTTTTATTGACGTTAATTTCATTTCTCTTATGTAATAAAGTTTTTATTACATATTGATGTTCCATATTTTTGTGTAGTTATATTATATTTGATGTGCCATATTCTTACGAACTATTTACTTCATTCGATATTCCCTATTCTTAAGACTAATTGTATCAAATTTTATATCCCCTGGTAAAGTTTTTATTTTATTTTCATTCTGTCCTGTAATGAAGTCTTTTTTGGTATTTGATATTCTCTTTTTTATGACGTTTATGACAGGGTATTCTTGTTAAGGAATAACAACAATATAGTTCAAGATGAGCCACCACCAATCGGTCGAAAATGAATTATTATTGGCGTTGCATTGCAGAGCAAGTGAAAAACGGATAATTTTGACTGTCAAATCAAAATTGACGAATGCAGATCTTCAAATACAGTACTGTTATCCCTTTTATCATGCATAAAAAGGGAATTGTGCATAAAACATAAGAGTTTAAGTGTATTTGATATTCTCTACGACAATTTTTGGCATTAAATATTCCCTATTATAATGATTTATTTTGCATTTGATATTTCTTATTCTTTATAAGTTATAACATCTGAAATTTCCTTTTTCTCACAAACATTTTAATACATTTGTTATTCTTTATTGTGATGATATTTATCATAACATTATAAACTCCTATGCTTTCTATGTAACAAGAAAACTAATATCATATTTATGAAATACTACTATTCCAATATTCAGCGTTTTTGATTGCTTTGAACCACAAATCATTTATTCACCACCTAGGTTGGATTTTCGACACACTTAAAAGAATAAATTTGGTTCAACTAGTTTTTTTATGCTCCATTTATGTGCATTATGTTTTCCGGTCTGTGCGTCCGTTCGTTCGTCTTTTGTTCGTCCGTCCGTCTGTCCCGCTTCAGGGTAAAGTCTTTGCCGAGGTAGTTTTTGATGAAATTGAAGTCCAATCAACTTGAAACTTAGTATACATGTTCTCTATGATACGATCTTTCTAATTTCATGCCAAATTAGCGGTATTACCCCATTTTCACGTTCCACTGAATATAGAAATGATAATGCTGATGGGGCATCCGTGTACTGGGGACACATTCTTGTTTAATAATAGTTAAGATGTGACCATCCAGAAATTGTCGAAACCTTACAGCCAAGTTTCGACCATATCTACGTTGTGCATGGTCGACAGATGACTCACCAGAAATTCGACAAATAATTAACGCTGAAGCTCAAGAGTGTTGGAAGTTGTACGTCCACTAGGTTTAATATTCAAATCCCAAAATATCATTCATGTTATTGTTTCAGTTTTTTTTTGTTTTTTTTTATCGTGCTTTGTTTTAGTTTTTGTTTTATTTTTCATTTTGTTTCGGGATCTGTCCAAAATTGTCCAACGTATATCTAGATCTAACATGTGTATTATATATGTTACATGTATACTGTATTAATTTTGTTCTATGTAAAACATTGCCATGTATATATGTAGGACTCGTAGGTGCGATGGGGCTGCGGAAGTGCGATGGTTCACGCCGAAGTGCGATGGTTTATATGGATATAGAACTCGGAGATGCGATGGGACGCTGAAGTGCGATGGTTCATTCGCTGAAGTGCGATGGTCATGTTGGAACATTATATGTTATTATAATAAGAAGCATGATAAATAAAAACGGGGAGTTGAGGATTTGCTAGTTTTTGGACTTTGGTAACTGGTTTATATCTATTAAGATAAACCCCTTTTATAATATAAATTTCTAATATATATCATAAAGGAGTTATGAAACTTTTTCTATGAAAAGCGACAGGGGATCATGAGCTAATTGCACATCTCTATATCATGCTGAATTATCACACGTATTTTTCAAAACAGACAATAAATAAAACTTATGCGTGTACTGAATTTTGATGACAACTATTTGACTTGTGATACAGTTGCATGATGATAACATTACAAAAGAAACAAATATTAATAGAAAGGTTTGCCAACAAGTACCGATTTGAAGATGAGAGAACATTCCAGTCAATGAAACATATCTAAAGATACTCAAACAAGTAAAATAACAAAAACACAGAACTGACAAAAGCGCAAACGCATTAAAACGAATTGAATCAACTGCCATTTCAAGACTTGGTACAGACATTTCCGTACGTAGTAAATGGTGGAGTAAAGCTGGGTTTATAACTGGTTAAACCTCTACCTTGTATAACAGTCGCATTAATCAGTATTTTGACAACAATATGTAAACAAAACAAACATACAAGGTAAAAACACCAAAAATTGGCGTAAATCAATCAGCATTGTAATATCATCTTAGCCACTATAAAAACAAACAAAGAAAAAACAAAGAAAAAACCGTGGCTTATCAAACAATTTCCAGCCTTAAGAACCAAAACCCCACGGAAAAGAGAAAAAAAGTGAATTGAAATTCTGACCTCTCAGTAGCTATAGGTGGGGATATCTGTGATCACTTGACCACATCTAGAGTTTAAATAGTACTAAATAAATATTCAATTTCTGGAAAGTTATTTTACTGATACGAAAGAATTATAAAAATTCCTTCTTGAAATCAAAATTGACAATCAATAGTTTATATTATAATGTTGTAAAGTGACATTCATTTATTAAAGAACAATGTTGTTATGTTTCCATTGTATGATTCCATTTTCCATTCCTTTTTTTTTTTAAATCATTCCATTAGATGAATGGGTTGTGATCATTTTTCTCTGCTTTGGATTGTATCGTATCGAGGTACAATCCTTGAAGAATGGGGCTTGATTTTTATCTAAAGTTTTGAACTGTTTCCCATTAGATGACACATGTTGTACAGAATCATCTGTACAGAGAACATACAGACTACCATCTTGTAGTGTAGTTATTGAACAAGGTATTGATGGTAATGGTATATCTTTTATGTTGTCTTTGGTGAAGCTATACCAGTACAATTCTTTATTTTCATTTGAAGTTTGTTCTCTGTAGAATATTTTGTCTCCTGCAGCGTGCGAACAGGTTGGTTGTCCACCTGTATTTATTATCTTAGCTGTCTCTCCTGTGTTATAATCAACAAGCAGTAGTCTGCAGATACCACCTACTACTAAAATGTTGTTTATCATTGCAATACCACAACAAGGCACCTTTCCAGGTACTGATATGGATTTAAGTTTGTGCTTGTTGTTTATGTCAAACATGTCTATATAGTTAACATTGTACCAAGTGCTGACCATAACTGCGACTGTAGAGTTGTTGATTGGTGTAACACAATATGAGCCATCATTGACTGGTATTCTTGTTAACTGTGATCCATCTATGTTACAAATCAGCAAATTGCAATCGTGCAGCACGCATATCATCATCAGTCGACCATCATCCATCATCACCACACCGAATATATTTTCAATCGGTCTTATATTGAGCAGTGAATTCAGATCAATCTGACAATGTTGATTGAAGATATCTTGTCCAAGTTTGTCTTTTATGTCTATGAAATATAGAAATAAACATGGTCATCAAATTATTACATCAGGAAATGTTTTTTTGTTGTATCCAGTAATCAAAGTAATCGGTATCTATAATACTAAAATTACGAGGTCCAATTTGTCAGCCGTCATCACGTAAAAACGACGAATCACAGTATTCAACTTTATATATAACTAATATAGTACAAAGGTGTAGATTAAAAATTACACCACTCCAGGCCCTTTTGTTTTCCACGTAATTAATATTGCCAATAATTAAGAAGTTCCGGGTCGAGTCCGCTACCGATACCAATAGTATAGTTACCTGTTACCTATTACCTTATCTGTACGTTCCGCATCTGACAGGCGCACCACCAAACGTTGTATTCAGGATTAATATGCTATATACACGGGTCATAACCACAGGGTTGACACTACTAAATTGTCAAATTGTTACCTATTGTAGTATATTAATCAGTAAGACTTTCTAAGATAACAATACGAATCTGGATTAAAAATAAGGCGTATAGGTACAGTTTTCAATTTGTTAGTGGGCATGACGTAAAACAGCGAAGCAAAGAATTCAACTTTATTTATAACTTATATAGGACAATGCTGTTGATTAAAAAATACTCCATTCCAGGACCTTTTGTTTTCCAAATAATTAATATTATTGTTTCAGTTCGACGGGTTCAAACAGAAAGACTTGAGAGCAGAGAAAAACTGTGTATCTTATAATCGGCATGACTTTATCAGATGACAATACTAATACTAAAATAAGGCTTGCGCATAGTTATATACTTTAATTCAGTCACGGACCCGTGATATCACGGGTGTGTTCTAGTGTAATTTAAAATTAGCAGATCATTTTTAATTTATTCATCTCTGCAAATTACTGTAAAGTAGATTCGTTTTGCATGGACATTTTTGGGCCTTTTGCATGAACATTGTTGATTTAATTTTGGTGAAATAAATTTGGGCACTCTGTCTGTCAATACAGATTTTAATTTTTACAGGTGACTGGTTTAATTGCAAAATAGAAATGGATTAAAATCATTGAGACTAATGGTAGTCAAAGTAACATTCTAAATATGACAACTTACAAAGAATTAAAAAAAACCAACCAAATAATAGTAAAAATAATAATGTGAAAGTTTTCTTCGAAAAAGTAGATAAACTTCATTGTAGTATTTTAACATGATAAATGAAGGTAGATCAAATTAAGTTTATTTTTTATATGTTTTTTTACAATAATCAAATGGCCTAATAACCCGGAAAGATAACTGAAATGTAATAATATCTGATGTACTGATCCTCTTGATAACATAACATATCCTGCTAATGTATGGTATCTATCAATACACTGAGGATATGAACAAAATCAAAATTGAAGGATGTTTGTTGTGACAATTTACGGTAAATCTGTTGACCTTGTTCACTCTTTTTTCTAGCAGTACTGACCTATTACTTCATTTCTTTGGTTATTCAATAGTTTCTGTAAAATATAGTAAATTATGTACAGTAAGAAAAGTTTTATTTAGTTGTTTCTATATATATTAATGAAATCAGATTTTGCTTTGAAGTAGAACAATGATTTCTTGATTTGTAATTGGTTATAAACTCTTATGGACATATCACAAGATCTATTCTTAATCATCTTTAACACTATGATCATATCTTAACCTGTGGATGATTGAAAGCAGATAAGACTCCATATTTGGTTTTGTAATTGTTATCCTCTTCACCTGCTAAATACTTGCCACATAAAAATAGTTACTGCAGATGCCATCTATAAAAACATATTTTGTCATGGACCTTCTTTAAAATCTTTCTTTTTAAATTGGTCAATTAGAAATGGATTGCATATTAAAAAAGCTAACATGTGTTGAGAATAAGCATATAAAATAGACATATATCTTCAATAATGACAATTGAATTACTCGAATTTGAATATCAATTCCATGAACAGTTGCACCAATTCCTTGAATTGAGCTATCAATACCATGTACAGATGAGCCTATTTCCTGAATTGAAATGTCCATCTGTAAAAAAGAATATAGATTAAAATCGTCAAAGTTCCAAACTACATAAACAAGTTGTTAAAGCAAAAGATCGAATAGGTCGCTATCATTATTATTATATGTATATCAAAATTTGTAGGCAACAAATTTTCCCGTCACGTTAATTAGACATGTTTCTATTTGAATTAACCAACTGAACTTAACCGTTTGTTCTGCTTCAGAGAACTTAATAATTTACATATACAATCTATGGATTTATTAAATCTTGGCAAACAAATGAATTTCCATGGAATTTCATGGTTTGAAACCAATTAAGACACCATGCCAATAGTAAGTAAATAAGTAATATTACAGACACAAGGTTACTGTCAACTTCATGATCAAAATTGAAATTACAATATACTGTATATTAAGCTATTCATATATATAACACTACACGTCGATGTCGGAATCCTTTCACCGTATACTTAGCCAGCTTTCTATGATGGTTTGTTATCAAAAAGAAAATCTTTTCATCGTTTGTGATATTTAGTAATTACTGGATAGAAAAGATATTATTAAAAGTACTTTCTCTGAAGTCATTGTACAAGGAGTAGTGGAGAATAAAGTGGCACTCATCTGCTTAGAGTTTTTATAAACTGTTTCCCGGCCGTTATTGAAATTCTTGACAATACCGTTAATATTTGTATATTCCGAAGGCATACTGAATGTTTTACGGAGGGGACCAACCTAGAGTTTCTATAACCAAACTTACATAAACGTTCATTCGGTTGCTCACCGTTATATATACCCGTCTATTAAATTTAACATACAGTGGAATAACATTATTTAGTGTCTGTTTCTTTGTTCTATAATATGAATACTATTAATTTTTATTTGTGGAATTCAATGGCGTATGCAAGATATCTCCCCTATGGAGAAATTAACTGATATTCATCGAGTTTTTGACAAACTACATCCTCAATTGAAATATTCTCTTTTGCAGAATTTCATTGTCTGAACACCAGAATGAAAAATCGATAGGTCTTAATGTTGAAAACACAATGATTTGTTGTATATCAGATTATATGCATCGGGTTTAAAGTTTATGGATTCATGATAAAGTGTTTTAGATTTCAACTTTTATTTGGAGAAAAAAATTCTTACTTCATTTAGTTTCTTGTGAATATTCAAAAGATCTATACTGTATTTGCTACAGAGTCCTTCATCAAGTGGTCTGTTCTCTATTCTCATAAGGTCATCTTGTTTATTTGGGTCTAGTTGTTGGACAAAACTAATCAGGTCTGTCCACAGGCTTTTATATTCAGTTTCAATTATTGCACCCTGCGTGTTGTGGCTTAGGTATTCATTCTTATAGCGACGTAAGATTAGTACAGCATTTTTCTCAGTTGATCCAAGATAACAGCAGTTAAGTAATATTAAACCTGCCAAAGTTATGTCAAGTTCTTTAAGCTGGACGGGGTTTGCTGTAAACTTGCAATGGCAGTTGTGACCACGTTGTCCTGGATTCTCAGTGTACAGTTGATTCCATTGACAATACATCAGAGGGAGTTTAGAGTTGGTGACACAGTTAGATATGTCTTTACAGCATTTAGCATTTCTGTGTCGTAAGTGAAACAGTATGTGTATTACTTGTTGAGTGTTTAGAAAATCTTGAAAAGACCCCAGACCTTTACTTGTGTAGTCATTTTCTAGCCTAGTTCTATTCAATGGTTGAACAACCTCCAAAAATACCGATCCTACAATAAAGTACCTTCGACGATCTTCAATATCCATCCTGCAAGTTAAAAAAAACAACAACTGTTATAACTGATTTGAAATAAACGTGATCGCGTATATATTTTATCTTGGCTGTTTTTCATTGAATGTATTCATGTACAATATGTAATGGACTTCATGTTCAATAAATTGTATGCCCCTTACAGGCTGTATTTTTGCCAGCTGACATAGAAATCTGTTATGGTGTGCCAATGACTTTTTTGTTATAAAATGACCCATCTTCTATACTAAGCCTACACTATGTCTTCTCGTGTAGGCATCCTCTTGTCCCATATCAGGTCAAAGTGTTGGTTAACGCTGTCTTACCAAGAATTGGGGTGAATGTTTTATATTTTGAAACTTAGTTAAAATCGAGTTGAACATGTTCATCATCATGATATGATTTTTTTCAAAATTCACCTATGGTTTTAATTTTGATTTTCAGGTTCACTCAAAATGTGAAAGTGGTAGTCGGGCATGGTGTCATATAAAGTTATATTTTTATTGTAAAAAGTGATGTTCAGTTCCACATGAAATGATAATTGACAAAAAACGGGGATTTGTCATAGATGCCCACATCACATTAACTGACGATCTGGCATAGTAGTCCAAGAAAAAATGTGTGGGAGATGTACATCACTGAAACAAGAGCTTGGAAAAGAGAAAAATCACCAAAATAATTGATGACGTAGTGCAAAGAAATGATGTTGAAAACTGATAAGAAATCACACAGACTCCTCAGTAACAAAACTTTTAAAGTGAAAGTAAGTTTTTTAAAAAAATGTTTTCGGTTTTGTCATCATTTCAGTTGTTGTTTCAGTTTAAATTTCATCGTTCAAAAATCATTGAATGGTATAATGTCACACATCTTTTACCTTTTGAATTGAATTAGTTCATGTTATTCTTTTAACAGATGCAATCAAACATTCTCACCCAGGTACGGATCCATTTATTGGAAATACTCTTTGCTATTTATATTTAAAATCACATTATATTATTTAAATACCACATCATACCTAGTATTTTTAAACTATCATTTCTTATTTAACCGAACTTTGATTAAATATTGAAAATATATTGAAACACATTTATCGACACGATCGAAGATAAATGTTATATTTATGTATATTTATAACAGCATGTAAAAGTGGATATCATTAACATTTATAAAATTATAAGGTGAAAAATTGTGCTGGTTTTAATTAGACTGAAGAAGGCCTTGTAAAGAAATTTCAGGGCTGTATAGCCATTCAAGGTCGTTAAAAACTTCCATTTGTTTGAAAGCACATATAATTTTACTAAGAGTAGGAAAGAAAAAAAAGAAAAAATCACATAAATTCTACTCCCTTTTTGACATAAGAAAATGCATGTACTAAAAGTTATCAGAGGTACCAGGCTTATAATTTGACAGTTGTTGACCTTTCGTTTGATGTTTTTGAGCTTTGGATTTTCCATTTGATTTCGGACTTTCCGTTTTGAATTTTCCTCTTCTTTTTGTCAGTCTGTCCACGTGTCCTTCTATATTTTCCAATACATAGACTAAAGTATTGGGACATGATACATTTCAGTGAGTGTTTTATTTCAAAGATACAGAATTTTTATATTTCGATTAAAAAATACCTATATGTCTTTTACTTATCTAGAAATTCCATGTTACAAATTAATTATTGATGATTTCATAGTTACAAAATTAAAAATTAAGAAATTTAATTGACCATATAAAGAAATATCGTTTCACAAATTAATAAACGTAAAATGTCATGTAATAAAAAAAAGAAAATGGGTTAACACGTTAAGAAATTGCATTAACACATTAAGAAGTTTAATACATTTCACAAATCAAGAAATATTGTAATTCATGTAACGGATGGACATGTTACAAATTGAAAAATATCAAGAAATTGTATTTTACAGATTAAGAAAATGCCTTTTACAAATTAGGATGTGTATAGTTATGTTATCTTCGGATTTTTTTTATGGATTGGGGAAATCTGGTATTTTCGTAGATTTACCAAAATCTGTATAGGAAATGTTTGATTTGTTGAAAATTAGAATTCATGGTTAACCTTTACCAACGAACTTTGGTATCCCACAAATGATAATGAACCCACAGACCAAAAAAGTAAATTATGGCTTTCCTCATTTCAAAATATTTTCCTTCACCTACATCATATTTCCTTAAAATTTGTTGCCTTTAATTTTATCGAAACACATCAGAATAAATTTCTAATATTTAAAACATGTTGTTTTTTCCCCAATTTGCAGTTGTCAGAGTCAATAAGTTAAATTGTATAAGCTAAAGGATTATTTTAAAGGGTCATTAACTACGATTTACATAAAGATTCAAAGTACGATTAATTAGATTTTTAGTATAAAACTTTGATATACCTTTGATAACTTTTAAAGTATCAATAAAAGAGGAATTTAGAAATTTCATTTTAGGCAGTTAACTTGGCCCTCTATTTTCTTATTTTTCAAATTTTGTTTTGGAAAGTTACTTATCATGTTAAAGTATTCTCTGAGGTTTGAAGTTTGTTTGGATGAACTTCAAATCATCAATTTCAGCAACTGGATGAGGTGAAAATTTACACAATAAGTAAACCCGACAAGTAAACGCGTGCTCACTTTCGAGTGCACATACAAATCGTTTGTGAATTCTGTAGTAAGGGATAACGATAGCCTTTTTAGAATTTGTCCTACTTTCTAACACTGCCAAAAATTCTACATACACAGTTAATATAGTTACTTTCATTATACTAATCAGACATGAATTTAAATATATATCATGACCGTTTACCTTTTTGCTATCTTAAAACATAAGGCTACTAATATGTTGCTGAAAGCTGAACAGAGACAAATGTTTTATCATACTCTTCCACTGGGTTTCTAGAAAACGTTCTTTTAAAGGCAATCGTACTGCATTTATCATTTTTCAGATTAGCTTGAAATATTGGAGCAAAGGGAAGTTGACTGCTTAATGTCCGATGAGTTTTTGACAAAACTGACTAATATTGAATGTAAAATGAAGATGTAAAATCGTACAGAATTTAGAATGTATTTAATGTTTTCAGACTTTGTCATTTAGGCTTGATAATGTAATATCCATTTAGATGAGACTTCAACCTACCAACACAAGTGTAGCGACAAAATATACATAGATATTTCTGTAGCTTTGACTATACAGACATCATTAAATCTCTGTTTAGTTTAAATAAACTTGACAAACATATCTTATATTTAAAGCAAAACGAAGATTTAAAATCGTATCCAAGTTAACATGTATTCAGGACATGTAGTGAATGGGTTCTAAAAATAATGAAAAATATCAACGCTAGGTTTCTTAATGACAACAATGGTTACGAATTCCCTGAGTAGACCCACACATAAATAGTTTTCTTAAAGCAAGCTAAAACATATTAAAAGTTTGTCTTGTTCTACTATAAGACTCTAAGACTCTACAATTTTGTCAGGAATTATAGAATAAAGTCTTCAAATCTGTCATTAAACACGTAGAAAGTGCAATGATTCTCATATGTGTATAAATAATACAAACTATGGACACAATAACAACACTTTACTTTTGTTACAATTATTAATAAACTCATCATAGATACCAGGAATGAAATTTAGGTTTAGCGCCAGACTCGCGTTTCGTCTACAAAATAACCATCAGTGACTCTCGAATGAAAAAAATGTTAAAACGGTCAAATAAAGTACAAGTTAAAGAGCATAGGACCAACATTTCTTAAAGTTTTGCCAAATACTGCTTAGGTCATATATTTCTCAAGTAGAAAGGCTTAAGTATTTCAAAAGTTCTAAGTTTGTAAACGGTTAATTTATAATTATGTCCACAACAATGGTAATGCATGTTGATTCATGTCTCATGACTGATTCCTCTTAAATCAGTCAATATGTGTGAAACAAAACTTTAGCAGTTATTGTATTTAAAAGAGTTGGTAATGTAGTGGGTAAAACAAACGATAGCACTGGTAAACAAGTAATTTCATTGATTTTCCAATACTATAACTGTTGGAAACAAAATCTTGTATGTTTGTTGTTTATTTTTTTGGCAGAAGGTGAAAGATTGTAAAACTCTTGTTTAAATGAGTGTCAAGTGGTGATGGATGTTGAAACTATCTCTTTGAAAATTCGCGGACGCCACCACGAATTGATTGACCGCCATGAGTTTTTTGTTTGACAGATGACGATGGATTATGTTCCAATCGTCATACCCACAATCCCGTCCTCCTTTTCCTCGAATGATACCTACCGTATAAAGCTAATCCCCGGCTTTGTAGCTACATGCGTACTACGACGGATGCCACATATGGAACAGTATTTGTTTGCGCCTCCGGAGCACCTGCGATTCATTCCTTAGTTTTAATGGTGTTCGTGTTAATCATCTGTTCGATTTTTTATTTTTTCAATTTTTGGTGTTTTAACGCCACTTTTTAGCACCGCATTAAGGCTACTTTTTGGCGGCCAGTTTTATTGGTAGAGGAAGCCAGAGTGCCAGGAGAAAACCACCGACCTTAGATAGGAAAACTGACAATCCTAGTCAATTAAGATTGGAGTCGAGTGCACCCACACTAACAGGGTTCGAACTCACAACCTCAGTGTAGACTGGCCAGTGATTGCAGTAGTAACTACTTCAACCACTCGGCCACCGAGGCCCCTCTGCATGATCGACGTAATTCAGGAATATGAGAGTTGTTATCCATTCGTTTGATGTGTTTGAGCTTTTGATTTTGCCATTTGATTAGGGTCTTTTCGTTTGAATTTTCCTTGGAGTTCGAAGATAATTTCAAAATCAAAATCGTCTCGTTTGTCATAGATGCTCGTACTGAGATGACATTTCATGTTATATTCGAAATATAAGTCTCAAAATTGAAGCAGAGGAGGCCGTGTCCGTTGTTTGTATAATTTCTAAAGAAAAAAAATAATGGAACCCAATCAATCTATTTTTTATTATTATTGAGAATTCACAACTTTAAAAAAAAATACCTCTTTCATGTACCTTAGTAAATTGGTATCCATCAAACGTTATACGTCGTAATATATTATTCATTTATGTATTTCTCTATGTTGATTGGTATTTCTTTGTTTGTACTTTATTCCTGTCATCTAGTGTTGTTATTCCAGTGGTAGGTTTAACGTTGCATTATAAGGATGAGGTGTGGCTAGCCATAAAACCAGGTTCAATCCACCCTTTTTTTTTCTTAAAATGTGATGTACCATGTCAGGAGTATGGCTGTCGTTATATTCCGTTTCTATGCATGCTGGCATTTTCTTTTGTTATAGTTTTGATTTTCTGTTGTTCCGTTGTTTCATCGTACAGTTGACGTGTTTCTCTCGGTTTTGAGTTTGTCAACCGGATTTGTTTCTTGCTAAATCGAATTATTTACTTATGAACATATCTGCATTACTGTTGTCTTTCTATATATACACCAGTTGCTAACTGCAGACGATAATCAATGTGTTCTTATAAATGCCACTATGTAATTTACAGTATACCTTTTTGGAGAAACTGAATGGTTATAAATTGATTACTAACAAATATTTTTTTTTCTACATTTTTATTGAAAATTATAATTAGTATTTTCGTTTGACTAAAAAACATTACTTTCGCCGCTATTCAATTTATGTGATTTCCAAAACGACGTAAAATGGAATGTTTCAATTATTTAGCATCATAATGACATTTACTGTCCAAATTTGATGTAGATAAATGTATTGCATCTAACCTTGAGTTACGTTAAACTTTATGTCGCATATATCCTATGTCAAAGCTTCACCAAGGGTCGATAAGTTAACTCAATTTGTGACAATAAAGCATGAGTTTTATGCCAAAATCAAACTCTCAATTATACCAAACAACTGGATAACAACTGTCATATTCCTGACTTGGTACAGGCATATTCTTATGTAGAAAATGATGGATTGAACCTGGTTTTGTAGCTAGCTTAATCTCTTACTTGTATGACAGTCGCATCAAATTACATTATATTGACAACGAGGTGTAAACAAAACAAACAGACATGATGTAAAAATGTCAAAAATAGGGATACAGAAGTCAATTTCGTGTTATAACCTTAATCACTACAAAAACAAACAGATATTTAACAAGGAAGCACAAAAGAAAGTCATATACATATTTATGACTTGTTATGCTTTCTTGTTAAATATCTGTTTGTTTATGTATATACAAAGCCTATCAGCAAAAATGAAAGTACAGAATCACGTCATATGTATGAAAGAAACACAAAAGGCATATAAACAAAGCCCATTAACACAAATGAAAGAGCTTATCTTGGAGCAATAAAACAATGACGGGATGTATAAGTACAGAGCTACATCATATGTATCAAAGAAACACAAAAACGGTAAATAGACAAGAGTACAAACATTATTATAGAACAATAATACAATATCAAGATGTATAAGTACAGAGTCACGTCAATGGAAATCACAAAAAAAAAAACCCATACTAAACAGTAAAAGTAATATTCATAAAGACAATTACAAGAATACTATAAAACGTTAGTAAGATGATACGCAACGTCAGTAACCATAATCTATACTTCAAGACCATCGTGTATTATTTGTGAAATTGATACAGAATATTAATCAACAAGGTCTAGGAAATCTCCGATGAACTCAGTTTAAGAAAAATGGACTAGACGTTCTTTGACATAACCCTAGTTTATCACCTTTCAGACACGGATGACGTTTAACATAGTCTGAGTAGGAGCTGCAAGCCTACTAAGGTGGGGGGAATTGATAAATTCATATGGTATTTAGGAAGAAACTTTATCTCTTTTCACATACATAACTACACGTCTTCGATTCAGAGGTAGGGTAGTCATGCCACAGTAAACCTGTTGCACAGACATCGATACCGAGATTTCTAGGCTGGTTTCCACCATTTGGTTGTCCAGCCTCCCAGTTAGTGTACCCAAATGGTGTTCCGTCATCGTAAGTCCAAACACCAGGTACAGCATAGTTACTTCCTTGTACACATACATACGCCGTATCAGGTAAACCAGCTGAAAAGGTAAAATCTATTTATTATCTCACTTTTTAAATAATTAGAAAAACGTAAAATAGTTCAATTTAAAACATCAGAATTATCTAGACTAATTTACTGACAAACATAAACAATGCCTAGTTTAACTCAATGGGTAACAGCAGAAATACCTCGATTAATTCAATGGGTAACAGCAGAAATACCTCGATTAATTCAATGGGTAACAGCAGAAATACCTCGATTAATTCAATGGGTAACAGCAGAAATACCTCGATTAATTCAATGGGTAACAGCAGAAATACCTCGATTAATTCAATGGGTAACAGCAGAAATACCTCGATTAATTCAATGGGTAACAGCAGAAATACCTCGATTAATTCAATGGGTAACAGCAGAAATACCTCGATTAATTCAATGGGTAACAGCAGAAATACCTCGATTAATTCAATGGGTAACAGCAGAAATACCTCGATTAATTCAATGGGTAACAGCAGAAATACCTCGATTAATTCAATGGGTAACAGCAGAAATACCTCGATTAATTCAATGGGTAACATCAGAAATACCTCGATTAATTCAATGGGTAACAGCAGAAATACCTAGATTAATTCAATGGGTAACAGCAGAAATACCTCGATTAATTCAATGGGTAACAGCAGAAATACCTCGATTAATTCAATGGGTAACAGCAGAAATACCTCGATTAATTCAATGGGTAACAGCAGAAATACCTCGATTAATTCAATGGGTAACAGCAGAAATACCTCGATTAATTCAATGGGTAACAGCAGAAATACCTCGATTAATTCAATGGGTAACAGCAGAAATACCTCGATTAATTCAATGGGTAACAGCAGAAATACCTCGATTAATTCAATGGGTAACAGCAGAAATACCTCGATTAATTCAATGGGTAACAGCAGAAATACCTCGATTAATTCAATGGGTAACAGCAGAAATACCTCGATTAATTCAATGGGTAACAGCAGAAATACCTCGATTAATTCAATGGGTAACAGCAGAAATACCTCGATTAATTCAATGGGTAACAGCAGAAATACCTCGATTAATTCAATGGGTAACAGCAGAAATACCTCGATTAATTCAATGGGTAACAGCAGAAATACCTCGATTAATTCAATGGGTAACAGCAGAAATACCTCGATTAATTCAATGGGTAACAGCAGAAATACCTCGATTAATTCAATGGGTAACATCAGAAATACCTCGATTAATTCAATGGGTAACAGCAGAAATACCTCGATTAATTCAATGGGTAACATCAGAAATACCTCGATTAATTCAATGGGTAACATCAGAAATACCTCGATTAATTCAATGGGTAACAGCAGAAATACCTAGATTAATTCAGTAACAATAATAAAAAATATCTAACTTAATTCTATGACAAACATCAGAAATATCTATATTAGTTCAATACAAACATCAGGAATATATAAATTAGTTCAAGACAAGCATCACAAATACCTGTATTAATTTAATTACAAAGATCAGATATCTATACTATTAAACGATCGCGAGAAGACCTCATTTTGTGTGTCGCTTCTCTTCCTTCCACAATAAATTAATCATCATGCCTCTGTGTTCTATAGGTAACATATATAGTCGCATTTGTCATCCATTCTTATGATTATTCAGATTGAGTTATTTTGGCAGAAAAACGACAAAATAGGTGTCCGGATATTGTTTACGATATCAGACTGACTATTCATAGATAAGACTTCCGGTTTTAACATGCACAAGAACAACCAATCGTATGATAGATAACAAAAATGCAAATTAAATAAGTCAATCAGAGCGTTCTCCATATCATGGTTTTTAGATCGCGAGAACCACAACTATTATACCTCCTTAGAGACAATTATGTTTTCGCGTTTATCTACTGTACACTACGATTAGACTACTATAATATACAGAGACTCTCTGTATTCTGTCTATTTTTTTCTGAAATATTTACTATCTAAGGGGTCATACCAACCAGTTGCATATATATTGAAATCAGTAAAACATGTGGAAACAAGAATGTGTCCATAGTATACGGGTGCCACATCGGCACTATCATTTACTATGTTTAGTTGACCGTGAAATCGGGTAAAATCTCTAATTTGGCATGAAAATTAGAAAGATCATATCATAGGGAACTATTTACTAAGTTTCGAGTTGGTTGGACTTCAACTTCATCAAAAACTACCTCGACAAAAACATTAACCTATAACGGGACAGACAGACGAACGAACGGACGAACAGACTAGAAAACATTAATCCCATAAATGGGGCATAAAAAATTATTGTTGAAAGTGAAAACTTTAAACTGAAACCGGACAGAAGGTCGGACAGACAAACGAACGGACGAACAGACTAGAAAACATAATTCCCATAAATGGGGCATACAAATTTATTTTTCAAAGTGAAAGTAGTAATTTGGCCAAAATGAAAGTAGGGTAGAGATTAGAGGGAGGCAGGACTTATTCGGGACTTCGGGATCGGGTGTTTTTAAGCTCGGGATTTCGGGATTGATCTTTAAGGGATGCGGGAATATTTTTTAGTTTATTTCGGGATGTCAGGATATGAATTTCGTTAAAATACGCACCCCGGGATTTCATTTTCTAAGCCTGGAATTTCGGGATCAGGGCCCCCAGACCACCCCTCAAATGAGCCTTAGTCATTTATACGAGATTCAAATCCTACCATTGGCATGTTAATGTGGCTCTCAAAAGGAAAAGCACTGATGGATTCTCCTAGAAGCACATTTTATTAGAATAATAATGATATATAAGCAGTTTCATTTATTTTATGTTTGAAGCGGTGCAAATTTTTAATTTAATTCGACTTTTACCAAAAATTGCATTGTAGCAAAGGGGAAGAATAATTGTGGTATAAAGCCAGACACACGAACAATATTTGAATTTAACAGAAAGGAAACACATAACCGTAACGGACTTTGGAAAAAAGGGAGAGGACATTTGATACCTTATATGAAATTCTCCAGTCATAATATCTTTTACAAAAATTCATCCTACAACAGTTTACAAGCTGTAAATGCCCGCGATTTCGCGGGTGTGTTCTAGTATTTAAATTAATTTAAATAACAAAACCCAGAATTGCCTAGCTCAATTCAATTAGTAACCGAGAAGTACCTAGATTCTTTCAATGGCAATTATAAGAATTACCCAGATTATTATAAAGACACTCTTATCTGATATTATCAAGAACTTGTTTACCGATACAAGTGAGATTTTTAATGAGCTAAAAACTCCACCAATTACTACAAAAGCAAAAGCCTGTACCAAGTCAGAAGTATGACAGTTGTTTTCCGTTCGTTTGATTTATAGGTTTTGTCATTTGATAAAGGACTTTTCGTTTCAAAAGTTCATCGAAGTTCGGTATTTTTGTTACTTTTTACCCAGAGCGTGTTCCATATAGGCTTGTTTCTCAGCTGAGTCTACACGAATCAGATCAGACCCTTTGGCATTGCACTGGCTAACGATATCTATAGCTGGATCTTGCATGTTCATGTGTGTTCCATCTTCAATTCTGTAGCACAAATCCAATGGTCTGTAGTACAAAAAGTTTGTCGGACACCTTCCAGTTACTAAAAATATGAGACAATGTTAAATCTTATAAAGTTACTCATCTTTCTGCTGTACCTATTTTCTATGTTTATTTTCTATACCAGCACAAATAATTTATCACATGTTACGACCTATAAATGTTAATTATTCTCCATATATGGGATATCATTACTAAACATGTCCAATAAACGCCCTGCCTGGGAAGTCAACCATTGGTATGCCCTGTTCGAATGACATGGCCTGTTTATGTGTAGAAGCAAGATATTCAATTAAAAGTTTTGACTAATCATAAACTTTCAACACGATGACCATGCAAATATTGTGCCATTATGAAAAACTAAAATTCTACGCTTACAAATGAAAATATGTGTTGGGTTAAAGGAAGGCCCAGAGAATGTTCGTGAACAATCCATTAACAGCGATGAACTTGACACGTGTCTTCTACGTACAGAACACAATCTAAGTTCAGTATTTTTGTGATTTTACTTTTTTTCAGTACCCACTGTTTACACAAACTTAATAGGAAATTAATAGGTCTTCTAAAAAAGGATTGCAAAGTAAAATTGAAAGAACTGTTACAGAAAAAGTAAAATTAAGAGGTCTTCTAAAAACATAGCATTTCAAGGTAAAAGTTGCAAAGAATTGTTGAACAAAATGTCTGACAGTCCTATACAATATTAAAAATACTAATCACAGGCTTTGTGCTGTATAGTTCGTGGAAAAACTCCTAATATAAGTTTTGTATCTGTGGAACGTGATCATTTTTTCTTTTTGTACGCTATGGCCTTGAAGTTAAAAAAAAAGCAAAAAAGTCATTCAAGAGTACATATCAATATTCGATTCAAAAGTTGCTGTTAATTGCCGGTAGAGCGGCAATAATCTATGTCCATAGAGAATAAATTTGTTTGCACAAAAATGCATTTTTAATCGAGTGCGCCGTAAAATTAACATTTGAGTCGACCCCTGTCGTTTTTCTAGTCAATGTTGGTGTCAACAGTCATACCGAGACTTTCCCTATATATATATTTAGAAAGCATGTTGCTTAAACCAGACAATTACCGCATTGATATATATATGTCCGGATGACAGAAAGACACAAGTAAACCCGGAACCTTACTTTATTAAAAGATATAAATATCTGAATGTCTGAAAGACACAGTCACGTTGTTTTCATTGTAAGTATCAAAGATAACTCTGCTGTATAAAAGACTTTTTTGAATATTTGAGAGAAACAAAATCTCTAGAATCTTCCACGGTTCACGAACAACGAAATGTCTATTTTGTCCTAATATCGAGAAAAAACAATGAAAAGAACTGAAGTATCGAGGATTGTACAGGAAAGGGGTGTTTCATTGCTATTCTAGATAAGAAAAGTTAATGACGAAGCAATGATTTATACGTTTAAATCACAATGTTTGCAAATTGACCTTACAATTCATTATACTGTACAAACAATTTCTACAACATTATCAACTCTCCAATATTGATTTCATTTAAAAATTGAAATAGTATTAAATATAAATTGAAGTTTTTAACATAGTTCATTAAATCTCAAATATAATATAAAAATAGCTTTGATGGAAAGTACTTACAATCAACGATTTGATAAACCTCCCATCCCATTTCTATTCCAGTCGGGGACTTATAATGAAATGTCTTTGAATGAAGAATACACTGTTCATTAACATTTTTGAAAAATAATGTAAGACACGTGTTTGTCCGTAGACATAACATAAAACATTGTAATAAAGCAATGTTAAATGCTAGACCTACGTTACCCTCGACTTGGTAGGTGTTTTTCAGACTTTCGATATTTATTCCACCTAGATATTCCATCTCTTGTTCAAAGGATGAAATAATAGGTATAACGTGCCGGACACTTGGATTTAATTTGAATATACTTTGTAGTTAGATTTAAACCAATAATTAGTATATATACCACAAGATCAACAAGATTCAAGTATTTCCGATGGGAAACGTCATGTGTTTTCTTTTTAATCAATCAAATATATTATAATTTAGTATCCGAAAACCATATTTGTGACATTGCAAGCTACCCTAAGTTCAAGATTTGTTTGCACATTGATTTTTCTTATTTGTATTTTATTTAAACTTTTCAAACAACGTTCATTAGAATATACAATAACGGAGAAATAGAAAAGAACAGCAACAATTAAAGCACAAATGATATTTATAAAATTTAGCAATTAAAAAAAAAACCGTATTGATATGTACTTTTATGATGATTTATATCGTAATAAATTTCTTAATCACTAACTACTTAAAAAAAAGATTTTTGTTTCTTTCAAACACTTATTAAAGTAGAATAAAGAAACAGATTTTAGCAATCATTTAGGTTTAATTTCGTCATAAGATGAACAACATCACTTGTTAATCAACAAATCAGTTTATTTCATTCATTAAATAATAAGAATGTGAACCACCACGAATGAAAGTTTCCTATCCATATCAACACACACAACACATACTGTTCGACAGCCAGAAAAAAGGGACAAACACTGATTACTAATGTTAAAAAAGTGTAAAAAAATAACCATTGCCGAAAAAAGAAAACGTTGCTTTTAACAAAAGAAAACGAAAACCGAAAAGACAAATAACTGTACCAAAAAATACAAACATGGATATATCATGTATATAATGACGGCAAATAAAACATTTATGTTTCGCCTAATCACAACATAACAGTAATGTAACCCAAAACCCAATTGTGTCCGTAAATATTTCAGAGACACGACCTTAAATTTAACTTACATTTAAGAGCTTTTGGTTAGTTTTGTTTCATTCATATCCTCAAACTAAAAAAAAAGTTAAATTCTACTGAAATTCCATATGAGAAGATCTATATTATATACTTACAAAAGCATTTCAAAATTTTATATTTTTTCCAGAAATTTAAAAGTTATTCGGTGCTTTATGATACTTTTGAAGGCATTTTGTATAAATCATTGAAATTTGCATCTAAAGATAAAAAAGAAGATGTGATATGATTGTCAATGATACTACTCTCCACAAGAGACATCGTTTGCCAAAATCAACAATTTTTATCCAAAAGATAATTTTTTATGATAGATACATGTATTCCGCTGACGTTTATTACTTGAAGACTAATTTAGAATTAGATCAAAATAGTGTTTGATTTTAAAGTACATGCATTTGGATGAGATGTTAAAAGTTTAAGATTCAAAGATTTGAAAATTTTTTGCCGTGTTGGGAAACAAAATCAGAGAAAATGGCGCAATCCATTTTTATCTTGATATTGTGCAATTAATATAATTTGCTTACAGATGAAATAAAGGTAATTTAATTTACCTTCAAAATACATTTTCCATAATTGTAACGTATTTAAAAATCAAAATCGTTTGTGATAAAATAGAAGAGAAGAATACCGAAGGAACATTCACACTCATTATGGGAAAAGAACGAGAACTAAAGACAAACAACAGTTTACACAATACAACATAGTAAAAAGAGAATGAGGTACACGAACATAAACTGAATTTCAAAGATATAACATGATCACCAATTACAAATGCTCTTAATCTCAACTCTCTTCTTTTTAAAATGTCAATCAGCGTAATAACAAAAAAATACTATATTATGAAACAAACTGTAAAACACAGTCAAAAAAGGGGGAAGAAGAAAACATCGAATTATAAATGTTCATGTATTATTTGCACAAATTTTAAGTATAAAACTTAATCTTGTTGGCGTGAAAAGTTGAAGCAGCTGACATATGAAATGTCATATACTAATGTTATATATCAGCATATTGACCGAAACGTATTGTAATGGGTTAATCTTGTTGGTAACTTAAGTTTAAAGGCTCCGTATTAATGGGCGATTATACACAGCGAATATACAAGGCGAATAATGCAAAATATAATAATAATTATCTATCTTCTATTGGATGATGTGTTATACTAATGAAGTAGCAGAAGAGTTGCTTCCCAATCATATATAAATTCATCCCAAGTTTTTATTTGTAATCGTATTGCTCAATCTTAAGTTTTTGCGTTTCTTTGTGTGCAAACAAACTATATTTAATGGTATGGTCTATTAAGATAATAAAATTGATGAACTAACAGAGGTACAAATATAGAAAAATAAGCCTTTATGTAACAAACCTGTGATTGTTCCTGATGAAGGTCATTTCAGAAGTGAAGCACATAACGATGAAAAAAACTTTCCCCGTTTCATTTCAATTGACAGATCGAAATTTTTTTCAGATTTGAAATATGCAGAATTAGACATAAATATCCAAGAACGATTTAAGGTTAAGACCATACTTTTTTATTTTTACGTTAAAGGCTATACTTTTTTTATTTTTACATTATAGATAAATAGTGCTGGTGGACGTTTCGTCCCCGAGGGTATCACCAGCCCAGTAGACAGCACGCTAGTGTTGACATGAATATCATTTTTTTTTTGTAAATTAACTGTTTGCAAATGTAAAGATTATTCGAAATACTGAGGATTTCCTTATCCCAGGCATAGATTACCTTAGCCGTATTTGGCACAACTTTTTTGTTTTGTTTTATCGGAGCGTCACTAATGAGTCTTATGTAGGCGAAACAAGCGTTTGGCGTATCAAAAATATAAGCCTGGTACCTTTGATATCTATTTACACCACTGGGTTGATGTCACTGCTGGTAGACGTTTCATCCCTGAGGGTATTACCAGTCCATTAGTCAGCACTTCGGTGTTGACATGAATATCAATTATATGGTATTTTTTTTTATAATTAATTGTTTGAAAAAGTAAAAATTATTCGAAATACTAAGGATGTTCTTAGTAATATATAATTAATATAAATATTTGATATTCCATTTAAACAAAGTATTTGTCTAGCGTTTATCAAACTTATTTTAACTTTCGACATGCGATACACATGCTAACACAACTCGCTATCTTAAAAAAAATTCGTTGTATTGCCAACATATTTTCTGACTCCTCCTCATACTTATTATGTTATAGTGTTTTTATGGCAATGTTAGAAACAGTTGTCTTTCTAACAATGATTTAAATATAAAAATAATATAAAAATGAAGGTGTGATATGATTGTCTTTAAGACAACTAAACTTCAAGAGTCCACAATGATGTGAATGCCATTACTTGGCCTTTAGAAATGAATAATATATACTCTGCCATAAAAGTTCTGACATTACGAAATGTTAAAAAATATTTTCGAACGGGAAAAATAACGGCATGATTTGTGCCATAAAATACACGAAGAACATACATGACAGACAGCAACCAAAGACATCCACCGAATAGTGGGCGCCTGATTTATTACAACCTAATACATAATGTGGTGGGGTTAAGTCTTCTTGTGTCCCCTCAGCGCTCACCTAATAAGTTGTTATCTATTGTTCAGCTTGATTCATCATGATTCATTCGCCTTTAGGATATATCCATGGGTTACTTTATAAAACAGTGTTCACTCTTGAAAATATTCCTAAAGGACTTTTCAAAGTAAGTTTCAAAGGCCATCCCACCAAGTAAATAATGTGTGAATGTTCATGACCACATTGACAAACCCTCTCGGATACAATTCGATTCACATGAATTGTCAATTTATATATATCCATACTATACTTTATAATGTATATATGTTTGCAATAAAAATGTAGCACTGTATGAACTACATTTGATAATCATCGACTAATCCTAAGTTGATAAAAGATTATATATAAATAAGGATGCTATCTAAATACTAATCATTACACTATCTATCTTATTTGGGAATTAATTCATCAAGCTTGAGCCTATTCTTTTCCTTTATTTCATTTTCTATGATCAAAACAATTGAATCTTGTATCTATTTATATTACAAATTTGATAATGATTGAAATTTTATTTGTTTCAATGAATATTAAAAAAAAAACTCATATATCATGGTCAGGGTAAATCCGGAAGTGGATTAAATTTGTTTATATTAAGCATACTATTCTCTCTAGATTACACGTTCGAATGTGCTTTATTTTGTAAATAATGATCCATCCTCAATTAAATATATCGTCGCTGGGCTTCTAAAATGTCGTATATGACTTTTTTGGCCAAAAGTACTTTTTGACACCAATGGTCTGGGCTGGAGGAAATCTTTGGTATTACAAAATAGCATACAG
This sequence comes from Mytilus edulis, assembly GCA_019925275.1. Classification (NCBI taxonomy): domain Eukaryota; kingdom Metazoa; phylum Mollusca; class Bivalvia; order Mytilida; family Mytilidae; genus Mytilus; species Mytilus edulis. The sequence goes on from CM034361.1 coordinate 55,653,543, forward strand.
TTAGACCAATCAAAATGTGTGAAATAAGACATATTACAAAATTGCCGATGTCAGTTGTTTGTAAAGTTTGCTTCCAAAATGTTGTAAGAAAAATTGAAAATCGTTGTAGAATGGCTTTGGTAAAACAATAATTGTACATTTCTTTATTTCTGTGAAAGTAATTTAAGTTCTTGGATAATCCAGAAATGTCAAAGTTTTTATTTCACTGCTATTTACAAAAATGTTCAAGTTCACATACGACATTTTGGAAGCATGCATTTTGTCAAAATTTTCAAAGCCTGTTTGTGAGATATTTTTTTCTTGAAAATTTTGTAATTTACAACATTTTAGAAGCCCAGCGACGATATAATGTAATACAATTTTACTCAAATTTAATTCATGATTAATATCATCAACATAACTTTATATTTTTTAATGAATAGCTGCTACCATTCATTGAGCTAGTTTGTTCAATTGTCATTTGATTAGGGACTTTTCGTTTAGAATTTTCATCGGAGTTCAGTATTTTGGTGATTTTACTTTCACTTTTCTTTTGTAAGAAAATATAAATTGGATGACAGAGACGCAATTTGTCATTCAAAATCTTAAAATACAAATGTAATAATGAAAAAGACTACAACTACAATGTTAATACTTTTTGATTTTACAAAATTGTCTCATCACTTTTATTGATATATTTGCTGGTAATTAACTGTGTTTAATAACAATCAATGTTAACATTAGTAATGTTTTTTACACTTTGTATCTTGCTGTTCGGTGTGAGCCAAAGCTGCGTGTTGCAGATCGTACTTTGACCTTTAAAGATTTACTTTTACAAATTATGACTAAAATGAAGAGTTGTCTCATTGACAAAAACAAATTTATGATGCCAACTTATTTAAGTTACAAGAGAAAGCAACATTTATTTTATTCATAATCATGAACTTAATAACTCTTTTTGCATGGGAAAACAGAGAAAAATGAAACATAAAAAGTAGTCTTATTGTGTACTTCAATTTAATACATTTCAACTTATAAACAATTCAACTTCTGATAAAAGATAACTTAAATACTATTTATAACACATATAAGGTTTCATTTATACTACCCAAAACAAAATATAGCTTTAACGAATATGAAAATAAAAATTTACCAGTCAGACAACTATTTCTTAGAAGTCATAGCAACGGTGTGAACATTAAAAGTATTTCTAAAGCTTTCGAAATTTATTATTCGTTTTGCCTATTAAACGTTTCGATTCAATTCCCACTAACTAGTTTCATGTAGATGAAACGCATACCAAATTATAAGACATATCTTTGATTAGTTTTAAATGTGAGACCAACGATGAACAAAACCGATCTAATATAGTATGACATAAAAGGCCCTTTTTAACAAAATATGAAACAAGACAAAAGCAAATAATAATCTTTCGACTTAACCTACTAGTAATGATATTTAACGAAAAACGTTTATACTAAATTGCAAAGAACGACAACCACTGCACTAAATGATCACTTTCGTCTTGGGAGAGGATAACTACTCTCGCTTTGGACACAAGAATAAACAGTACATTTAATTCATGCTCTCTTTTCACAGATATAACTACATGTAAGCTCATTTGGAAAGTTCATATCATGCCAATACATAGTGGAGTTGTATGTAACTGCCATAACAATGATTATAGGGAGGTCGTCATCATCTGGCTGAGAACTGTCCCAGTTAAAGTACACCATATCAGTACCATCATCAAAGGTCATCCTGTCACGAACAACAAAGTTCTTGCCTTGGATACATATCCAATCTCTTGTCACACCATCTGTAATTCAAAATTAAAATACTGGCTTAATTGAGTTTTCGTTTGTTGTTAGGTCTTAGAGTACTCAATCGACTTTTCACTTTTTCACTTTTCTTGAAGTATAGATGCTAGATAGTGATGTTATCTGCCGTCTCAATTATGTATTTTAATTTCTTTCATTTGTCTGTGTATAGTTTTGACCTTTATTGTTTTGTCCATTTTTGGAAGTATCTCTTCGGCGTGAATTTTAATGAAAATCGGATGAAAATCACAATTTCGGGTGACATTTCATGATACTACAGATACAGTTAAGTCGGCCTCATATCTTGACTTACATCTAGAAATTGACAATGAGGATCGGTTGAAAACAAAACTTTACGACAAAAGAGATGATTTCAGCTTTCCAATTGTGAACTTTCCATTTCTAAGTAGCAACATTCCAGTAGCACCTGCAAACGGGGTATATATCTCCCAATTGATACGATATTCCCGTGCTTGCATTTCCGATCATGATTTTCCTGATAAAGGGTTGCTGCTTACAAGGAAGCTATTAAACCAAGAGTTCCAAATGATGGTGAAGTTGAAATCATCCCTTCGTAAATTTTACGGACGCCATCACGAGTTGGTTGACTGTTATGGAATAACCGTTTCACAAATGATGTTGGATATGTTCCTTAAGTCGTAACTACAATCCCCTTCCCTTTTATGAATGTGACCTACCGAATTAGACTATTTACCGGATTTGTTATCACATAAGCCACACGACGGATGCCACATGTGGAGCAGGATCTGCTTACCCTTCCGGAGCACATGAGATCACCCCTAGTTTTTGCTGGTGTTCGTGTTGTTTATTCTTTAGTTTTCTATGTTGTGTCATGTGTACTATTGTTTGTCTGTTTGTCTTTTTCATTTTTAGCCATGGCGTTGTCAGTTTATTTTCGATTTATGAGTTTGACTGTCCCTTTGGTATCTTTCGTCCTTCTTTTGTCTTTGGACACATCTAAAAATCTTCACTGATATTCGTTTTGGCATTTGAACAATAAATAGCTCTTTCATCCCATCAAATACAAATTAATAAAACATACACACAATATACTGGTATTTGTAAATTAGATGTTTATAGCTTGGAAATGATACAATTTTGGTCATTTAAAGCGCAATAGTAGAACATATTAGGTTCAACTCAACATTTTCTTTTTGAAAATTAGATTTCTTTTGTATAAATAATTCCTTTTGATATGTTCACTTCACTATAATACTCCTGTGAAATGAAAAAAAAAATAATAAAAGATCATATCGAATAGCCACACTATTCTATCCCCAAAACATTCTGTATGTGCCGGTCCCAAGTCAGGAGCCTGTTATCGAGTGGTAATCGTTTGTTGCTAAATATCATATTTGTTTTCGTTCATTGTTTTGTACATAAAACAGGTCGTTAGTTTTATCGTTTGAATTGTTTAATATATACGGGGCCTTTTATAGCCGACTATGCGGTATTGGTTTTGCTCAATTTTAAAATTCGTAAAGTGTCCTGTAGTCGTAAACATCTGTATCATTCGGTTTCTGGTTGAGAGATGTTCATTTACGATTATACTGCATCCTCGTATTTTTATACATGTACGTAAAAAAGTTACATTTTCCTTAATTTTATCTTAAATATGCAAAAATAAATGTAACACGCAACGGTATATTTATTGAAGTGATTCCTTATAAACTATTCCCCAAACGCGCGTTTTCTGGGTTTACCTTCGTCATGAACGCTCAAACCAAAATAATTAAAAAGCCAAGAACGTATAATTACGTTTATACAACAGTATTACAATAATGCTATACAAAAGTTATCAATTACCTAAAATATGTTCCACATATGTTTGCCTGTATGAAGAGTCAATCCGTATTAGCTCCGATTGAAAAGCAACACACTTATCGAAGTTAAATACGTTTTTATCTGTTCCATGTCCAATTCTATAGCATAAATCCTGTTGTCTGTAGTATGCAAAACTGTCTGGACATCTACCACTCACTTAAAAGAAGAAACTTTTGTTTATTAATATTCAAAACGTTCAAAGAAACCCATAGATGCTATCATATATTAAAACACAGGATAACAAGAAAGTGAATTGAGCCAATGAAGCATTATCCTTTAAATTACCGTTATTATTATAATTTCGACTTATTATGGCGTTTAAGCTATACAACAATTGTCGCCCTTATTACTATACAATCAGTGAACAGTAAAATTCAAATCTATTTTAATTGCAGTAATATGTGCTTAAAGTAGTATGGGTGTCTTTCGCGATCTTAGATTGTAAATAAAAGAGAACCTCAGTTAAATTTTCAATGAAGTTAGGAAAATTTGAGCCAGGAATGCAGACAACTAATACAAATTTTCATTTAAAAGAACAAATTTATAAGATATTAACTTATAAATTTTAATATTTTTCCAAGCGTATATTTTTTTTGCTTGATTTTTAATGTTTTAAAAGTAAGTAACTCTGAAAAAGTGCATTTTCTGAAGGATTATAAATAAATTTTGCTTTTAATATTTCAGCCGGAAAAAAAACGTACGATGACCATATTTTTTTGATATTCGCAAGGCATTTTCTAGAAACTATCTTTTCATATAGTATTTTACAATACTATTATTTAGTTGAGCTTCTAATCACATACTTTTGTATTAAATGTATAATCCACATACATTGTGTCATTTTGTCACAATATGTAGCTTGAGCAAATGCACGGTGACCCATCATTATTATTATGTTTTGGAAGCATATCAAAATATAAACAACGTTTTTGCAAGTATGAACAAATTCTATCATATCTAATATTTATACTCCCAAACCACCCAATTCTTTTTTTATTTTGAAAAATAAATGGAATTTGAAACCTTACTTTTGACATATATTAAATGTTTATATAGAAAAGGCAATTTGCAAACCTAAATCTTTGATCTGAAGTATACTTACAATCTTGAATTTGATAAGCTTCCCATCCAACTCCAGATTCTGTTGGTTGTTTGTAGTAAAATGTCTTAGAGTGGAGGATACAAAGATTTGTGTCATTTTTGAAAAACAATGTCAAGCACATTTTGTTACGTAGACAGGACCAAACACATTGAAGTAAACTGATTGTTTGTATAAGTCCTACATTTCCCTCTGTTTGAAATATGTCTGTAAAGTTATCTAGTTTTACTGCACCAAGACTTTCCATCTTTCGAGATAAACAAGATAGTAACTTGATTTAATTATCTTTGCGTATTTAAAAAGAAATAAGTATTGATTATTGGCTTTTTTTTTACCAATGAGATCTTTCCCTTTTTTTGTTTAAATTACTTGCAAAGTAGGTTCAAAGCTGTACGTTTTTACATGCCATACGCAATGAAAATCTGTATATCGAAGATTTGTTTAATCCTTAAATTAAATCCAAATGTATAGGAAATCCAAAATAGTAACAAAATCATAAAATTATGCTAAAATAAACTATAACTAGCTGAAATATTTGAAAATTGATTATTATCCACATCTTTATGTAAATTTTTAGCTCATTATAAAAAAACCATTTTCAACGTAGGTGGCGTTTTTGTATGACTATCAAAAGAGAAATTCGATTCATTTACATGTATAGTCCACAGTGCTCTAAAACTTCTGATGCACAATTCTGTGTATGGTGATTAGTTTCTAACTAACCAAATAGAGGAATGAACAAATAAATATATTGATGAACATTTCTGTTTTGAAACGACTACAACTATTTTCAATGAAGATGCACATTTGTACCCTAAAAGCTAACAGTTGTATATTTTAAGCATTTAGCACCTCTATTTGTAAGAGCATGCAGTAAAATAACATTTTATTAGATTTTTTGTCCTTTCTTCACCTAAACCTTTATAATTCTAAATCCAGGAAATAGCACAATCACTTTATGCATACTTTATGTGACGTAACAGGTACATTTAAAAGATTGAAGTGTTTAAAACTCATTAATCACAACTTCAAAGGAATTTAAACATTGCCGCATGATATGCCTTAACAAGAGAAAAAAGTTTCGCTTTCTAACATGATTACAAGAAGAAAAGAGGGCGAAAGATACCAGAGGGACAGTCAAACTCATAGATAGAAAATTAACTGACAAAGCCATGATTAACAAAGAAAAAGACAAACAGACAAATATTAGTACACAAGACACAACATAGAAAAACAAAAGACTAAGCAACACGAACCCAACCAAAAACTGGGGGTTATCTCAGATGCTCCAGAAGGATAAGGAGATTCTGCTCCACATGTGGCAACCTTCGTGTTGGTAATGTTATTACCAAACCCAGTAAATGGTCCAATTCGGTAGGTCACATCCGTGAAAAGGGAAGGGGATTGTACTTACGACATAAGGAACATATCCGAGATCATCTGTGAAACGATTATTCCATAACGGTCAACCAACTCTTGATGGCGTCCGTACAATTTACGAAGGGATTATTTCAACTTCACTATTTGAACTCTTGTTAAAACATCGTTGTGAGCAGCAACCCTGTAAGGAAATCATAATAGGAAATATAAGCCCTGGAATAGCTTATGAATTGGGAGATATATACTCCTTATGCAGGCGCTGCTGGAATGTTGCTACATAGAAATGGAAAGTTCACAATTGGAGATCTGAAATCATCTCTTTTGTCGTAAAGTTTTGTTTTCAACAGACCGATATTTAGAAGATTAAAATCATTAGTCTTTTAACGGGATAAGTATAGATCTAATTATGAAACTCAAATATCAAAGTTGTCTTTTTCTTCAAGTTGTTTGTTCGAAAGTCTAATTACTATAAAAAGATAAAAATAACCAAGTTGAATAGTTCAGAGTACATACGAATGATATGTTTGAGATTTAACAAACTTTTAAACTTTATTGTAAAATATCAATTTGTACCTTTTGTAAATACTAGTTTTTTTTATTATGCAATTTAATATCAATAATTATACTCAAAGACGTTCTTGTTTTTAATGTAATTAGTTTTTTCTTCGATTTATCTATGATGAGTTTATTCTGAAATGAGAATATATATATTAGTCTGTATGCACATGTGATAATTGCAATATTTAATCAGCAATGTCAACAATACTTAGAATTTGAACTTCACATCGGCCTATTTGTTTCATTCAGAAATCAATGCGTCTTAAAGGTCGTTTATACATATTATTATACTTTATAGCCATATTCCCTATACACAAATATACCGAAACAGACTTTTAGTTATGTTTGTTCTCTTTTAAAAATGTTTAGTCTTTTCATAAACCCTTGAAATATGAGCGTCACTGATATTACGACCTCGTCTGGGTACTTAATTATAATCTTGGTACTTTTGATAACTACTTGAACCCTGTGTATTGGTGAGTTTTGGTAGGTTTAATGTGCCTTCATCTTCAGGGAAAAGTTTCTCAGATCGTCTCGAAAATTTTAGATCATTCATTTAAGTACTTATTTATTTATTTTACTACAGCCTCTCTATGGCTAGGATACCACGTGAAATTGTAGATCACAGCAATAAAGGTTCATTTGTTCAGAATGTCATTACCTGATAGGTACAGGAAAGAAAACGAATACCATATTACGTCAACATGGCACATTGAATTGATTTCAGTATATCGTTAACACAGAATGATAAAAGATTTATAAAATTATTAAATTATCGTAATATCTCCATGAAGAGTTTATATTTGATATTGATTATTTCTAAGACGATTTTATTGCAATTGATATTCCTTCTTTTTTAGTTTAGTTTATATTACATTTGAAGTTCCATATAATGTACTTTCTGTTAACTTTTGGAATTTCCTATTTTAATTTATTTTTTATCACATTTTATATACAACATTCAATATTCGAACGAAAAAATAAATCACAAAAATACTGAACTACGAGGGAAAATTCAAAAAAGGAAAATCCGTAACCAAATTGCAAAATCTTAAGCTAAAACACATCCAGCGAATGGATAACAACAAGTCATATATATTGAACAGATATCTAGTAAAAAATGGGGATTAAAGCAGTCAACATTGTTTTAAATTCATCAATTTCATTAAACAACCTATGTAACAAAAACAAAAGACAAAATAGGTTAAGCAATATAGCAAAAATAATTGACACGAATACACAAATTATAACACATTGTTGACTGTTGTACCCTAATTTTGACTTGTTTACCCTTTATGTCTGTTTGTTTTGTTCACGTTTCGCGTCAATTTAATGGATTTGATGCAACTGTCGTACAAGTGAGAGGTTTATCGCTATAAAACAAAGTTCAAAGTCCACCATTTTCTACATAAGAAAATGCCTGTACCAAGTCAGAAATATGACAGTTATCCATTCGCTTCATGTGTTTAAGCTTTTGATTTTTGCCATTTGATTAGTACTTATATCTAGACATTGACTATGAGGGTCGGTTGAAAACAAAACTTTACGACAAAAGAGATGATTTCGGCTAACCAATTGTGATTTTTATTTTCAGACCAAGAGTTCCGAATGGTGAAGTTGAAATCATCATTTTGTAAATTTTACGGACGCCATCACGGGATTGGTAGACCGTAATAGAATATCATTTGACAGATGATATCGGATATGTTCCGTATGTCGTAACTTCAATCCCGTTCCCTTTTCACGAATGTGACCTACCGAGGAAGACTATTTACCGTCTTTGTAATAACATGAGAAACGTAACGGGTGTCAGGTTTTGAGCAGGATCTACATGCCCTTCCGGTCACCTGAGATCATCCCCAGATTTAGGTGCGGTTCGTGTTGCTGTTGTACCCCTATTGTGACATTTTTACCTATTGTGTCTGTTTGTTTTGTTCACACATCGTTGTTAATATAATGGAATTTGATGCGGCTGTCATACAAGTAGAGGGTTAGGGCTTTAAAACCAGGTTTAATCCACCATTTCTAAATACGAAAATGCCTGTACCAAGTCAGAAATATGACAGTTGTTATCCATTTGATGTGTTTGAGCTTTTGATTAGGGACTTTTGATTTTTCCTTGGGAAGATCAGTATTTTTGTGATTTTACAGTTTACCATAGTATACTTACACAAAGACGGGATGAAGTACAGAGTCACGTCAAATGTGCACAAGAAACACAAAAAGGCATATAGACAAAGCACATTAGCAGAAATGAAAGACAAGAGTACATATTTTTTACAATAGCATAAGAACGGGATGTTCAAATACAGAGCCACGTCATCTGTATTACAGAGAAAAACACGAGTTTATTCATTACATTTAATATGCTTTTTTTTAAAGACATTTTCTACATTTGATATTGAGTCTTCTCTATTTTCTTGACGTTTTTATCACTTTGCATGTCTTGTTCTTATGTAGTTTCAATCGCAATTGATTTTTTCTTTTTTTATAAACTTTTTATTTCATTTGATGTACATAATTCATATGAAATTTTTACTACTTTTGAAATTCTCCATTCCTATGATCTGTTTTATACATTTGATATTCTTTATTTATTCTAAAAAAGAGTTTACTTTTACATTTCAGATTTACAATTCTTAGGACGTTTTAACATACTATATTCTTATTTATTATGAAGCTTTACTACATTTTATATTGCGTTTTCTTGTGAAATTTTTATAACGTTTGATTTTCTCTTTTTATTGGCTTCAATTACATTTTCTTATGTAAAAAAAGTTTTTACTATATTTGATATTCCATATTTTTGTGTAGTTTGATTATAGTTGATGTTCCATATGCTTACGAACTATTTATTACATTCGATATACCCTATTCTTAAGACTTTCATGTATCAAATTTCATATCCCCTGGTCAAGTTTTTATATTTCATTATCATTTTGTCTTGTAATGAAGGTTTTTTTTTCTATTTGATATTCTCTGCTTTTATGACGTTTAGGACTTGGTATTTCTTGTTATCATGATGGTTTGTTTAATCAACTAAAGGAATAACAGCAATATAGTTCAAGATTTACTATCACCAATTGGCGATTTAACGGTCGAAAATGAAATTTTATTGGCGTTGCATAGCGCAGCCAGAAAAACGGATAATTTTGACTGTCAAATCAAAATTGATGAATGCAGTTTTCCAAACAATCAGTACTGTTATTCCTTTTAACATGCATCACAAAAAGGGTGTACATTAGAGCTTTAGTGTATTTGATATCGACACTTATGACATTTTTTTCATTATATATTCCTTATTATAATGATTTATTTTACATTTGATATTTCTTATTCTTTATAAGTTATAACATCTGTAATTTCCTTTTTCACACACACAGTTTAATACATTTGTTGTTCTTTATTGTGATGACATTTATCATAACATTATAACTCCTATTCTTCAAATGTAACACCAAAACTAATATCATATTTATGAAATACTATTCCTAAATTCAGCGTTAATCATTGCTTTGCACCATCAATCATTTAATCTACCACCTAGGTTGGATATTCGACACACTTAAACGGATAAATTAGGTGCAACTTGCTTATTTAAATAAGTGTTAAGATGTGACCATCCAGAAATTGTCGAAACCTTACACCAAGTTTACACCATGAGGAAAAATTGAAACTTTAGATAGCTTAACACCATAACGCAATGTATGTTTCACTCAAGTGTAATTCAACACTATCGTATCATATAAACTTGACTGAAAAGTGTTTTTTAAAGAATATATTTTTCTGTCGACATTTTAGTTTTAATTTCCTAAAGATAGTAAGATTGTTATAACCGGTTCCAATACAATTTAGTTTGTTTAAATTTGTTTGTTCGGTAGCCATATATGGGATATCTGTGTTGTGCATTGTCGACAGACTACTCACCAGAAAATCGATAAATAATTAATGCTGACGCTCAAGTACGGAAGCCGTAAGGGGACACACAAAACATTAGAAAATATTTTTTTAATTCGAGATCACGATAAAACATTACCGTTTTACCGAGATCTCGATAAAAAAATATATCGTTATCTCGATAAAACGAAATTGTTATATCGAGAACTCGGATTATTAAATTGTTATCTCGGATTATTAAAATCGTTATCTCGATTTATCAAATCGAGATCTCGGATTATTATATTGTTATCTCGGTTTAATATACCGTTATCTCGAGAAAACGAAACTGTTATATCGAGATCTCGGATTATTAATTATATATATATATATATTTTGGTATTCAGGTAGTCCATACATTGAACAAAGGAATTTCGGTAAAAAATAGTTAGGGATATAATAATCCGAGATCTCAATATAACAGTTTCGTTTTCTCGAGATAACGATATATTTTTTATCGAGATCTCGATATATTAAACCGAGATAACGATTTAATAATCCGAGATCTCGATATAACAGTTTTGTTTTCTCGAGATAACGATATATTTTTTATCAAGATCTCGATATATTAAACCGAGATAACAATATAATAATCCGAGATCTCGATTTGATAAATCGAGATAACGATTTAATAATCCGAGATAACGATTAAATAATCCGAGATCTCGATATAATAATCCGAGATCTCGATGTAATAATCCGAGATCTCGATATAATAAATCGAGATAACGATTTAATAATCCGAGATCTCGATATAACAATTTCGTTTTATCGAGATAACGATATATTTTTTATCGAGATCTCGGTAAAACGGTAATGTTTTATCGTGATCTCGAATTAAAAAAAAATATTTTCTGATGTTTTGTGTGTCCCCTTACGGCTTCCGTACTCAAGAGTGTTGGAAGTTGTAAGTCCATTAGGTTTAATATTCAAACACCAAAACATAATATAGGTTGTTTGTTTATTTTGTTTTTGTTTATTTTGTTTTGGGATCTGTGTTGATTTGACAATTGTCCAACATATATCTAGATCTGACTTGTGTATCATATATATGTTATAGTGTGTTAATTTTCATTTATGTAAAACACAGTCATGTATATATCAAAATCTGATTTTGAAATGCCATTTTAAATTGGTTAACCGTCAGATTTTTCTTCGTCTGTTTGATTTCATGTTATAGATAGAAATGTATATACTAATCATCTGTTTTTACCTGATATAAGAATGAGTGTTTGTGGATCGAATTATTCAATCAAATGATTTACCTTTGTTTTACTTTCAATGTTAACATTCATTTCCTTTTAATAACTGAACACGCATAATTCATGCGTAATCCATCTCTAGCTAAGGGGTTACATTGAACGTAATATGAAAACGGTTTCAATGAGATCGAAGTATTCACTTGCAAGTGAATTCATCATCAATGTTTCTTAGCTCACTGTTTTTCATATCTCGTAGCCAGTGCCCTTTTTACGCAATAAGTAAGATAGATATGTTTAAAAACTCTTTATTTAACTTGAATAGTATATGTAATAGCAATAACTCGCCGAAGGTTCATTTATTTTCATATCAAATAACTCGAGTTGATATTAAGCGTAACATCCTAACTACATTGTTCTAATATGGGTGCTCTGAGTAAAGATCACATTACATTTTGTTCCGTAACATTTTGGCGGGAATGTCGAACGCACAATAAAACTTTGAAATATTTATGCGGAATACAGACAAACTTTCAAAATTTATGTAAAAAAATGCACTAAATTTCCAGTGTCTATACGGGCAATCAAATTCAACACCTCAAGCATATGAAGCTGAGATAAATACCTCTACAACAGGACGACTAGATACAAACTTACAGTTAAATATTGTATCCGGGGCCTTATACAGGGTATATACTATATTATAAAGAATATTATAATTATTGCATGGCATTCTGAACAAGATGTTATGAAGAGTAAATGTTTTTTTCATATAAAATGTTGTCTAGAAGAGCTGGGATGTATGATAGCTATCTCACTTATATATTGATCTATATTGGATTCTCACTCGTTGTGAAACCTATAGTTTCCAACTATAGTAGTTTTTATTCTGAAACGGCGAATTTTTCCTGCCAATCCTACAGCACAAACTTAGTTTTCCCAGTGTAGGTTATTTTTTTTGTCTGTCTTTCGGTTATGGATTATCATGCTCCCAACTTGGTATCGTTTTAGTGCTTGGTATATAAATGTGGTGAGTAAATGTCTCGTTGGAAGTGATACCAACCTTGAGTGAATGCCTCGTTAGTAATGATTAAATATAACCTCAGTTATATGAACGTTTTGAAGGGAAAAAAAAAAACAAAATTGGAAGAATTTTTTAAATAGATTTATTAAAACACTTTTCAAACCGTTAAAGTGGTACATTTTATAGTAGAAACATATTTATATCAGCAGTGTTGAAAGCCAATACTACCTGATGCATGATCTATGAACAATATCAATTTTAGATTAATTACAAGGCTATCTGGATATTATGAAGACTCCCAAACAAACTGAAGAAAAGTTGATTATTGAATTAAAATACTGTAATGGTGTGGATTGGGGCATAATAAAGAAGATTAACATAGTATTTAGCTTGCATCCCTCTAGAACCCCAATCAGTTACAAACTTGTTGATGCTAAACAGCTTAATAAACAAGACATTTTGACATTAATTCCTTAAAACTTCTGTTTGTCAAATTGTGGAACAGCCATTTTAGACGACTGTAATGCAAGAATGCATTATATATAATATAGATAACGTGCAATGCCTCAAAAGTAAGCAAGTTAAAGAATTTGTTTTAAGATCCAATGTAACTAATAAAGAATAAGACGAATCAAATTGACAAAGACAGTTATTATACATATTCCTGTTTATCTTAGTCCAAGGAAATATAGTAATGTATATCTACATCTGTTTTGTGTTTTGGTTAAATCCTAGTTATATGGTTTGCGTGAAATTCATTGCACTAAGAAAAAAAGAATTAGAATATTATTGTAGAGTTGATATGGTAAACACTCATCCGATCTCGTCATGATCTCGTTCTTGTACTCCGAAGTTTGGTATGTTAAAGTGGTCTACTAGACTGGTAATCCTTGGATAATCTCCTGCTCCACTACCTGAAGCAAATGAAACCACAATGATGTTAACCTAGATGAAAGTTTTGGAATGGAATGTCAGTTCAAGCGTACTAGATTACAAATCTGCTTTACATACTGTTTACACTTTATTATTGCTAATTTTTTTTTATGAATATAAGACAAGAAGATGCATTATGACTGCTAATGAGACAACTCTCCACCAGAAAACAGACGTAGAAGGTTAGCAACTGTAGGTAACAGTATGGCCTTAAACGATGAACAAAACTCATACCGCATAACAAGCTATACAGGACGCCAAAATGACAAATGTAAACAATTCAAACGAGTCATTTTTTGGTCCACCTTTACATCTCATATTTTTCAAGTATGACGGTTCTTTTTCGATTTCAGTTCGGACGTAGTCTAAGAGATTAATTTATAATGGAAAATGTCAATCTTACACGTTTCGATCTTGAATTATAAACCAAAAAAATAAACTGCATATGATCATTTATTGTATTAGGTTTATGAAGCATGGTTGAATAAAACTGACTAGATTTTTTCATACGTATAAATCTGTTCCCGAATACTTGGATGTTTTAAACATGACAATTGTACTTGTTTTACAGATGTGATGAATGTTTAACTTGAACCTTCTTAACACAGATGATAAATGAACTAAACTGATTTAGAAAGTAAAGAAGTAAAATATCGGTTTTTTGCAGATTTATATCTACAAATATAACGGGAAGATTGATCAGCTGTTCTAGAAAAAGAAATAGTATAACTAGTACATGTATTAGTTTACCAGTATTTCTAGTCAAATCACTAGTCCTTAGAAGTTCATTTACCAGTTATTGATAAGAAACACGTTTACTCTCTCTCAAGTAAGCTTTCACAAAGAAACTAGTAATTAAATGTTCAGAGATACCAAATTTACCAGTAGATTCTATTAGTGTAAAGTAACTTGAAAAATATGTAGTACGCTAGCCAATAAAACAACTATCTCACATAGTGCAAAGGAACAATAGAAGCGTACGACCTTCAACAATGAAGAAAATCCATACTGTATTGTCACCTTTAAAAGGGTCCGACAAGATATGATAGAGATTTTGACTTGGGTGTGTCTGACACGTTCAATACCATACAAATTCTTACTAATCATCTAAAATAAGCTTACCATATTTTTCACAATTTGCAATCCCCTGTCTGAAGTAATACCAAAACCTTGATCTTTGGACCCACGACACACTCATTTTTGTAAAAGATTTTTTGGACACTCGTTTTATACATCTGGCTTCAAAGTCGTTCCATCCTATTCTGACTCTCCTCACTGTGAAGCCGACTGGGAACCTGCTTGTCTCTGATCGACATGATTTGACCTCGCCGTCGATTAATATCTTTAGTTCAAATCTATCTACATAGTACACTTTGTCTACTACATAGACATATACGTCGTCAAAGATGGAATCTTCTGTAAAAAAAAAACCCAAACAAGATAGTTTAACATATGCAGATTGGACATTTTTGCTAATTTACATGCGCCATGTATCAATGCGTTACAACCCGTACTCTGGGATCTCAAAACAGAGTTAAACCATGCAAAACTTAGCTAAGTTACTTTGGTGATCAGATAAAGTTAAAATTTAGACATGAGAAACATCTGTATAAGGGTGGCAAAATATTCCAAAGGGATATTCAAACTCATATGTCAAAAACAAACTGACAATGCCGTTGGGAAAAACAAAACAAAAAACGACGAAAAGATAAACAACAGTTCACAAAACACAATATAGAAAACTAGATAGTGCAACACAACCCAAACAAAACCCAGGTGTGATCTAAGATCCACAGTAAAGATAAGCCGATTCCGCTTAACATGCGACCACATGTTTTATATTCGATTCTCAAAATGTCTTGTTAAAGTGCAAGAGAATCAAACAACGGATCATTGCACTAGATTATCAAGCAACGGCTCTCTACACTAAACAATCAAGCAACGGCTCACTACACTAAACAATTAAAACTAAATATTAAATAAACAATACTCCTAATGCTCAGGTTGGTTGTAATTGTGCAACACAGTTAAAAACACCATATAGGAAAACATTAGAACTCCCTTTTGTCATAAGACACTGTCAAACATCCAAACATACTATCCACACTCATCTGTGTCCACACTTGTTAATTATTTTAAAAATCTTCTCCTCTGAAACTACTGGACCAAATACCTTCAAACTTTAACTGAATGTTCCTAAGGGTATCTAGTGTATAAATTGATCCATCGGCAAACATGGCCACCATGGCTAAAAATAGAACATAGGGGTCAATAGACTGGTTCTCTGTTCATTTTCTGTTTGACTTTGATACCCGTATGTTGCAAGGGAGAGGACCAACCTAAGGGGTTAATTACAGTTTAAAACTAGAAAAACGTCATTTTTAAGGTCTAGAATACCTTTTTTCTAATTCAAATTTTCTGTAAAAAACCCGGACGATATCACAGTTGCTCTCGAAAAAAACTGGACAATAACAAACACTGATTTTTTTTTATCAAATACAGGGAAATTGTGCTTCTTTTTTTTTTTTTTTATCAAAACATATAAAGTATTCAATATAAGATGGGTAGTAATATTAAAAACTGTTATAATTACGAAATCCTAGTATCCGTTAATTGAACTTATCGCATGTTTTATTACTCGAAAAAACCCGAACTACACTCGAAACAAATGGACCAAATCACTCGAAAAACCACGATCCTAGCCGGACACTATACCTACCGTGAGATGCTTCAGAAGACCCTACATTATTTATAAAGAAGAAACATACCAAATAGTTCCATGTTGATGATTCTGTTTTTCAGATCTTCAACATCTTTCAACTGTTTTACTGTTTTTCCAAACACATCTATGATAATCTTTTTTTCTTTTCCGTTCCTCCGCGGTTTTAATGAACTCTCGTGATGAAACCGGAAGTTGGGGTCTTCATCACATGTTTCTGTTTCCATCGATTTAACTTGTTCTGCACCTGCCCATCGGGGATAGAAGTCCCAAATGAGTTCCGAAGCTATTGCTGGAGTTGACTCTCCTTTCGCCCATTCTTTAAATGTTCGGTCAATATGAAAGATCAGTAATCCCGGTTCGCAAGGTGCATCGAGGAACGACAAGAAAGGGTTTGCAATTATTTCATTTCCTGTCAAAGTATAGAAATAACGTTACACAAAAAAAAACCTGATCACTAAGAATACGATACAGTTTAAGTGCGCATGCTTTAGAAACATCTTAGTGATTCTATATGACTTGAACGTTTGCATTGTCTTTTCATTTTTATTTTTAAATTTAGAATTACTTAGTAGTGAAAATCTAATTGATTGAATACAAATCAAATATTTGAGTAGACTTAATATTTGTTATTTTAAAGTATCCGGCAGTAGCTTTTCCTCTTATGAAAAAATATGAATTAGCTTTTGCAAAGTTTTTTTTTTGCGTGGTTCCTTACCTGAAAGAAGAAGACATTTTAGTCTGATTGTAAATGTATAGTACCTAAGTTCATACGTTCATGAAGGATCACTCCAATTTTCAAATTCAATAATATCTTAGATTTGAAACTTGGACTCAAAATATAGAAATTCGCATTTCGAATTCGTAATCCTTAATTCAAAATTTCATAATTCAATATTTAAAGAAACAAGTTGATTTTAAGATGTGAAACTTTCGGGGTAAAACAAAATTAACTGAAAAGTAAATAAATAGAGATTGACCAAGTTCATGGATTATCCAATGGAGTGAATATAAGCATTAATAGTCAACCGTACGGCCTTCAATAATGAGGAAACCCATACGGTTAAGTCAGCTATTAAAAGGCCACCACACGAAAAGTATGGAACAATCCAGTTGAGATTTATAACTAACGGCCTAATTTGAAACAAAATGATTTAAGAATAACAAAAATAAGACATGAACCAACGACAACCACTGCACTACAGGCTCCGGACTAGGGACATGTACATACATTTACATCATGCAGCGGGTGTGGTATGAGTGCCAATAAAACAACTCTCCATCCAAGTCACAATTTATAAAAGATAAATCACCATAAGTAAAGGTACGGTCTTCAACATGGAGCCTTTGTTCACACCGAACAGCAAGCTTTAAAGGGCCCATAAAAATTCTAGTGTAAAACCATTCAAACGGGAAAACCAACGGTCTAATCTATATAAAAATCGAAAAACGAGGAACACTTATGAACCGCACAAACAAACGACAACTACTGAACATCAGATTCCTGACTTAGGACAGGTGCAAACAACTGCAACGGGATTAAACGTTTTAATAGTACCAAACCTTCTCCCTAATCTGAAACAATAGTGTTACATCCCAACATAGAAAGACACACTATAAAATGTCGATCAAAAACATGTTTAAAGTCACCCCTAACCCAGGACAGTGTTGTAACGGTACAACATAAGAACATACTATGAGTTTCATTTTGCTGATATGTACTTCCCAATGTTTTTCAGAACCTTTAGTTTAATAAAGTTTTGACTTTCCGTATCCAAGTGAAGGTATTGAAAAGTGATTTGACTGTTAATGCAGTAGAAAAAGCGGATTCGGTATGTGTTATCAGATTGAGAGCATCAGTTTTATGAATACTTTACTCAAATATATTTCATCGACTGTAAAGCTTTTTTTTATATACACAAAACAGTCTTCTTAATTATAATATTCGGATATCTCGAATTTTGAAGTCCGATTGTGAATTTCGCTTTTCAAACTTTAATTATTAGATCTCTAATTTAAATTCTCGATTGATGCATCTGGGCTGTCGTTGAATGACAACACAGTTATTTATTAGAACATTAGCTTTTTAAATTTACTCACCGGCTACTGCTTTAGAAACTTTGCCAGCGATGCTATGCCAGGCTTTTTGTTCCACATGATTTCCTGATAACTGCTGATAGGTTTTCCATGTCATGCCACCATGACTTACACCAAGAACGTTGGTAAATATATTGGGAATGTGTTCAGAAATATTAGGTCTGGCTAATGAATATCGCCATAGTTCTCTGAACGACATTACTTGTGCACTAACGACAGTCACATGAGAATTTCTCGGGAACGTCATAGAATAGACATGGAAACGTTAGTAGTATACGAACGTCACAAACGTTCTTGGCAACGTTGGTGAAACCTTCTATACCACACGGAAGAATCGAATGGCTTGAAATGGATTCGAAGTTATACAAAAGTATTACGGAATGCGATGCCAGGGCAGTCTGGCCTATGGTTAGAAATATTGTGGCAGCTCAGCTTATGGGTAAGAAACGCAAAAATACACATTATTTGTTTAATTATTACCGCATTTTTGAAAAACAAGTTAATGTTAAATTTTCGTTGCATTAAATTTTCACTGCGGGCATTTTATATTTGTTTCAAATTACTGGTTCTGCTGTTGTTAAAATAAATTGTATGCTTTATGTTTTAATGTAAGCTGTGCTATTGAATTTCTAAACTTTTAATGTTACAAAACTACACATTGACTCGAAGGAAATAATTCGATCATAATTGTGCACTTCTTGTGTTAGTTCGCCGTCCGAAAATTAACTGACAGACTTTTCACTCCATCTTTATGATGTTTTACTCTGTTTTAATTTATGCCATTGTTAATTCTGAATGAAATTTTTAACAATATTGTACTTGTGCTTAAAAAGGATTATCGGCATTCTGTTTATATAAAAAATGCAATATGAAAACGATGGATATGAAAAGAAAAATATCATATAACAATTTTGGTCTGTGTTTTATAACAATAAAAAATTTGGTTGCATTATAAAAATGGGTAATGTAAAATAGAAAAGTCATACTGATTGTGTTAGAAACGATCATACAGATTAAGATTCAATATCTTATATGTAATACATGTAATACAAGCGTCAACATATACAAACATTGAATAAAACAGTAATCTTAAAAATCAAAATACATTCTATAAATAAATAATATGAGAGACTAAAGAAAAACAAATAAATTATAACTATATATTTATCATGTTTATGAAAAATTTCTGTTTTAAAAAAATAATATAACTACATGTATCATGTCTTTAAAATATTATTTCTATTAAAACATAACTATCATTCAATCAAACATATAAAAACCAGTTCTTCTACTTGAAATATTAAAGCAGGTCTTAGCAACCATAAAGAGATACTACTTAAAAGTTGTCTTAAAAAATATATGCTTCAACCAAAAAACTTTAAAGGTTGAAAATTTATTCGTAAAAGAGTTTTTGGCTAGCGGAGCTATAGTCATCCTATCTTACATTGAAAAATGTATGTGTTTATTATTATTTTGTAAACAAAAATATTCTAATATCAAGCAATACATCCATTGCAGTTAATTGACAATAATTGTACTATGGAAATAATGTATACGGAACAACAAAAGACTAAAACTTTATCTCTTGGCAGACATTTATAGTTAATTTCCTGGAGAATTTATGTTCTAATGCGCTTCATAAACTGTTAAAGATACAATAACTTAAAGGAAGACATACTTTGAAATGTCAAAAGAGTTATATATATGTTACAGTCAATAGGTGAAATTAGGAAAATTATTACATGTAATTACTAAACATTTCAGTAAATACCTGTAATTACTAGCCAATTTAGTAATTACATGTATTTACTAGTTGTTTCAGTGATTACTGGTAATCACTGATTTTTAATGTCATTTTTACAGCTATTTACTAACTTGATGTTTTTGTTTTAAAATTCAAAACATAATTCAAGATACCAAATAAAAAAGTAAAGGGTAGGTTATTTTAAGGGAGCTTACTTAGGGATGTTGGAATATAAAACACATCAAAAGTGCATACTCTTTAGTTTTTTATGTATTGAAACTGGAAAATGGTTGTTTTATAGGTTTTGAAACTCCGTAAATATATGCATGCAAGACAATGATATCAATTCAAAATTGATTTTCATAATTTTGTTAAACTAAAATCTCCATCAAGCACTGTGTATGGCACGCCTGAACCACTTTTATAGATAATCCTAGATTATCTCAGATAAACCAGGATTTTCTCAGATAAACTAGGATTATCTCACTTTTTTACATTAAGCTCAGATAAACCGGGATTATCTCGAATTTTCCCAGATAATGCGGGTTTATCTCAGAATTTTCAGATAAACCGGGATTTTCTCCAGATAATGAATTTTCTATATTTTCTCAGATAAACTAGAGTTTTCTCGAATTTGAATTAAGCTGAGATAATCCTAGTTTATCTGAGATAAACCGGGATTATCTGAGAAAATCCGGGATTATCTGAAAATTCTGAGAAAATTGATTATCTGAAAAAAAGGAGCCAATAGAAAGTCACGACACATTGGAAGATAATTTCATGGTCATAATTAGGGATAAGATATAGAGACCATGGTGCATCTATACAGACAGAATAATGAAAGATAAGACTCTTACGGGAAACGTTTTAGAACGTTTAATTTTTCTAAATTTTATAAAAAATAACAATTGATTTATTTAGGATGTACATGTATTACAGGTATATCGATATTAGTGAAGATCAGAGGGAAGTTGTCTTGAAAGTTTCTTTTAAGAGAATTTGAATGTAATATCCGTATTTTTCCTTATGAAGATAGTGAAATATGTTACATAAATCTGACATCCGCACAATTAACTAGGACAAATAAGTTTAGCACAGATGAAATACACCATTTAGAAGTCCTAAAGGGTTTCCTTTTAGAAAGTTATAATCTTAATTAAAAAAGATATCACGCGCCATTTTTCTTTCCGTAATTTTCTCTATTAAAACAAGGAAATATGGTATCATACATTTTATTGCTTAATGTTACATTTTAGTACTTACATTTTGTATTTTATTAGTAAATTGAAATATAAAGTTTTAAGTGTTTTTTGTTAATTAGATAATCTAATCATGATGATGACAAATGCCCAATACCTGAAATATTTATTACCTTACAACTCTATTATATTGTTTATTAGTTTGTTATTTAACGACACGTGCCCAGTGCATTGTTAACCATTAAACAAACGCTGTTAACACGGGTGTTTGATCGCCACATTTTGAATTGAATTAGATCTATTTTTTTGCAACTTGTATCTTTATTTTTGTTCTAAGAAAACCTTTCGTACTCAGTGCAATCAGGAGGTCCTGGGCGGTTTTAAGACTTTCTGGAAAATTATTACTTAAAATATTTTTTTTTACTGTTAAATGAAATACATGTAAATTCATAGAGTGTCAGTGAGTTTTAATTTATTATACAAATGAGAGCCCGACTTTGGTAGTCCAGATTGAACACATTGGGCAATCGTATATATGAAATCAGGAACAGATGTATCCACAAAATTATAACAACATTGTATGTACTTTCCTGCTTTAATAAATCATCTTTAATACACAATACTATTTATAAATCAATGTTTAAAAGTCACCAATTTATGCTAATTAAGATTAAAACTTCATATAACATATTGTAATACTTAATCTTGTAAAAATTTTCATTAATAAATACTTTTTAAACTAGTAAGATTAAAATTGCATGTGTCATTCGGTCATTTCATGTGTCATTCAATCATTCGTGTTACGTATCTCTAGTACTTATCTATGGATAAGAGCTAACACTACCAAAACAAATTCACTAGAATTAATCGAAAAATTCTAGAAAAAACTACCTCTAAGCTTATACTCTCATTACCAACTTATGTAGCAGATGTTACTATCATCATCCTAAACGGAATACTTCCAATAGCCCAACTTCATATTAGATTATTGAACAACATCTTTTGCGCAAGGAATAGAGTGGCGCTATGTTCAAAAATCTGAAACTATAGGGCTAAAAATTTGAAAAAAACGGAAAAAGTGGGGTTGGCCTATTTTATGGCTTCTTGAGAAAAACAATGAGGGGAGTCACCGGGTATGACTATTTAGGTCTTGTAGAGGAGAAACAGGCGCATCTTTTGCGCAAGGTATCGAGTGGCACTATGTTAAAAAATATATGAAAAAATGGAGATTTTTTTTTCATAGCCTCTTTAGAAAAACTTATTAGGGGTGTCACGGGGTATAGCGTGGTGATAGATATACAGAGTGATTGTAGATATACAAAGTGTTGTTAGATATACATAGTGGTGATTAAATTCTTTTAAATTCGACGTCCAATTGTTTGATACTAAAATCGATGTCCAATGACAATGTGCCGTCATGTATTGCCAAAAACGACGTCCGATTTATAGTAGTCTTCTCTTATCGATGTCCACTATTAATGAATAATAGAATAACAAATTGCTGAACTTACACTTATACATGTAAATGCATATTGATAAATGACAAGCGAGTATACTTTAAAAAGAACCGAACGACAAAGAAAACTAAACAAAATATATATATAGGGCAACACTCAGTCTTCAACAATGGACAAAATAAAGAAGTATAAATGCCAACTGTTAAAGTATTATAATTTGGACTCTGTAAAAGTTTGTCAACAAATTCATTTGTTTTACACCTGGAGTGAAAAATATACAAAATAAATTGGCATTATGTTTTTATGTTGTGCTGTTACACCATTGTCTCAGATTAGAGGAAGATTAAGCGCTCACAAACATGTTAAACCCAGCCAAATATTTTATGTGCCTGTAGTATAGTGGTTGTCGTTGGTTTATGTCTTGAATATTTGTTGTTCAGATTTTTTTGTTTTAAGTTAGTTTTTAGTTGTATAATAATTGTTTTATATGTGTCATGTCGTGACCTTTATTTGCTCAATGATTCCTTGTTGAAGGACGTACAGTTCCCTATAGATATAAGAAAATGTGGTTTGAGTGCCAATGAGACAATTCCCCATCCAAGTCACAGTTTATGAAAGAAACCCATCATAGGTAAAAATACGGTCTTAAACACGGAGCCTTGGCTCACACCGAACAGCAAGCTGTAAAGGTAAAGGGCTATATAATTGCTTACATCCACTTTATTTGAACTCTGGTCTATAGTTGTCCGATTGGCAATCTCTACACGTTTCATTGTTTTTAATAAGCTTTTAAATTACATAAAAAATGATATTGCAACCTGTAAACATCAGTAATACGTACATTAAAAGATAATATATTTTATTTGTCACATATACTCTGTTTAGGTTGTAAAAATATTGATCTAGAACTGTCTTTACTACTTTTTTTTTCTTTATTCTTCTCGGACAATCCAACTTTCAGTTCTGTTATAAACTTTTTTGTCCCAATTTCCACAGTTTTGTTCAGTTTTTTAAGATATATTTTTGTATAATACGGCATGTCGGCAAAACATGTCTCGACGTTTGGATCTTTCCATAGGTCCATTAAAACGGACAACGATTAGAGAAGCTAAAAATTGGACTTCGATTAGAAGAGCCAAAAATTGGACCTCAATTAGAGGGTGATAGAATTGGCCGCCGATTTGCAAAATATACAAATTGGTGATAGAAATAAAGTGTAGATAGATATACAGAGTGGTGGTAGAAATACATTGTGATTGATGATAGACAAAATTGTGATAGATAAACAGAGTAGAGGTAGATATACAGAGTGGTGGTAGATATACAGAGTGGTGATAGATATACAGTGGTGATATATATATATAGAGAGAAAGGTGATAAATATACAGAGAGGTGATAGATATACAGAGAGGTGGAAGATATACAGAGTGATGATATATATATACAGAAAGGTGATATATACACATATTGGTGATATATTTACAGTGGTGAAAGATACACAGAGTTTTAGTAAATATATAGAGTGGTGGATGATAGACAAAGTGGGGATATATATACAGAGTGGTGGAAGATATACAGAGTGGTGATATAGATATAGAGTGGTGATAGATGTATAGATATCGATAGATACACAGAGTGTTGATAGATATACGGAGTGGTGGTTGATATACAGAGTGTTGAAAGATTTACATAGTGTCGGTAGATTTACAAAAAGGTGTTATTAATACAAATTGGTTATAAATATACATGGGAGTTAAAGATATAGAGAGTGGTGGAAGATATACAGAGTGGTGATATAGATGCAGAGTGGTTATAGATTTACAGAGTGGTGAAAGAAATACAGAGTTATGGTAAATATAAAGAGTGCTGATAGATATACAGAGTGGTGACAGATAAACAGGTTGGTGATATATATACAGATGGAGATAGATATACAGAATGTTGATAGATACACAAAGGGGTGATAGATATACAGATTGATGTTAGATATACAGAGTGGTGATTGGTTTACAGAGAGGTAATAGATATATACATAGATGTGATATATGTACAGATAAGGATGGATATATATAGTGGTGATAGATAAACAGAGTGGAGATAGATATATGTAGAGTGGTGGAAGACATACAGAGTGGTGATAGATATACAGAGTGGTGTTAGACTTACATAGAGATAATTTATATACAAGTATGTGATATATATATATACACTTAAGGAAATATATACAGAGTGATGATAGATATACAGATTAGAGATAGATATACAGAGTGGTGTTAGACTTACATAGAGATAATTTATATACAAGTATGTGATATATATATACACTTAAGGAAATATATACAGACTTGTGATATATATACAGAGTGGTGATATATATACAGATTGTCGATAGATATACAGAATGCAGATAGATGGACAGATTGGTAATAGGTATACAGAGTGGTGATAGATGTACAGATTGGTGATAGATATACAGAGTGGTGATAGATATACAGAATGGTGATATATAAACAGGTTGAAAAAAGATATACAAAGTGGTGAAAAATATACAGAGTGTTGGAAGATATACAGATTGGTAATATATATACATATTGATGATATATATACAGAGTGGTGATATATGTACAGATTGTCGATAGATATACAGATTGGTGATAGATATACAGAATGGAGATAGATGTACAGATTGGTGATAGATATACAGTGTGGTGATATGTGTCAGATTGGTGATGGATATACAGAGTGGTGATAGAGTGGTGACAGATATAGTGATAATATATATACAGAGTGGTGATAGATATACAGAGTAGTGATAGATATACAGAATCGGGATAGATGTATAGATTGGTGAAAAATATACAGAGTGGTGATATGTGTACAGATTGGTGATGGATATACAGAGTGTAGATAGAGTGATGATAGATATATACTAAGTGATAATATATATACAGAGTGGTGATAGATATACAGAGTAGTGAGAGATATACAGAATCGGGATAGATTTACAGATTTGTGAAAGATATACAGAGTGGTGAAATATATACAGAGTGGTGATAGACTTACATAGAGGTAATTTATATACAAGTATGTGATATATATACACTTAAGGAAATATATACAGAGTGATGATAGATATACAGATTTGAGATATATGTGGAGTGGTGATAGATGTATAGATAAGATAAGATAAACAGAGTGGTGGTAGTTAACGGAGTGGTGGTTGATATACAGAGTGGTGATAAATATACAGAGTGGTGGAAGATAAACAGAGTGGTGATAAATATACAGAGGGGTGATATATTTACAGAGTGGTAATATATATACATATTGGTGATATAAATATACAGAGTGGTGATTTATGTACAGATTGTCGATAGATATACAGAATGCAGATAGATGAACAGATGGGTGATAGGTATACAGAGTGGTGATAGATGTACAGATTGGTGATAGATATAGAGTGGTAGTAGATATACATATTGGTGATATATATATACAGAGTGGTGATATATGTACAGATTGTCGATAGATATACAGATTGGTGATAGATATACAGAATGGACATAGATGTACAGATTTGTGATAGATATACAGAGTGGTGATATGTGTCAGATTGGTGATGGATATAAGGAGTGGTGATAGAGTGGTGACAGATATAGTGATAATATATATACAGAGTGGTGATAGATATACAGAGTAGTGATAGATATACAGAATCGGGATAGATGTATAGATTGGTGAAAGATATACATAGTGGTGATATGTACAGATTGGTGATGGATATACAGTGTAGATAGAGTGGTGATAGATATAAACTAAGTGATAATATATATAAAAAGTGGTGTATATATATACAGAGTAGTGATAGATATACAGAATCAGGATAGATTTACAGACTTGTGAAAGATATAAAGACTGGTGAAAGGTATACAGAGTGGTGATAGATGTTCAGATTAGTGATAGATATACAGATTGGTGAAAAATATACATAGTGGTGATAGATATACAGAGTGTTGATAGACTTACATAGAGGTAATTTATATACAAGTATTTGATACATATACACTTAAGGAAATATATACAGAGTGATGATAGATATACAGATTGGAGATATATGTGGAGTGGTGATAGATGTATAGATGAGATTAGATAAACAGAGTGGTGGTAGTTAACGGAGTAGTGGTTGATATACAGTGTGGTGATAGATATACAGACTGGCGGAAGATATACAGAGTGGTGATAAATATAGAGAGGGGTGATATATTTACAGAGGGGTGATATATGTACAGATTGTCGTGAGATATACAGATTGGTGATATATATACAGAATGCAGATAGATGTACAGAATGCAGATAAATGTACAGATTGGTGATAGGTAATACAGAGTGGTGATAGATGTACAAATTGGTGATAGATATACAGAATGGTGATATATAAACAGGTTGAAAAAAAATATACAAAGTGGTGAACAATATACAAAGTGTTGGTAGATATACAGAGTGGTAATAGATATACATATTGGTGATATATATACAGACTGGTGATATATGTACAGATTGTCGATAGATATACAGATTGGTGATAGATATACAGAATAAAGATAGATATACAGATTGGTGATAGATATACAGAGTGGTGATATGTGTACAGATTGGTGATGGATATACAGAGTGGTGATAGAGTGGTGATAGATATATACTAAGTTATAATTATATATAAAAATGGTGAATATATATACAGATAGTGATAGATATACAGAATCGGGATAGATTACAGACTTGTGAAAGATATAAAGAGTGGTGAAAGGTATACAGAGTGGTGATAGAAGTTCAGATTAGTGATAGATATACAGATTGGTGAAAAATATACATAGTGGTGATAGATATACAGAGTGGTAATAGACTTACATAGAGGTAATTTATATACAAGTATTTTGATACATATACACTTAAGGAATATATACAGAGTGATGATAGATATACAGATTGAAGATAGATGTGGAGTGGTGATAGATGTTCAGATTAGTGATAGATATACAGATTGGTGAAAAATATACATAGTGGTGATAGATATACAGAGTGTTGATAGACTTACATAGAGGTAATTTATATACAAGTATTTGATACATATACACTTAAGGAAATATATACAGAGTGATGATAGATATACAGATTGGAGATAGATGTGGAGTGGTGATAGATGTATAGATGAGATTAGATAAACAGAGTGGTGGTAGTTAACGGAGTAGTGGTTGATATGCAGTGTGGTGATAGATATACAGACTGGTGGAAGATATACAGAGTGGTGATAAATATAGAGAGGGGTGATATATTTACAGAGTGGTGATATATGTATAGATTGTCGTGAGATATACAGATTGGTGATATATATACAGAATGCAGATAGATGTACAGAATGCAGATAAATGTACAGATTGGTGATAGGTATACAGAGTGGTGATAGATGTACAAATTGGTGATAGATATACAGAATGGTGATATATAAACAGGTTGAAAAAAAATATACAAAGTGGTGAACAATATACAAAGTGTTGGTAGATATACAGAGTGGTAATAGATATACATATTGGTGATATATGTACAGATTGTCGATAGATATACAGATTGGTGATAGATATACAGAATAAAGATAGATATACAGATTGGTGATAGATATACAGAGTGGTGATATGTGTACAGATTGGTGATGGATATACAGAGTGGTGATAGAGTGGTGATAGATATATACTAAGTTATAATATATATATAAAAAGTGGTGATATATATACAGAGTAGTGATAGATATACAGAATCGGGATAGATTTACAGACTTGTGAAAGATATAAAGAGTGGTGAAAGGTATACAGAGTGGTGATAGAAGTTCAGATTAGTGATAGATATACAGATTGGTGAAAAATATACATAGTGGTGATAGATATACAGAGTGGTAACAGACTTACATAGAGGTAATTTATATACAAGTATTTGATACATATACACTTAAGGAAATATATACAGAGTGATGATAGATATACAGATTGAAGATAGATGTGGAGTGGTGATAGATGTTCAGATTAGTGATAGATATACAGATTGGTGAAAAATATACATAGTGGTGATAGATATACAGAGTGTTGATAGACTTACATAGAGGTAATTTATATACAAGTATTTGATACATATACACTTAAGGAAATATATACAGAGTGATGATAGATATACAGATTGGAGATAGATGTGGAGTGGTGATAATGTATAGATGAGATTAGATAAACAGAGTGGTGGTAGTTAACGGAGTAGTGGTTGATATGCAGTGTGGTGATAGATATACAGACTGGTGGAAGATATACAGAGTGGTGATAAAATATAGAGAGGGGTGATATATTTACAGAGTGGTGATATATGTATAGATTGTCGTGAGATATACAGATTGGTGATATATATACAGAATGCAGATAGATGTACAGAATGCAGATAAATGTACAGATTGGTGATAGGTATACAGAGTGGTGATAGATGTACAAATTGGTGATAGATATACAGAATGGTGATATATAAACAGGTTGAAAAAAAATATACAAAGTGGTGAACAATATACAAAGTGTTGGTAGATATACAGAGTGGTAATAGATATACATATTGGTGATATATGTACAGATTGTCGATAGATATACAGATTGGTGATAGATATACAGAATAAAGATAGATATACAGATTGGTGATAGATATACAGAGTGGTGATATGTGTACAGATTGGTGATGGATATACAGAGTGGTGATAGAGTGGTGATAGATATATACTAAGTTATGATATATATATAAAAAGTGGTGATATATATACAGAGTAGTGATAGATATACAGAATCGGGATAGATTTACAGACTTGTGAAAGATATAAAGAGTGGTGAAAGGTATACAGAGTGGTGATAGAAGTTCAGATTAGTGATAGATATACAGATTGGTGAAAAATATACATAGTGGTGATAGATATACAGAGTGGTAATAGACTTACATAGAGGTAATTTATATACAAGTATTTGATACATATACACTTAAGGAAATATATACAGAGTGATGATAGATATACAGATTGAAGATAGATGTGGAGTGGTGATAGATGTTCAGATTAGTGATAGATATACAGATTGGTGAAAAATATACATAGTGGTGATAGATATACAGAGTGTTGATAGACATACATAGAGGTAATTTATATACAAGTATTTGATACATATACACTTAAGGAAATATATACAGAGTGATGATAGATATACAGATTGGAGATAGATGTGGAGTGGTGATAGATGTATAGATGAGATTAGATAAACAGAGTGGTGGTAGTTAACGGAGTAGTGGTTGATATGCAGTGTGGTGATAGATATACAGACTGGTGGAAGATATACAGAGTGGTGATAAATATAGAGAGGGGTGATATATTTACAGAGTGGTGATATATGTATAGATTGTCGTGAGATATACAGATTGGTGATATATATACAGAATGCAGATAGATGTACAGAATGCAGATAAATGTACAGATTGGTGATAGGTATACAGAGTGGTGATAGATGTACAAATTGGTGATAGATATACAGAATGGTGATATATAAACAGGTTGAAAAAAAATATACAAAGTGGTGAACAATATACAAAGTGTTGGTAGATATACAGAGTGGTAATAGATATGCATATTGGTGATATATATACAGACTGGTGATATATGTAAAGATTGTCGATAGATATACAGATTGGTGATAGATATACAGAATGAAGATAGATATACAGATTGGTGATAGATATACAGAGTGGTGAAATGTGTACAGATTGGTGATGGATATACAGAGTGGTGATAGAGTGGTGATAGATATATACTAAGTTATAATATATATATAAAAAGTGGTGATATATATACAGAGTAGTGATAGATATACAGAATCGGGATAGATTTACAGACTTGTGAAAGATATAAAGAGTGGTGAAAGGTATACAGAGTGGTGATAGAAGTTCATATTAGTGATAGATATACAGATTGGTGAAAAATATACATAGTGGTGATAGATATACAGAGTGGTAATAACTTACATAGAGGTAATTTATATACAAGTATTTGATACATATACACTTAAGGAAATATATACAGAGTGATGATAGATATACAGATTGAAGATAGATGTGGAGTGGTGATAGATGTTCAGATTAGTGATAGATATACAGATTGGTGAAAAATATACATAGTGGTGATAGATATACAGAGTGTTGATAGACATACATAGAGGTAATTTATATACAAGTATTTGATACATATACACTTAAGGAAATATATACAGAGTGATGATAGATATACAGATTGGAGATAGATGTGGAGTGGTGATATATGTATAGATGAGATTAGATAAACAGAGTGGTGGTAGTTAACGGAGTAGTGGTTGATATGCAGTGTGGTGATAGATATACAGACTGGTGGAAGATATACAGAGTGGTGATAAATATAGAGAGGGGTGATATATTTACAGAGTGGTGATATATGTATAGATTGTCGTGAGATATACAGATTGGTGATATATATACAGAATGCAGATAGATGTACAGAATGCAGATAAATGTACAGATTGGTGATAGGTATACAGAGTGGTGATAGATGTACAAATTGGTGATAGATATACAGAATGGTGATATATAAACAGGTTGAAAAAAAATATACAAAGTGGTGAACAATATACAAAGTGTTGGTAGATATACAGAGTGGTAAATAGATATATAATATTGGTGATATATGTAAAGATTGTCGATAGATATACAGATTGGTGATAGATATACAGAATAAGATAGATATACAGATTGGTGATAGATAACAGAGTGGTGAAATGTGTACAGATTGGTGATGGATATACAGAGTGGTGATAGAGTGGTGATAGATATATACTAAGTTATGATATATATATAAAAAGTGGTGATATATATACAGAGTAGTGATAGATATACAGAATCGGGATAGATTTTTCAGACTTGTGAAAGATATAAAGAGTGGTGAAAGGTATACAGAGTGGTGATAGAAGTTCAATTAGTGATAGATATACAGATTGGTGAAAAATATACATAGTGGTGATAGATATACAGAGTGGTAATAGACTTACATAGAGGTAATTTATATACAAGTATTTGATACATATACACTTAAGGAAATATATACAGAGTGATGATAGATATACAGATTGAAGATAGATGTGGAGTGGTGATAGATGTTCAGATTAGTGATAGATATACAGATTGGTGAAAAATATACATAGTGGTGATAGATATACAGAGTGTTGATAGACATACATAGAGGTAATTTATATACAAGTATTTGATACATATACACTTAAGGAAATATATACAGAGTGATGATAGATATACAGATTGGAGATAGATGTGGAGTGGTGATATATGTATAGATGAGATTAGATAAACAGAGTGGTGGTAGTTAACGGAGTAGTGGTTGATATGCAGTGTGGTGATAGATATACAGACTGTGGAAGATATACAGAGTGGTGATAAATATAGAGAGGGGTGATATATTTACAGAGTGGTGATATATGTATAGATTGTCGTGAGATATACAGATTGGTGATATATATACAGAATGCAGATAGATGTACAGAATGCAGATAAATGTACAGATTGGTGATAGGTATACAGAGTGGTGATAGATGTACAAATTGGTGATAGATATACAGAATGGTGATATATAAACAGGTTGAAAAAAAATATACAAAGTGGTGAACAATATACAAAGTGTTGGTAGATATACAGAGTGGTAATAAGATATACATATTGGTGATATATATACAGACTGGTGATATATGTAAAGATTGTCGATAGATATACAGATTGGTGATAGATATACAGAATGAAGATAGATATACAGATTGGTGATAGATATACAGAGTGGTGAAATGTGTACAGATTGGTGATGGATATACAGAGTGGTGATAGAGTGGTGATAGATATATACTAAGTTATAATATATATATACAGAGTGGTGATAGATATATACTAAGTTATAATTAATATATACAGAGTGGTGATAGATTATACAAGTAGTGATAGATATACAGAATCGGGATAGATTTACAGATTGGTGAAAGATATACAGAGTGGTGAAAGATATACGAGTGGTGATAGATGTTCAGATTAGTGAAAGATATACAGATTGGTGAAAAACATACATAGTGGTGATAGATATACAGAGTGGTGATAGACTTACATAGAGGTCATTTATATACAAGTATGTGATATATATATACACTTAAGGAAATATATACAGAGTGATGATATATATACAGATTGGAGATAGATGTGGAGTTGTGATAGATGTATAAATGAGATTAGATACACATAGTGGTGGTAGTTAACGGAGCGGTGGTTCGTATACAGAGTGGTGATAGATATACAGAGTGGTTGAAGATATACAGAGGGGTGATACATTTACAGATTGATAATAGGTATACATATTGGTGATATATATACAGAGTGGTGATATATGTACAGATTGTCGATAGATATACAGATTGGTGATAGATTATACAGAATGCAGATAGATGTACAGATTGGTGATAGATATACAGAGTGGTGATAGATGTACAGAGTGGTGATAGAAATACAGAATGCTGATATATAAACAGGTTGAAAAAAGATATACAAAGTGGTGAAAAATATACAGAGAGTTGATAGATATACAGAGTGGTAATAGATATACATATTGGTGATATATATACAGAGTGGTGATAAATGTACAGATTGTCAATAGATATATAGATTGGTGATAGATATATACTAAGTGATAATATTATCAGATTATTACATGGCATTTTTCATATCGCATGTATTATCAGCCCTAGGTTCAATATCAGCCCAAGAGCCGTATGGCTCGAGGGCTGATATTGACCGAGGGATGATAATACATGCGATATGAAAAATGACATGTTATGATCTTTTTATCATATGCTTCAACAGTAGAGAAAAATAACAGATTCATATATTGATCCTTCTACGTGGTTCCCGAAAAGAAGTTGAAAGAGTAAAAAGTTCACGGACGTTGGACCCAAAATTTGATACATTCAATATGAAATCTTTCTATCATATGCCTCAACTGAGGAAAAAAAATCATTTAAATATTGACGAATCGACAAAAAATAATTCACCAACATACATAATGAGCATTGTTTGGAAAAGTCAACTTTTTTAAAGTAACTTCCTAAATTATGTTTTAGAAAAACTTAAAAACTGCATTTATTTAATATATATATATTTTTTTTTTTAATTTAATTTAATCATTTTACACAATATATTTTCCACTATTCAAATAGTTGTTTTGTACACTACTTTGTAATGTTTTTCACTGAAAACGTAGCATTGAGGTGTATTTTCCGGAATTTGCCGAGTATTACCGGAATGCCATGTGATAACGTTACGGAAAGGCATGTGATAACAATCGAAGCATGTGATAAACTTTTCATATCAGCCCGCTAAGCACCAATTCGGAAAATATGGAAAATACTTTAATTTAATGCTATTATCATACGGTAAAAATCATATGTTATTCAGTCTAAGTATATGATAAATATATATACAGAGTGGTGATAGATATACAGAGTAGTGATTGATATACAGAATCAAGATCAATGTACAGATTGGCAAAAGATATACAGAGTGGTGATATGTGTACAGATTGGTGATGAATATACAGAGTGTAGATAGAGTGGTGATAGTTATATACTAAGTGATAATATATATACAGATAGTGATAGATATACAGAATCGGGATACATTTACAGATTGGTGAAAGATATACAGAGTGGTGAAAGATATACAGAGTGGTGATAGATTTTCA
This sequence comes from Mytilus edulis, assembly GCA_019925275.1. Classification (NCBI taxonomy): domain Eukaryota; kingdom Metazoa; phylum Mollusca; class Bivalvia; order Mytilida; family Mytilidae; genus Mytilus; species Mytilus edulis. The sequence goes on from CM034361.1 coordinate 55,688,404, forward strand.
GATTAGTGATAGATATACAGATTGGTGATAGATATACAGAGTGGTGATATGTGTACAGATTGGTGATGGATAAACAGAGTGTAGATAGAGTGGTGATAGTTATATACTAAGTGATAATATATATACAGAGTGGTGATAGATATACAGAGTAGTGATAGATATACAGAGTAGTGATAGATATACAGAATCGGGATAGATTTACAGATTGGTGAAAGATATACAGAGTGGTGAAAGATATACAGAGTGGTGATAGATGTTCAGATTAGTGATAGATATACAGATTGTTGAAAGATATACATAGTGGTGAAAGATATACAGAGTGGTGATAGATATACAGAGGGGTGATAGATATACAGAGTAGTGATAGATATACAGAATCGGGATAGATTTACAGATTGGTGAAAGATATACAGAGTGGTGAAAGATATACAGAGTGGTGATAGATGTTCAGATTAGTGATAGATATACAGATTGTTGAAAGATATACATAGTGGTGAAAGATATACAGAGTAGTGATATATATATATACAGAATCAAGATAGATATACAGATTGGCAAAAGATATACAGAGTGGTGATATGTGTACAGATTGGTGATGAATATACAGAGTGTAGATAGAGTGGTGATAGTTATATACTAAGTGATAATATATATACAGAGTGGTGATAGATATACAGAATCGGGATACATTTACAGATTGGTGAAAGATATACAGAGTGGTGAAAGATATACAGAGTGGTGATAGATTTTCAGATTAGTGATAGATATACAGATTGGTGATAGATATACAGAGTGGTGATATGTGTACAGATTGGTGATGGATAAACAGAGTGTAGATAGAGTGGTGATAGTTATATACTAAGTGATAATATATATACAGAGTGGTGATAGATATACAGAGTAGTGATAGATATACAGAGTAGTGATAGATATACAGAATCGGGATAGATTTACAGATTGGTGAAAGATATACAGAGTGGTGAAAGATATACAGAGTGGTGATAGATGTTCAGATTAGTGATAGATATACAGAATGGTGATATATAAACAGGTTGAAAAAAACTATACAAAGTGGTGAACAATATACAAAGTGTTGGTAGATAAACAGAGTGGTAATAGATATACATATTGGTGATATATATACAGAGTGGTGATATATGTACAGATTGTCGATAGATATACAGATTGGTGATAGATATACAGAATGAAGATAGATATACAGATTGGTGATAGATATACAGAGTGGTGATATGTGTACAGATTGGTGATGGATATACAGAGTGGTGATAGAGTGGTGATAGATATATACTAAGTTATAATATATATATACAGAGTGGTGATAGATATATACTAAGTTATAATATATATATACAGAGTGGTGTTAGATATACAGAGTAGTGATAGATATACAGAATCGGGATAGATTTACAGATTGGTGAAATATATACAGAGTGGTGAAAGATATACAGAGTGGTGATAGATATACAGAGGGGTGATAGATATACAGAGTAGTGATAGATATACAGCATCAAAATAGATGTACAGATTGGCAAAAGATATACAGAGTGGTGATATATGTACAGATTGGTGATGGATATACAGGGTGTAGATAGAGTGGTGATCGTTATATACTAAGTGATAATATATATACAGAGTGGTGATAGATATACAGAGTAGTGATAGATATACAGAGTAGTGATAGATATACAGAATTGGGATAGATTTACAGATTGGTGAAAGATATACAGAGTGGTGATATATGTTCAGATTAGTGATAGATATACAGATTGGTGAAAGATATACATAGTGGTGAAAGATATACAGAGTGGTGATAGATATACAGAGGGGTGATAGATATGCAGAGTGGTGATAGATGTTCAGATTAGTGATAGATATACAGATTGGTGAAATATATACATAGTGGTGAAAGATATACAGAGTGGTGAGAGATATACAGAGGGGTGATAGATATACAAAGTGTCTTGTAGTCATATCAGGAACTTGTTAAATGTCATGGAGATATACAGGTACTTTTTGAATGTCCTATAGTCATGGATGGTACTCGATGAATATCATATAGTCATAGCAGGTACAAATGTATTTGTTAAATTCCTGAAGTCATATCAGGTACTTGTTGAATGTCCTATGGTTAAAGTAGGAAGTTAATGTATATCCTCTACATATAGCAGGTACTTGTCAATGTCACATAGCTATAGCAGGTACTTGTTGAATATCCTATTGGTATAGTTCGTACTTGTTGGATGTCATATAGATATAACAGGTACGTGTTGAATGTGCTATTGGTACACTAGGAACTTGTTGAATGTCTTATGAATAAAGCAGGTAAGTTTTGAATTTCCTACTATCATAGTAGGAACTTGTTTAATGTCTTATAGTTATAACAAGTACTAGTTGAATGTCATATATCTAAAGCAGGTACTTCTTGAATATCCTAGCTATTGGTATAGTAGGTACTTGTTGGATATTCTATATGTATTACAGGTACGTGTTGAAATCTATTATACTAGGAACTTGTTCAATGTCCTATTGATTTTTCCGTGTGAGCCATGGTTACCAGTAGTAGAGGTACATATGTATGCATGGTATCTAAAATTACCCATAGCACTAGACCAGTAAAAGTTTTAAAGCATTAGGTAGAAATGTCTGGTTGTCACAACGACCACCTGAACTATTCATGCTATTACCAGCTGTGGACCATGTAATAGAGGTAGAGATAGAGTTAGACATTGACCTCTAAAATTGACCAAATCATTTATATATTTAAATATTATAATCCAAATTCATGAAAAAAATCCCACGCAGAGATTTTTTCTGAGACTTATTTTTTTACATTCCAAACATATGACAACATATCATGTTCTTTTGGTCTCGTAATCACCATAAAGGACCTCCTTTGAGCACAATAAAAGCACAATATAGCAGAAAGGACCATAAAGGAGTTCATAAGAGCACAAAGGGTCTTATAATCACTGTTTTGTACGGAAAACAAAGAATCAACAGAAATCGTAATTTGCTATGAGGAACAAAAAGAGCACATGGTGCAACAAAAAAGGACTGCACAGCTGTATTTGGGGTATATGTTTCGTTGGGCTGTTTGATGAAACAGAAAATATACCTGTTGTAGTCTAGATAACCTTGATCCGTAGTTGTAATAAAGTTGTAAATGCATGGCCTTGAAGAATGTATTTATGAAAAAAATGTCAAGACTTTGTACCTTGTAATAAAAAAATGATAACATGGTGTCAAAAAAACAATGAACGATGTCTTTGTTCGTCGTTTGTGTAAATATTTATTAAATATATATTATTGTATTTGTATTTGATAAAGTTTACTTGTTTTTAAAGACTGGATATTTTTAACACCGAAACTTTGAAGATGTCATTTTCAAATGGTAAACAGAGTCACAGGACAAAAAGTCACAGTACATAAACTTGTCACAAATTTGATAGGACAAAAATCACAGGACAAAAAGTCACAATTAATTTGTTTCATTTCTAAGCTTTGGATATTTGTTCATAATAGATATAGGAAGATGTGGTGTGAGTGCCAATGAGACAACTCTCCATAAGCCTTGATAAATGAAAAATTATTAAATTTTGATCATGCAAATGATATATTCCTTGGCACATAACAATTATTTAATCATTATATATATTTATTCAATACATTTAAATAACAAAGTTGTTCATATAGAATACTTCAAGTCAAACTAAAAAAAAATGTTTTAAAAATTAGTTTTTTTCTTATTCAAAGAATTTTTTTCTCAAAAACTGTATTGTGACTTTTTGTCCGCGACTTTTTGTCCTGTGACGTTCTGTCCTACATTCGTTTTAAATACATTCAAACAGAGTCTCAGTGGGGTAATCAACTTCCTTGGTTTACTATTGTCATGTCAATTGTCCACTGTCTGGAAAAAATAAACAATTAAAACTTGAAGAATGAAATTAAAAAAAAAATGTTATTTATTTACCTTGAAAAGAAACAAAGTGAAATACGATCAAACATTGGATTTTGTACAATTATTGAGATTATTTTATATAAGAATCTTGACTTTTAATCTTGTAACGAGTGCCTAAGTTGTAATAAATTGTCTTGTCTTGTCTTGCCGGTTTGATGAATTTATCTTGTTTGGCCAATTTTATGAATTTATTTATTTTTACTTATAAATGTATAAAACGACTAATAATTGAATTCGCTCCTCCATTATTCATGCTTAGGACCAGCAATTTACAACTTGGTAGAGTAATTTTAATTCTGTACAAAATATGCTGAAACATCTGTGTTTGTTACAACACCGAGACAACACCAAGATCATCTAGAAGTTTGTGAAATTCAGATGGATTTTTGGTTGAACTGGATTAAGTTCCCTTCTTTATTTGTACATAGATTGACGAACACATTTTAAATTTCTTTTTTTTCTTTTCTATATATGTTCTTCGTCAATTTTGAAGAGCTCTGAATTAATTATTGTAGAAGGCTATTTCCTATGAGCAGGATTTAATTAAAAAAAAATTCATATCACTGGATTTTGATTTTGTGTCTTGTGTAAAAATATGCTAGTTTTCGAGTCAGGAGTGATAATTAGAATAAAAGATAAGAGAAAAATATAAAACAGAAACCGTAGGAATATTAACCTTTCAAAATATCTTTTTTCGTGCATGAGTTATTTTTTTGTTTTGAGCAGTCTTAAGGGGGCTCGCGGGTCTAAATGATTTTTTTTTAATTTAATATAGGATTTCTTTATATTTTTCTATAAATGAACTTTATCTTATACTTAATAGAAAAATGAAATAAAAAATGGGGTCACCGTTCATTTACGCTCACAATCTGCCTTCGAAAGGAGCATACATTTTTGTTAATGTCCTTTTTTTCTGTTGAACTAATAGGAGAAATAGCGTTAATATCGAAATAAAAAAAGAACTAAATTACAGAAATCGCTAAAATTTTACAATTATTTAGTCTATGTACAGCTTATTCGAAAACAACAATAAAAAATATAGGTCACCGATGAGTTAAAAAAGATATTTCAATTTTTATGCCAAAAAATGGCATTTTTGCACCAAAGGGAGATAATTTTAAGCTTTTTCAATGATATCTACATTTTAAAAGTCCGCTGGGGCCAACACGAATTGATTTTTTGGAATGACTTTTGTACCATATGATAAAGTAGCAGCTACTAAAGGTAATCAATAAAATTTGTTATGAAAAATTAATGTTTAATTTTTTTTGAAAATCTTATACCCGCGAGCCTCCTTAAAGGACTTTTATTACTTTTTTCCTGTTATGTCAACATTTATTGCGGGTAGTTGTATATTTATTACCCATATAACAGGTAGAGGTTTGACAATCACGTCACCCGTAATTACATTTACCTGTAAAAATTAAACTTTTTTGGGTCCAGATTTAAAAACAGAACGAAGAGGTAAAAGAAAACCGTTTTCTCCTGTTTCTTAGCGAGTAAGCAAACATTTAGTCTTTCCGACAATGTACATGTATTGTTTATATCCTACAATTTAAAACTGACTCTTTAAGGTTTAAGGCATTTAAACTCTGACTTATGTATTCAATTATTTTGAAAAGCAAAATGAAAAATATGTATTTTTCCATGATGAAATAATTGTTTTTTCCATAATTGAATCGTGCATTATTGTGTATTGGATTACTTGATTTTCTTCTTTCTAGTGTAATCTCTATTTTGTTCACTGACACATGACGAAATAATGCAATAGTTAAAAATTAAATATTTTACAAACCCGTTGTCATTATAAAAAGATTAAAACCGACTGATTAAATTAAAATATTCGATGTCGAAATTAGCCGTCAGTTAGCGTCAAAGAGAGAGAGATAAACAAATTTGTTTATTAAGTATGTTCAAAGTATATGATGTATATTGTATATAATCAGCCCTTCTGTAATTTACTGTTGTTTTTTTTTTTATTTATTCAACGAATTTCGCTTGTCCAGGTGTCAATAACGGTGATGTCCACACCATGAGTAGTTTGATAATTGCATGCCGCCTCTAAAAAAGGACGGTATTCTTTTTTATATAAAATCTGGCAAACGATTGTCGTCCAATTATAACACTCGTTACACTTTTCTTTGGTATATTTAGAATCCGTAATAAACATTAATTATCTGGAAAATGAGATAATGAATTATCTAACGGTATTTTTTATATAAATTATCTGCTAAATTAGATAATGAATTATCTGACGGTATTTTTTATATAAATTATCTGCAAAATGAGATAATGAATTATCTGGAATTGAGATAATGAATTATCTGGAATTGAGATAATGAATTATCTGACGGTATCTGGCAAACGATTGTCGTCCAATTATAACACTCGTTACTTTGTTCTTTGGTATATTTAAACCTAAATTATCTGGAAAATGAGATAATGAATTATCTGAAATTCAGATAATTAATTATCTGGAGATAAAGTAGGATTATCTGAAAATCGTTCAGATAAACCTAGATTTTCTTAATATTTTAAAATAAACCGGGATTTTCTCCAGATAATGAATTTTATGTATTTTCTGAGATAAACTAGGATTTTTTCAAATTTGAATTAAGCTGAGATAATCTTAGTTTATCTGAGATAAACCGGGATTATCTCAGATAAACCTAGTTTATCTGAGATAATCTAAGATTAATTAATAAAAGTGGTTCAGGCGTGCCATAACTGTGGTTTAAAACTTTAAAATAATTTTCTCCAAATATCCTGGATTTCTACCAAACTTGGACAGAAGCTTAATGCTTATGATCATAAGATAATATCCAAAAGTAAAGTTTGAAAAAAATCCTTTTTTTCGTATATTACTTATAAAAGGACTAGTTTCCCCAGTTAACATTACATACACTCTGCAGTTAAAGTTTTTAAAACATTAAAATTTATAAACCATCCTGTATTTTTACCCAATTTTGACAGAAGCTTCTTACAGTACTAGTCAAAAGATATTATAGTATCTAGAGGAAAATTTTAATATTTTTTCCTCATTTTTGTTGAGCCTGCGATTAACAGCAAAAGAAGGCGAGACTATTTGTTCTGCAAAACCCTTACAATTTTAATAGCTTAATACACCAATAACCCATCTCCAGCTAGGGGTTGAACTGAAGGTATTATTCAATGAGGTCCAAATATTCACTCGCAAGTGCACAACTCACCAACCTTGTTTCTCAGCTAATTTAACAAAAGAGAACCAGATTGGCTGCTAACAGTGAATTCTAATTTCACTATATCATTTTTATTAATGATTTAACAACGACAAAAAGATTTATTTTTTTTATATCTAGAAGCTAATGACATAACTTTATCTTATCTTTATAAGGTAATAAGTCTAAATATTCTTCAAATTCAAAGTTTTCTTTAAAAAGTTAAAACATAATGCTTTGGGAGAATTTTCCATTTCTGATTTCCATGAAATTGGTAAAAAATTATCTGTATAATGGTCAACTTTAACCATTTTAGATTAAAACTAAAGTTACTTTGATTTAACCAAATATTTGAAAGTCCATATTTATTCAATAAATTTTTTTATACAAATCAACCATTCAAAATTTTAAGAGTACTAACTGATCTTCTAGTTAGTATTACCATAACTTTTGATCATCTAACCATAATACAACATTGTTTTAGCAGTCAGTAAATAGGTGTAAAAATTCATTTTTAAATTAGTAATTACTGGTAATAACTGGGCCGTTTAAGGAATTACTTGTATTAACTAAGTGCATCGGGAATTACCTGTAATTCCTAAATTTTAGTAATTACATGTAATTCCGAATTTCACCTATTTACTGTAACATATATATATATATATATATATATATATATATATACAACTCGTCTAAACATCAACCCAACAATGTTAGATCTGTAAATTTGCTTTCGCAAATTTTTGGTTCTTCCCTCGCCGGGATTCGAACCCATGCTACTGTGATATCGTGACACCAAATCGCCTGCACTGCAGCCGTCCCGCTAGACCACACGACCACCTGGGCTCTCAAAAAAAGAGCTTTCGGTGGCCATATGTTACCTTTCCACGTCAGTTTTAATCTAGCAATATATATATATATATAAGTGTCTAAGAATGTAACTTTAACACACTAATGAGTGTTATAAAATTAGTTGTTATATTTTATATATTATTCACGCAATATTTCGCTAAACAAATTAGCTTCATCGGGCGTGTGCATCTATCTAGGTGAAATCGGATGCATTAGTGTGTTAAAGTTACATTCTTAGACACTTATATAATTTAATTTAGTAACTGCATCAGTTTATTTACAAACTGATCCACACCTAGATAGATTGAATGTTGAGTGTTGCTATTTTTAGACACTATATAATATATATATATATATAAAACCATCATTGCTGGTGATCCGATGGATACATCTGGTGTAGAGTTGTCACTGACTCGGACGTACTTATAAATATAATTATTTTCTGTTACTGTGTCTTGCATTAATTTGTAGGATCCTTTACTTTAGATAATTGAGCTGATCTGTAACAATAACATTTTCATGCCTTATATGTCATGTACTGTAGTACGACGCTAGATTAAAACTGACGAGGAAAGGTAACACACGGCCACCGAAAGCTTTATTTTGTGAAGCCCAGGTGGTCGTGTGGTCTAGCGGGACGGCTACAGTGCAGGCGATTTGGTGTCACGATATCTCAGTAGCATGGGTTCGAATACCGGCGAAGGAAGAACAAAAAATTTGCGAAAGCAAATTTACAGATCTAACATTGTTGGGTTGATGTTCAGACGAGTTGTATATATGATCTAACATTGTTCGGTTGATGTTTAGACGAGTTGTATATATATAGGTTGATGTTTAGACGCGTTGTATAGATGTTTAGACGAGTTGTATATATATATATTATATACAACTCATCTAAACATCAACCCAACAATGTTAGATCTGTAAATTTGCTTTCGCAATTTTTTTGTGGCCTGGTGTTACCTTTCCACGTCAGTTTTAATCTATCGTCGTACTACAGTACATGCTATCTAAGGCATGCAGATGTTATTTTCACAGATCAGCTAAATTATCAATAGTAAAGGATCCTACATTTTTAAGCAATACTTTGTACATGTTATAACATGACGAGGTACGTTTGTACATGTTATAACATGTATGAGTTAATTTTGTATATGTTATAACATGTATGAGGTACTTTTGTATATGTTATAACTTGTATTTTTGCATCATACAAGTTATATCATGTACAATATTTTTGTACATGTTATAACATTTACATAATGGCAACATGTGCACGACATAAACATGTATAAGAAATCAAAGAATCTCAAAATTAGAAATAAAGAGATTTAACCATTGTCAAAAACATTGGATCTGTAGCCGTAGTACAAGAAGCAAAGAAAATAGTACTTTAACTGGGTTGCACGAAGACTTTTTTTATATATTTTCTAGTGCTGTCTCATCCAACACGTCCTTTTATAATAAGAAGATGTGATATGATTGATAAGGAGACAATTCCTCCACAAGAGACGAAAATGACACAAAGACCAACGACTATAGGTCACTGTATGGCCTTTAACAAATAACATTTTTAGCCTTATTTAGAGATAACTATATAGTTTTGCTGGTATTTAACATAAATTCTTTTTTAAACAATTTTATTTAGGACCAGGAGTAATTCCTATTCCGTATTTGATGGATGCACAATATTACGATCATGGTTCTATAATAGTCAAAGAATCGCTTTCTAAAATGGAAAGACTGAAAGGTGTAAGACCCGGAATTATAACAATAGGAAGGCTTAAAGATTTTATTGATGATCCAAAAGATACAAATTTAAAGGAATGGCCAAAAACAAAGAAAGCCTCAGAACGAATGAATCCAACTTTTACATTTGAAGAAACAGCTTTAAAAAATAAGTTACGTAAAACTGTGACAGTTGAAATAGATGCATGTGAACGATACACCATGGAGAACATCCCTGGAGAGGATGATGTCACGGTAGGATTGGATAATAGAGGTTAGTAAACTAAGGCTGGCAAGGATTCTATAACGGTAAATTAGGGATTGCAAGAACACGATAGTTTTAAAAATATCGCCACAGGCGTGTGGAGCCTGCACCCTATTTTATTTTTTGGGGACGGGAGGGTTGGTCAACTCTTTTTAAATGTATTTATGTGTTTTCCCCAATAAATTAAAGTTTTTCCCACGGAAGTGTGTTGTTTTACAAATGTTCTGTTAAGAGCAATAACACATTCAATACAATTACTTGTAAATATATGAAGATTTTTTAAAGATTTTTTCTTTCTTTTGCAGAAAAAGATCAGAGATAAATACACATGTTATATTTCACTGAACTTACAGATTCTTGTGACCATAGTAATGTTCATACAGTGTATTTTTCTAAAATACATAGCAAAAACTTCATAATTTCATTTTACATCTGCATCCATTATTTGATCAACTAAAACATAACTTTAGCTTAATATCTGATTTGGGAGTTTTGGAACAAAATATTTGTTAATAAACTATTTCTTGATTTATTTTTTCTCTAAGGGAAGGGAGGGCCCCGAGGTGAATAAAGATTATGGAATACTTGTCCCAACAGTACTAGTTCACAACTTAGGTTCTTGTACTACAAAAATCAAGTATTGTTGATATTCAAGTATTGTGGTTATTCAGGTATTGTTTGTTATTCAGCTATTATTTGTTATTCAAGTATTGTTGAGTGTTCAATCATTGTTTGCTATTCAAGTTATTCAAGAAATGTTTGTTATTCAAGTATGATTCAAAGTTTAGTATTCAAGTATTGTTTAATATTCAAGTATTGTTTGGTATTCAAGTATTGTTGATATTCAGGTATTGTTTGTTATTCCAGTATTGCTTGTTATTCCAGTATTTTTTGTTATTCACGTATTGTTTGTTATATTCTTTTAGGATTTCAGTATGTAAACAAGATTTATCTGGTATACGAGGTTTGCTATGCAGACAAGATAGCAGTGACCGTCGGGATAGGGAATGAAACCGACAGAGTAGAAATAGATCAACGAGTTCCTATTGGTTTCAAAATGCGAAAATACAAGCTTAAAGAAAATGGCGCACTCGGGAAGCCTACAGACCAACCAAATAAATCGAAGTTCGAATGGATAAAACGAGCGCACTTCCGAAATCCAATGGATGATTTACCTGATATACCTGATGAGTGATCAAATTTTTGTTAAAAGATTAGATTCAAAAGATATATGATTTGTATCTGACTTTTCTCTCTTATGATTTTATGTCTTAGCAAAATGAAGTTACCTGAGCATGCTGTTACGCAAACTCTACTGTTCTTATAACTTATTCTTCTTGATGTTAATTTATCTGTTTGATCCATTCTTTTGTATATAATAATTAATTGTAATTATCAAATAAATGAATACGCAATATGGAAAGTGTTTCATCATTTACACAGTACATACACATTCTAAAAAAATAACCATAGATATGTCATCGTATTTGTACTAGCAGCACAAAAACTGATGACGCATGTTTAGCAGAATCTGCTTGCTCTTCCTGAAATCACTACCAGTTTTGGGTTGGGTTCATGTTGGTCGGTCTATTTTACGTTACGTTTGTATTGCTACATGTCGTTCGATCGTTTTTCGTTTATGTCATGGTATTTTCAGTTTTGTTTTCAACTTATGAGTTATGTGGATAATACTTTAAAAAAATCAAAAAATCTTTGAGTTCTTGATAAAAAAATTTGGCATGGTTTACATGAACTGCTCTTGTTTAAATAGTGATGAATTTAATTAGTCGAGTTCGCTACAGCCGATTTCGATTTCAATGAGTTTGCAGCTAAAGGTAATATATTTGGTTAGCTTGCTTGCTAGCTGAACCGTGAAGTCATTGTTAGGTTAGGTAAACTATTCTTCTTTAAGAATAGGGTAGTCCAACAGATAACCAATCTATGTGTCTTTATCGGACCACAGATAAATTATCACGTTGTGATTGGTTAAACGCCGTCACGTGGTGACCCCCTATGAGACTGTAGGGGGTTAGTAAGTTTCATAGGGGGTTCATGACGCATAACTGGTTGCGTCATTAATTCTGTTTTTTGCCATTCGCCTATTTCAACAAAGCAGCCGAAAAATGACGTCATAATTGTTATACGTTTATACTGATACGAAAAAGGGGTAATAAAATTTAGGACGCCGGATTTTTAAAATTATATGTTGAGCATTAAGCGTAACATTTAATTGAAAGTAACTGCTAAAATTAAGTGTTTACCTTGCTACAATGTTAGGTTCATAGCAGAAATAACCAAAGGTTTCAAACTAAAAATTGTTAAATACCTTTAAAAAAATTAAAAAATATGGAAGTTTTATTTCCAAAAGATAAATACTGAAATTTTCATTTATCATCCGGTTTATTTTAAATGCTTTTTGGCACAAATCACGCAACCTTAAAATGTTGTTACTTCACCTTCACAACTAAGTACATTTTCATGTAACAGTATAAACACAGAAAATAATATATTGAGGCGGAGGGGCCTTTAACTTAAGGTAGCACTCCACAGTTAGGTGTGTAGTTTCGCATTTTGGCCCCTGTGGATTTTTCAAATATGAGGCTAGTGTGCATAAAATTCATTTTGGATAGCAGAGTATTAAATAGCCTTGTATTGTTTTATATGACATCAAGAGTATGTAATGTATGTAATATAGCTGTTTTCTGTATGACAGGCCGTATTTGCATGTCCCTACCATACATTGGTCAGGCAATTATTGTAATGTTTTTTTCCAACTTTTTATAGCACGAATTTGTGATTGGATTACGAAAAAATGAGCGAAAGACACCATTTTTTATTTGATCATTGGGTATATGAAAACAGTTCTAAAGTATTACTCAAAGGCATTGAAATCTATTTGATCCAAATTTTGGGGTGTTGTACATGTCACCCCCCTTTTTGCAATATTTTATGGTAATAAATGCAGAATGTTGCCTGGATACACATAAAGGAATTTATTTCACTCTTTAACTTTTGAAAATCAAATCTTGAATATCTGATTACATCATTTCACATTACAACACAACAGTTAGGTTAATGTATTAGAAATCAGAATAGAGATGATAAACATTTTGTGGCTTTTTTTAATTTTATTTTCTAACTGTGGGTGTACCATCAGAAAGCACAGAATGCACTTTTAAGATAAAATTGACACAATCTTTAGTCTTTATGTTCTGTTTTAGTTCTGAAGGTAAAAAATCTGTTAGGAATGCAATTATGTTTTTTTATTGTTTATTCTTAGCAACAAATACACATTTTGACATTAGAATGTTGCGGTCTTAAATTTGTATTCATTAGCTTCGCCATTGTAACCAAAGATGTGCTTTATATGTATCCTCAGATGTATCGCTTTATATTTTGATGCGAATAAGTCAAATAAATGTTTTAGCAGGATTTATATTATAATTTGACATAATAAATTAATGAAGCCAGTACTGCTAGAATTTTACCCTGCTTGAGAGCTTCTAACCATGGTTATATCTATTTACAGCAAATTGACTATAGTGCTTTCAAATACCAAAAATTGTACAATTTTTTCCTTTTTAAGGTAATTAATGATTTTAAATTAGATATGGAAAAGTTTTAGAAATTTACCCAAAAATGAACGACTGAGTTTTCACTATGATCCAGCATTTATTTTAACACTTTTTGTCGCGTTTCAAACAACTGTAACTTCATCAAAGTTGTTACTGACCAATTCAAAAACTAAGGTACCATTTTCATGTAACAGCTATAAACACAGAAAAATAATAAAATTGAGCAGGAGGGGAAAAATTTACCTTAAGGTAGCACTCCACAGTTAGGTGTGTATTTCGCATTTTGGCCCCTGTGGATTTTTCAAATATGAGAGCTAGTGTGCAATAAAATTCATTTTTGGATAGCAGAGTATTAAAATAGCCTTTGTATTGGTTTTATATGAACATCAAGAGTATGTAATGTATGTAATATAGGCTGTTTTCTGTATGACAGGCCGTATTTGCATGTCCCTACCATACATTGGTCAGGCAATTATTGTAATGTTTTTTTCCAACTTTTTATAGCACGAACTTTGTGATTGGATTTTACGAAAAAATGAGGCGAAAGACACCCATTTTTTATTTGATCATTAGGAAGATATATGAAAACAGTTTCTAAAAAGGTATTACTCAAAGGCATTGAAATTCTAGTTTGATCCAAATTTTGGGGTGATATGTGACATGTCCACCCCCCTTTTTGCAATATTTTATGGTAAATAAATGCAGAATGTTGCCATGGATACACATAAAAGGAATTTATTTTCACTCTTTTAACTTTTGAAAATCAAATCTATGGAATATACTGATTACATACATATGCACATGTACAACACAAACAGTTAGGTTAATGTATTAGAAATCCAGGAATAGGAGATGATAAAACATTTTGTGGCTCATTTTTAATTTTATTTTCTAACTGTGGAGTGCTACCTTATGGCCATCAGAAAGCACAGAAATGCACTTTTTAAGATAAAATTGACCACAAATCTTTAGTCTTTTATGTTCTTGTTTTAGTTCTGAAGGTAAAAAATCTGTTAGGAATGCAATTTATGTTTATTTTATTGTTTACTGTCCTTAGCAACCAAATATACACATTTTGACACTTAGACATGTTGCGGTCTTAAATTTGTATTCCATTAGCTTCGCCATTGTAACCAAAGATTGTGCTTTATATGATATCCTCAGAATGTATCGCTTTATATTTTTGAATGCGAATAAGTCAAATAAAAATTTTTTAGCAGGCTTAGGTGCACTCACAGTAGGTTGTAGTTTGATTTTGGCCTGTGGATTTTTCAATATGAGAGTAGTGTGCAATAATCATTTGATAGAGTATAATAGCCTTTGATTGGTTTTATTGACTCAAGAGTATGTATGTATGTATAAGGCTGTTTTCTGTATGACAGGCCGTATTTGCATGTCCCTCCATACATTGGTCGCAATTATTGTAATGTTTTTCCAACTTTATGCACGAACTTTGTGATTGGATTTTACGAAAAATGAGCGAAAGACACCTTTTTATTGTTAGAAGTATATGAAACGTTCTAAAGGTATTACCAAGCATGAAATTAGTTTGATCCAAATTGGGGTGATATGTGAATGTCCACCCTTTGCATATTTATGGTAAATAATGCAGAATGTTGCATGGATACACATAAAAGGAATTTATTTTCACTCTTTTAACTTTGAATCAAATCTAGATATATGATTACATACATATGCAATGTACAACACAAACATTAGGTAATGTATAGAAATCCAGATAGGAATGATAAACTTTTGTGGTCATTTTAATTTTTTTCTATGTGGTGACCTTATGCACATCAGAAAGCACAGAATGCACTTTAAGATAATTGACCACAATCTTTAGTCTTTTATGTTCTTGTTTATCTGAAGGTAAAAATTGTTAGAATGCAATTTATGTTATTTTATTTTACTGTCTAGCAACCAATATAACATTTTGACATTAATGTTGCGGTCTTAATTGTATCATTAGCTCGCCATTGTACAAAGATGTGCTTTATATGTATCCTCAGATGTATCGCTTATATTTGATGCGAATAAGTCAAATAATTTTAGCAGATGATATATATATTTTACAATTATATTAAAAGCATAATTAAATTTATACTTGAAGCTCTAAACATGGTTGTAGAATTTACAGCAAATTACCTATGCTTGCAATACCTAAAAATGTACAGTATGTTTTCGCTAAATTTGAATTTAATGTTTAAATAAATAAGAAAATTTAAATTTGTCCCAAAATGAAGATTTAATATTTTTATAATGAAAATTTTTAAATTACCACAATTTTGAGGCTAACATTTCATAACTCATTAATGTTTTTAAACATTGCTTAAAAACTAAGGTACCATTTCTCAACAGCTGTATAACACGAACAATTAAAAAAATGACCATTCAGAAAAATCACTTAGTAGAACTCAAAATTAGTTGTAATTTGGCAGATTTGGCCTGGATTTTCCTAAATAACTGACAGTAAGTGTGTAATTCCATTTTGGCCTAGGATTTTAAATATGAGCTTGTGATTAAATTATTATGGATAAGAGTTAAAATAGTTTATATTGGTTTTATTGAATCAAGAGTCTGTATATGTAATTAGCTAGTTATTCGTTAGACAGCCGTATTTAAGTGTTCCTACCAACTTTTCGCAAATTTATGATTGTTTTTCAATATTTATACACGAACTTTGTATTGATTTAGAAAAATGAGGAAAACATCTATTATTATATCATTAGAATTAATGAAATAGTTTTCAAATTGAGGTATTCAAGGCATTGAATCCATTTTCAAATTTTGGGTATATGTGATGTCACCCATTTTGAAATTAAAAGGAATATAATTTCACCTTAATTTAAATCAAATAGGAATTTATTTTCATCTTTTAATTATGAACAAAACATATGGTTTATGATTAAACATTCACGAATGTAACAAAAACTTGGTGCTATGTTTAATTGATAGTAATTAAAACTTTTGTGGCTCATTTTTAATTTAATTTCTAACTGTTAAGAAAATTGACACATTAGTTAAGTCAATTGCATTTTTAAGTAAAATTGACAGAATTTTAGTTTTTATTTCTTGTTTATGTTTGAGTAAAATATTAGAATGCATTTTTTATTATTGTTACTGTCTTAGCGATATAATTTTTCACTTAGACTGTTCTTTAAATTTGATTCATTAGTTCGACATCTAACAAAATGCTTTTATTTAATCAAGAATAAATAAATTTTTGACGAATAATTAAATTAAATTTTTTAGAATTTTAATGATAATTTGAAATTATAACTTTGAAGCTTAACCATGTAGTTCTACTTAGATTTAACCAGTAGTATGCTTAATACAAAATTGTACTATAGTGTTCAATACTAAAATTGTAATGATTTTCATTTAATAATTTAAAGTTTTAAAAATTAACAAAAATTTAGACTTAATTTTTCAAAATAGACCAAGTTTATTTTAATCCACTTTTTTGGTTTCAAATCAACTTTAACCTATCAATGTTTTTACTGACCAATTTCTAAAAAATAGACCATTACTCACAATGTTATACTGAAAAATTTAAAAATTGAGCGAAAAATTTCACTTAAGCATAGAACTCGAAATAATTAAATTTAGCGATTGGGGAAAAATTTCCTTAATTGACCACAGTTGAATAATTCATTTTGCCTTGGATAATATTAAAATATTTGATGGTAATAACATTCATTTTTGGATAAGTATTAAATAGCTTTTATTGGTTTTTATGAACATAGAGTATGTTAATGTATGTAATACATTGTTCAGGAATAGGTATTTTTTCCAACTTATTATTAGCACGGAATTTGTATGTTTTTTAACTTTTAAAAATGAGAAGATTGATTTTAATAAATGAGGGAATATAAACATTTTTTTTAATAAGGTAATTATTAAGAACATTTCAAAAGTTATTATCAAATTGAATTCATTTGATAATTTCGCCCTTGTGATGCACTTTTTAATAATATAATGTTAAATAATCAAAATGGATGATTACAAAAGATTTAATTTTATTAATTTTGAAATAAATTTGCAATAATATATATACATAACATGTACAACAAACAGTTAGGTTAATGTAATTAGAAATAAAAGATGTTGAAATTTTTGTATTTTTAATTTTATTTTCTAATGTGAGTGCTACCTTATGGCACATCAGAAACACAGAAATGCACTTTTTAAGATAAAATGACCACAAATCTTTAGTCTTTATGTTCTTTTTTAGTTCTGAAGGTAAAAAATCTGTTAGGAATGCAATTTATGTTTATTTTATTTTTACTTCCTTAGCAACCAAATATACACATTTTGACATTGACACTTAGACATTCTAAAACTAGTACATTTAGTACAGTAGTAGAACACGAAATAATAAAATTGAGGCAGAGGAAAATTCACCTAAGTACATCACATGGTGGTTTTCGCATTTTGCCTGTGATTTTAAAATGAAGCTATGGCAATAATTCATTTTGGATACAGAGTATAAAATAGCTTTGTATGGTTTATAAACTCAAGATATGTAATTATGTAATATAGGCTTTCTGTATGACAGCCGATTTGCATGCTACCACATGGTCGAATTATTGTAATGTTTTTTCCAACTTTTTATCGCACGAACTTTGTGATTGGATTTTACGAAAAAATGAGGCGAAAGACACCCATTTTTATTTGATCATTAGGAAGATATATGAAAACAGTTTCTAAAAAGGTATTACTCAAAGGCATTGAAATTCTAGTTTGATCCAAATTTTGGGGTGATATGTGACATGTCCACCCCCCTTTTTGCAATATTTTATGGTAAATAAATGCAGAATGTTGCCATGGATACACATAAAAGGAATTTATTTTCACTCTTTTAACTTTTGAAAATCAATCTATGGAATATACTGATTACATACATATGCACATGTACAACACAAACAGTTAGGTTAATGTATTAGAAATCCAGGAATAGGAGATGATAAAACATTTTGTGGCTCATTTTAATTTTATTTTCTAACTGTGGAGTGCTACCTTATGGCACATCAGAAAGCACAGAAATGCACTTTTTAAGATAAAATTGACCACAAATCTTTAGTCTTTTATGTTCTTGTTTTAGTTCTGAAGGTAAAAAATCTGTTAGGAATGCAATTTATGTTTATTTTATTGTTTACTGTCCTTAGCAACCAAATATACACATTTTGACACTTAGACATGTTGCGGTCTAAATTTGTACTCCATTGCTTCGCCATTGTAACCAAAGATTGTGCTTTTATGATATCCTCAGATGTATCGCTTTATATTTTTGAATGCGAATAAGTCAAATAAAATTTTAGCAGGATTTTATATTATATTTGACATAATTAAATTAATGAAGCAGTACTGCTAGAAATTTATACCCTGCTTGAGACTTCTAAACCATGGTTAGGTATGCTATTTACAGCAAAATTGACCATAAGTGCTTTCAAATACCTAAAAATTGTACAATTTGTCCTCTTTAAGGTATTTAATGATTTAAATAAGATAATGGGAAAAGTTTTAGAAATTTACCCAAAAATGAGACAGACTTGAAGTTTTTCACTATGATCCAGCATTTATTTTAATCACTTTTGTCGCGTTTCAACATCAACTGCTAACCTTCATCAATGTTTATTACGAACCAATTCTAAAAACTAAGGTACATTTTCATCGTAACAGCTAGTAGAACACGAAAATATAATAAAAATGAGGCAGGAGGGGAAAAATTTCACCTTAAGTAGCACTCCACAGTTAGGTGTGTAGTTTCGCATTTTGGCCCCTGTGGATTTTTCAAATATGAGAGCTAGTGTGCAATAAAATTCATTTTTGGATAGCAGAGTATAAAATAGCCTTTGTATGGTTTTATATGAACATCAAGAGTATGTAATGTATGTAAATAGGCTGTTTTCTGTATGACAGGCCGTATTTGCATGTCTCTACCATACATTGGTCCGGCAATTATTGTAATTTTTTTTTCCAACTTTTTATCGCACGAACTTTGTGATTGATTTTACGAAAAAATGAGCGAAAGACACCCATTTTTTATTTGATCATTAGGAATATATGAAAACATTTCTAAAAAGTATTACTCAAAGCATTGAAATTCTAGTTTGATCCAAATTTGGTGAATGTGACATGTCCACCCCCCTTTTTGCAATATTTTATGGTAAATAAATGCAGAATGTTGCCATGGATACACATAAAAGGAATTTATTTTCACTCTTTTAACTTTGAAAATCAATCTATGGAATATACTGATTACATACATATGCACATGTACAACACAAACAGTTAGGTTAATGTATTAGAAATCCAGGAATAGGAGATGATAAAACATTTTGTGGCTCATTTTTAATTTATTTTCTAACTGTGGAGTGCTACCTTATGGCACATCAAAAGCACAGAAATGCACTTTTAAGATAAAATTGACCACAAATCTTTAGTCTTTTATGTTCTTGTTTTAGTTCTGAAGGTAAAAAATCTGTTAGGAATGCAATTTATGTTTATTTTATTGTTTACGTCCTTAGCAACAAATATACACATTTGACACTTAGACATGTTGCGGTCTTAAATTTGTATCCATTAGCTTCGCCATTGTAACCAAAGATTGGCTTTATATGATATCCTCAGAATGTATCGCTTTATATTTTTGAATGCGAATAAGTCAAATAAATTTTTTAGCAGGATTTTATATTATAATTTGACATTAATTAAATTTAATGAAGCCAGTACTGCTAGAAATTTATACCCTGCTGAGAGCTTCTAAACCATGGTTAGGTATGCTATTTACAGCAAAATTGACCTATAAGTGCTTTCAAATACCTAAAAATTGTACAATTTGTCCTCTTTTAAGGTAATTTAATGATTTTAAATTAAGATAATGGGAAAAGTTTTAGAAATTTACCCAAAAATGAGACAGACTTGAAGTTTTTCACTATGATCCAGCATTTATTTTTAAATCACTTTTTGTCGCGTTTCAACATCAACTGCTAACCTTCATCAAATGTTTATTACTGAACCAATTCTAAAAACTAAGGTACCATTTTCATCGTAACAGCTAGTAGAACACGGAAAATATAATAAAAATTGAGGCAGGAGGGGAAAAATTTCACCTTAAGGTAGCACTCCACAGTTAGGTGTGTAGTTTCGCATTTTGGCCCCTGTGGATTTTTCAAATATGAGAGCTAGTGTGCAATAAAATTCATTTTTGGATAGCAGAGTATTAAAATAGCCTTTGTATTGGTTTTATATGAACATCAAGAGTATGTAATGTATGTAATATAGGCTGTTTTCTGTATGACAGGCCGTATTTGCATGTCTCTACCATACATTGGTCCGGCAATTATTGTAATGTTTTTTTCCAACTTTTTATCGCACGAACTTTGTGATTGGATTTTACGAAAAAATGAGGCGAAAGACACCCATTTTTTATTTGATCATTAGGAAGATATATGAAAACAGTTTCTAAAAAGGTATTACTCAAAGGCATTGAAATTCTAGTTTGATCCAAATTTTGGGGTGATATGTGACATGTCCACCCCCCTTTTTGCAATATTTTATGGTAAATAAATGCAGAATGTTGCCATGGATACACATAAAAGGAATTTATTTTCACTCTTTTAACTTTTGAAAATCAAATCTATGGAATATACTGATTACATACATATGCACATGTACAACACAAACAGTTAGGTTAATGTATTAGAAATCCAGGAATAGGAGATGATAAAACATTTTGTGGCTCATTTTTAATTTTATTTTCTAACTGTGGAGTGCTACCTTATGGCACATCAGAAAGCACAGAAATGCACTTTTTAAGATAAAATTGACCACAAATCTTTAGTCTTTTATGTTCTTGTTTTAGTTCTGAAGGTAAAAAATCTGTTAGGAATGCAATTTATGTTTATTTTATTGTTTACTGTCCTTAGCAACCAAATATACACATTTTGACACTTAGACATGTTGCGGTCTTAAATTTGTACTCCATTAGCTTCGCCATTGTAACCAAAGATTGTGCTTTATATGATATCCTCAGAATGTATCGCTTTATATTTTTGAATGCGAATAAGTCAAATAAAATTTTTTAGCAGGATTTTATATTATAATTTGACATTAATTAAATTTAATGAAGCCAGTACTGCTAGAAATTTATACCCTGCTTGAGAGCTTCTAAACCATGGTTAGGTATGCTATTTACAGCAAAATTGACCTATAAGTGCTTTCAAATACCTAAAAATTGTACAATTTGTCCTCTTTTAAGGTAATTTAATGATTTTAAATTAAGATAATGGGAAAAGTTTTAGAAATTTACCCAAAAATGAGACAGACTTGAAGTTTTTCACTATGATCCAGCATTTATTTTTAAATCACTTTTTGTCGCGTTTCAACATCAACTGCTAACCTTCATCAAATGTTTATTACTGAACCAATTCTAAAAACTAAGGTACCATTTTCATCGTAACAGCTAGTAGAACACGGAAAATATAATAAAAATTGAGGCAGGAGGGGGAAAATTTCACCTTAAGGTAGCACTCCACAGTTAGGTGTGTAGTTTCGCATTTTGGCCCCTGTGGATTTTTCAAATATGAGAGCTAGTGTGCAATAAAATTCATTTTTGGATAGCAGAGTATTAAAATAGCCTTTGTATTGGTTTTATATGAACATCAAGAGTATGTAATGTATGTAATATAGGCTGTTTTCTGTATGACAGGCCGTATTTGCATGTCTCTACCATACATTGGTCCGGCAATTATTGTAATGTTTTTTTCCAACTTTTTATCGCACGAACTTTGTGATTGGATTTTACGAAAAAATGAGGCGAAAGACACCCATTTTTTATTTGATCATTAGGAAGATATATGAAAACAGTTTCTAAAAAGGTATTACTCAAAGGCATTGAAATTCTAGTTTGATCCAAATTTTGGGGTGATATGTGACATGTCCACCCCCCTTTTTGCAATATTTTATGGTAAATAAATGCAGAATGTTGCCATGGATACACATAAAAGGAATTTATTTTCACTCTTTTAACTTTTGAAAATCAAATCTATGGAATATACTGATTACATACATATGCACATGTACAACACAAACAGTTAGGTTAATGTATTAGAAATCCAGGAATAGGAGATGATAAAACATTTTGTGGCTCATTTTTAATTTTATTTTCTAACTGTGGAGTGCTACCTAAGGACGCTTAACTACTAGTATGGCAACAGAATACGCATGCTCGAAAATCCTTTCTGTGATTGGACAAAATGCTGTCACGGTGGGTGATTTGGTTGTGTTTGAAAAAACGTCTCGTTAATTATATCGTGATGGAAAGCAAGTGAAAAACTATAAATATTTGAACTAGATCTTACAAAGATTTATATTTTTAAAATAATTGTTTCTCCAATAGCTCTTTGTATCCATGACAGCTGTTTATTCCGGACAATTATATAATTTTTAATGTAAACTTTGTTGTACGAAAGTACATGACTTTTAGAACGCACCTACGCATGTGAGATTTCCGCGAGGTTTTGGTGAATGTAAACAGAAAGATACGAGGACCGAGAATACTGAACACAAACAGAGAAAACGTTATTTAAATTGTAAATCACTTATTTAAATATAATCGGAATATTCACAAAACAATTTGTAACGTTCTTTTGTTGGTAATTCATTGATTTTTAGATAGTTAGAGAATTGTTGTTCACAAGATGAAGGTTTGTAGTTACATTCAGATGGAGATTTAATTAAAGAGGTCCTGCATCATTAAGTCATTGTGCTTCTGAAGGTTATCGAAATGATAGTTTTGAACATATACTCAAATTTAAATACGTCAGATATCTTTTTTTAAAGATAGTTCTTGTTAAATTTAGTTACCGTTTCTCTGGTTATTCTGTTAAATACTTGGACTTAAGAGGTCCATCCAAATGTAATAAGATGTTTTCCTCTATTTGTTCATGACATGAGTGGTAAGTTAGTGTAACTCATAAATCGCAGAGCTCTTCGTCGTTAGTCATAGCTAGAGGCTTTTGACATGAGGTCCTTGGTCAATAAGTATGACATCAAGGTCAAGGTCAAGTTTCAATGTCATCTTATGAAGTTTGAACTTTGCTATGTATCGCTTGTTATTACCTAGATGTGACTAATTGTCAAAAACATAGAGTCTGACTGAGACATTACTTGCTCTCATTGCTGCTTAGCAGAATATTACAATGTCTATATGTCAATGAGACATGTTTCTTCAAAAATAAGCAACACCCATACCGTTCAATCAGATATAACAGGCCCAACATGACAAATTGATAAACCGATTTTCTCGCTGTATTGAAGACCCATTGGTGGACTTCGGCTGTTTGGTCTGGTTGTAGTCTCTTTGACACATTCTCAATTTTAAATAAATAAAGAAACCATAAATTGTATAGAGAATGAGGCCCCTCATGGGGGGGGGGGGGGGGGGGGTCCTAGTAATCACATAATCACCATTTTTTTGCCAATATAATCACATAATCATTAAATATTTGCTTATCTTTAGTAATCAAATAATCATAAACTAAAAATACAGTCCTATGTAATCAAATAATCATGAAATATTTGGCTTAATAATCAAATAATCATTAAAAAAACGGCCAAGTAATCACATAATCAAAAACCCCATGAGGGCCCTCGAGAATGTTGTTATCGTATGGAGAATAGAATAGATACTTTTTGCTATCATTGTTTCATTCACGGAGGTTACATTATATGATGGTAATGCTACACAGTGATGATAAACACTACAATTATATATGAATATTCAACCTGCTTTGAATGACACACAGAGCCCGGTATTTACCAAGTTAGTAGGCTTCACTAAAAGGCATTCCCCTAATCAGGCACATTGTTCCAATTCAAAGGTTTCCAGTCTTTAACCATACATGTACATGCCTCTTATCAGGCGGAGAAATAGTGAATACATTATGTCTATGGTATCACCAAGCCTATGAACAAACCCGTGACCTATAACTTGAGCGGGTATGCTACTCATACACTGTCAAGGCGGTTTTGTTGTGTAGATATTCATTTTCTTTGATTTATACTTTTCTCATTCTAAGCTATACAATATCTTCTTTTCTATGATATTTTTGCATAAAAAACTTTTACATTTTCCCTAAGTTCTGTAAGGCAAAATGTTCATCTTGGTTTTGAAAGACATTTGTCTTAATATGTTTATATTTCAATGTAGACATCTCATATAGCGACTTCACGATGTAATTTCTTTTATTCAATACTATCTATTGATTTACTCTGTAATCTTTGCCAAATAGGAAATATAACAAATATATGAACATTTAAGGGTTTATTCTATTAAAATTTTATGTAGGAGTTCCCAGAATTTGTATGCAAACAATGGGATTATGTAGGATTATCTTGTAACAACACTAAACTAATGGACCAAGGTAAATCCAGGTAAATCTTGTTAAAAATAAAGAAAAGAATAATTTCTATTTCAATATTTTATACAATAATTAAATTAATATCATGAATCTCGGATTAAAATATAAAGCTGTATACATCCAACATCCTATGGATTTAGAAAAAAAGATGTCACAAAGTCTATCATCTATTTCCCTGTATATTTTCTCTTTCTTGGAACATGTAGAATCCATGACAAATCGCCCCACTGGCAAATCGCCCCACACCTAATCGACCCACTTTTTCACAAACTCGCCCCACTCTTGTTTACCAACTCGCCCCACTTATGAAAAAGGGTAAAATTCCATTGCAAATAGGTTGAATAACATACCCCACTTATAAAAAGGGTTAGAATCCCGTTGAAATAATGTTTGCCAACTCGCCCCACTCGTGACAAATAGATAAACCACGATGAATTTATTAGTGCCAACTTGCCCCACTTATGAAAAAAGATGCAATCCCATTGTATATCTACGTCCCTGCCCCACTTCAATACCTATGAAAACCTTAGTGAAGTGCTATAACATCAAATTGCTGTTAATTGAAATCCTTCGACTGTATGAAGTTATGATACAATTAACAGGTTTCTTTTCAATTGTTATACAACTAAGCTTACAAGTATAAAGGTATTCTCCAATGATGATACGAAAATGTATTTGCAATTACATTTTAAGAATGTTAAATATCATTTAACTTAAAAAATAATGGTTTAATAAATTTCGTGTTTTTTTTGTATTCTGTGTAAACATGTTTATCACCAGTTCTGTATTGTTAAGTGTAAGAGCACGGATGACTTCTTCTTGTCTCAACAACTTGATCATGATGAAGATGCTTCGGTGTGATCCCTGGACTAACTTCTTTATTTTACTATATATACCTAGCTACTAAATGATTTGTTGTGGACCTTCTGTTGTTGTTTAAAATCATTATTTATTTAAATAATGAAATTAATTAAATCTTTGAAGCTAAAGTTGAAATTGTTGAGTACTTAATTAAATGCTTCAACTACCTTTTCTTTTCAAAAAAATATTTCCAGAATACTGATTGCCTTTAAAACCGTTTCTTTGAAATTATTAAATTCAAGAAATTCCAAATTGCAAACACTTTTGATACTTGATACGTGTTTTCCAACTACCAAAAAAAAAACCACATTTTTTTTCATAAATTTCATATAAATAATTATTTTTATTTAATTTCCAAAGGTAAAGTTACCTGGTACCTAATTAGAGACTAATGACTAAAACAACATATTTTGCATTAACAACATCTATATTGTTCTTCCACTAATCTCCCATGTAGGAATAGCCAGAATAGTAAAATACAAAATGTAGGAATAGCCAGAAGACACCCATTAAAGGCTCTTGAATGCTTTTTGTGTGTGTTTTTTTAGTTTTTTTTTAGTCTAGTTTTGTTTTTTTGCTTTCTGAGTTTTTTTTTACTGTCACGTGATAAAAGAGGCAGAAGAAACCAAGTGTTCATTTAAAACTTACATTTCGATGGAAAACAGAACAAGCTGTGACATAATAAAATAACCCCAAACGACAAAAAATCGACCAAGTCCATTAAACAGTATACGTTGACAAATAAAGATTACGCATCCCATCAAAAACTGGGTGAACTCAGGTACTCCGAACGGACAAGCAGTTCCTGCACCACATGTGGTACCCGTCGTGTTGCACGTGAAAGCAAAAGTCCCGTGATAAGTCTCTTTCTTTGATGCCACAATCGAGGAAGACGAGATTGTTGTAACGGTATTTGTGACGTGGCTATATTGTCATCTGTCATCATTCCGTTACGTCACCCAACTCTTGATGGCAGCTGTAAAACGTTCGAAAGATTGACTCTAACTTTACCATTTATAACCCTTGTTTGAATCATTTCTTGTAAGAAACAACCTCGTTCAAGGAAATTGTGATATTTGAAAGGCAAGCTCGGCATATCGTATGAATTGGCAGATATATACTACGCTATTGAAATGTTGCGACATAAAAATGAAAAGTTCACAATGGGAGAGCTGAAATCATCCCGTTGGTCGTAAAATTGAGTTCTCGTCAAACCATCATTGTTAATTTCTAAATCTAAACCGTACATATTTCAAATTGTTTAGCCTAGAGTTTATCTATTGCTTGTTATAGTGTTTAAGCATTTATCTATTAATAATGTGTATGTTGATCTATTATGTCTAGTTGTATTTTGGATAACAATTGTCGTTGGGTTGCTATATCATGTACGTTACCCGAATTTTCTTTAACTCGTACTTTGTTTTTTTTTTTACATTAGAATACTGAAAATAAATCAAATGAAAATTTCTGACTGCATTCATAATGAATACAAAGTAGATGATTATAAAAAAAAAGAACGCATTGTACTATTTTAGTAGCATGGTCAAAGTGCCCGCTTTATACTCTTCTGTTATTAAACTTTTTCAATAAATGGTTGGTAACGTCAACATTTTCTTTTGATCTATTGACCAATGATAAAGCTGCACATGACTTGTCCTCCAACAAGGTCTATCCAAACGGATTACCCTGAGGAAAATTTGGCATCAAACTTCTCATCATATTATTATTTTGATTTATAGGTGGTGGACATCGGAATTGTTGGATTTTTCTACATTTTCAGAAGCAACAGGCTCACATATTCCTGAAAAATACAAAATCCTCTTTAAAACGCAAATAATTGATCAAAATTGAATACATAAAGAATATTATTGAAACTTAATTACTATTTGCATGCTATTCTTAAGTCTTCTTACAGGCGAATACACTTTGAAGAACTCGATTTGTACATGTTACGTTCGAGAAATTGTTCATTTACTATGTTCATATATTGAAAAAAGTAAATGCAATTTATCATGTATTGGAAATAGGAATGCAAATGTTATAAAGACTAAAAAAAATGTATTTCTCAGGAAAAAATAAAAAAGAATATATAAGAGTTTAAACATTTGGTTGGTTTCCTTCTGCTTCCACGATATATTACATCACGTATGAAAAAATATGTTTGAGAACTATGAGATCTGTAAGGCATGAAATTCAACCACGATCCCAAGCATAAAGGACAATCCAATAAAGTGAAGTTGAAACTTCCACTTCGGAAATATTATGGACGCAATCACGAGTTATTGAATATCTGTAAAAATGACAACGGATATGTTCCACTTGTCGTAACTACAATCCCGTCCCTTTTCCTCGAATGTGTTATACCAAATTAGACTTACGATCGTGTTTGTAAAACATGAGCAACACGACAGGTGCCACGTGTGGAGGATAATCTTTAAGCATTTATTAGCAACTGAGATCACCCACAGTTTTTGGTGTGGTTCGTGTTGGTCAGTCTTTAGTTTTATATGTTGTGTTTTTTGTACTGTAACAGCTGTTGGTCTGTTTGTTAGTGTTGGGTTTAGCCTTGGTGTTGTCAATCATTTTCAACAGGAGTTTGAATGTCTTTTTGGTATATTTCGCATCTATTTTGCAAAAGATCGCATACACTTGTACGGATTTTAGTTTCCTTAAAGTTAAGGTATTTATCTAAAAAGTAAGGTAGTCCATATAGGAGCACCTGAAATCCCACTCGGTATTTGGTGGGGTTCGTGTTGCTTTTTAGTTTTCTATGTTGTGATTTCTGTACTATTGTTTGTCTGTTTGTCTTTTTATTATTTTGTTAGCCATGGTGTTGTCAGTTTATTTTCAATTTATGAGTCTGACTATCCCTCTGGTATCTTCCAACCCTCTTTCAGAATTAAAATATATCGAAATAGATACCTGGATGACTCTTAGGGTTTCCCTCCATATAAAATTGGTTACTAGTCAAATTAACGTTTAATTCCGCTCCATTGGTAATGCCATCTCCATCTGAGTCTTGGTAATGAAAAGCTACTGTGTAAATCAATCCTGCTGTCTTGAAATCCTACAAGGAAGTTACACATACAAAATGTACTTAAGGATGTTCGCTGGTCATGTTTTTGAATTTTTGTAAGATTTTCGAAATCCTCTGGTTGAATCCATTTGAATGCCTTAAAAAAATGCCCGTTGACCCTGTTTTTCTTTTTATAAATCTTTTACATGTATAATTATAAGCCATTTGTAAAAGTCTCATAAAATCTTATTTATTTTTTAATAGTTCATGAGACCCTTTAACTTGTCGATGATAAAGTTATCAAAAGTCAAGAGAGAAAATTTTCCCCCAAAATTTCAATGGCTAATATCTCGAAAACAAGCACATTGACCTCTTTGTTTTTTGTTGATTTTTTTAAAAACTTTTTTGATTCCTTAATGTATCCCCTATCAATATATGCTAGTGTTATGGAAAGCTAATTATTTAGAAAGTTTCAAACTGAGTAGCGAACTTTCTTAATTTTCAAAAAGCAAACAAGAACACTTTAGTCTAGTCCATTTTCAAAGATTTATCAAAAATTTCTTTTAGTCTTATAGTCTAAATTGGACAGTTGTCACGAATGCGATCCTCACCTTTTGCCGTGGCAATAGGCCATTTGTTTCTTTAGGACATTTTGTGTCTTTAGTAAAGCTATTGTCTGTAATATATCTAAATAAATGAGTATATAATGATCTGCCATTATGGGCATCGAAAAATTATTGTATTCATATGGAAATTTGAAGAATCGGTTATAGAAAGAAAGTGGACATGTTTATAAATTGTGACTTGGATGGGGAGTTGTTTCATTGGCACACATACCACATCTTCCTATATCTATGTTACATATTTTAATACGACATGAGTCATCTGCCCTTGGTACTCTTTAAAAAAAAAAATTCTTTTGTTTTTTCTCTCTCTATATTCTCTTTAGTATAATTGATGACTTGATTTTAAAACTGCGAGACACATACACGTTTACTTGATCTATAAAAGTATATTCATAGTCGTTATGCAAAGATTGATTATAAGTGTTTCTCGTTTTTTATATAGATTAGACCGTTTTATTTTCTTCGTTTGAATGGTTTTACACTGTCTAGTCATTTTTGGGGCCCTTTATAGCTTGCAAAGGCTCCGTGTTGAAGACCGTACTTTGACCAATAATGGTTTACTTTTACAAATTGTGACTTGGGTGGAGAGTTGTCTCTTTGGCATCCATACCACATCTTCTTATATCTATGTAAGAAGTGAATAAACAGTTTTGTTTTCGTTTCGTAAAGGTGTTTTTATGATCCAATAGAATACTTGCAATTGCATGGAACCAATGCAAACTATATAATAATATGATTTTGACCTAGAAAAAATTACTCCGGATGAACTATTGTCATCACAAGAAAGCAATTAAACCAAGATTTCCAAATGGTGAAGCGGAAATCATCCCATCGTAAATTTTAACGGACGCCATCATGAATTGGTATGCCATTATGGAATATTCGTTTCACAGATGATATCGGATATGTTCCTTTTGTCGTAACTACAAACCCTTTCCCTATTCACGAATATGACCTACCGAATTAGACTATTTATCGGGTTTGAAACAACATGATCAAAACGAAGGGTGCCTCATGTGGAGCAGGATCTGCTTACGGTTCTAGAGCACATTTATTTAGATCACCCCCAATTTTTGATGGGTTCGTGTTGCTTAGTCTTTAGTTTCTATGTTGTGTCTAGTGAACTATTATTTATCTTTTTCTGTCTTTAAAAACCATGGCGTTGTCAGTTTATTTTCGATCTATGAGTTTGAATGTCCCTCTGGAATTTTTCGCCCCTCTTTTTGTATTTTTATTGACTGTGGTCGTCGTGGGAAACTGTTTAAACAAATCTTCCTCGGAAACTTACTAGTCAATTGAAACCAAACATTGCCAAAGACATTCTATTGATTTATAAATATAAAAAACATATGTCCGGAAAACTACAAAGATGGTGTTTACAGTATTTATATCAACTTCTGTCAGATCGAAGTATGTGTCTATATCAAACATAGCCGCAATCATGAAATTTTCTTCGGGGTTTTGAATAAATGTTCTAGAATCTTCTCCACTGAAACTACAAGGCAAATTTGACCCAAAACTTGTGTTTTCTCTTGTCGAGCTTTTATCATTATCGAAGCTAGGTGAAGTGAATATTCTTTTTTGTTTAAAGTGTTCGTATGCTATGATGAACAACGTTTTGTTAAAATGTTCCTGTTATAATGATCGTAAGAGAGTTATGATTGTCGATTCTATAACTTTCAGTCCAAAATTTTATCCTCAGTCTTGAATTTTGATTGTTTGACCGTTTGACAAAAAAAAATCAAAAATTAATTTAAGTTTTTGGCAAGTTGCATCATATATTTCAATTCCAGCGAATGTATTTTTAAACCAATAAACGACCAAAATTTAAAAAAAAAACACGTTTTTAGGCGAATGCAAAATTCAACTTCCCAATGCCTTTAAGATTTTAGATAAGACAGTCTGTTTTCAAGAATTATGTCTTAATGTCGTCTCAAGGCACTCATTTTTTTACATAAATAATGCCGTTAGTTTTCTCGTTTGAATTGTTTTACATTGTCTTATCTTGGCCTATTATAGCTGACTATGCGGTATGGGCTTTGCTCATTGTTGAAGGCCGTACGGTGACCTATAGTTGTTAATATCTGTGTCATTTTGGTCTTTTGTGGATAGTTGTCTTATTGGCAATCATACCACATCTTCTTTTTTATATTCACTGGTTATACCGATATTTTTCTAGTGCACTCATTGCCTTGGATTAATGCCAAATATTGCAAATGACAAATATGGCCAACTAGTACAACCGTCCTAACAAATTCACATGATCACGTATCATGATGGGCATACGCATTTTTTTTGTTTTTTTAAGTTTAAAATATCACAGACAGGAGAACTAAATATTGATCCATATTTGTATCTAAGATAATGGTCATTTGAAAAGGTTATTCTTGTGATAACAGAACTTGATGGAATGCAATATGCCCTGCAGCGTTCAAAACTTAGGAAACCTAGAAAAGTCATTACAACGTTGCATCTGCATCATTTTTGTCTTCAATTGAAACGTAAACCCTTTTTTTTTTAGAAGAACTGTTGATGAATGAGTCAATGAACACTATTTAATTTACATTTTACATATTGGCGTAAACCGCTCGCATGGCAGCATATATTTTAACAGCAGATTACAAAAAACTAACTTTTGGCGGTGGTGGGCGCATGGAAGAAAGCGCATAAGAATGAGAGTAGAATTATGAAGGGAGAAACAATACTTTGGAACTCTAGTTTTCATAAACGGGATCAATTTTTCTGAAAGAAGAGTAAATATTCTGATCTGAAACTGGTGCGTTGTATCGAGAATCTAAGATTGTGGGTCTATTATGCAGGTAATTTTATAAAGAAGTGCCCGTAAATCACAGAATTTATCTAAATGGCATAACAATTTATAGTTGTGATAGGATTATCAATAAGACCAATAAACGATGTAAACAGTTATAGGTCACCGTAATACTTTCAACAATGAGCAGACGCCATAGAATATAGTATGTTATAAATGATATCGGGATGACAAAATGTGAAACAGGTAAAGACGAACACCCATCAAAAACGACACCTCATTTAGTCCAAATACAGTCAAAAGAAAATCACCCGTTAACAAACAGCTGCAAACAAGGTCATTTCGTTGTCAAAATTTGAATATTAACTATTATTTTGTCAAAGAAGTAAGCTAGACTATATCAAATCACTATTTAATGGTTTGTATATGTTCCAGACCATCTGAGTATTTGGATCGTACGCTTACGTATACGGTGTGGACCGTATGTGTACTTTTTTCAAAATACTCGTACGGTGGAACTGTACGCGTACGGTACGGTCTGCCTAATTTTATGAAGTTGATCAATATAAATAAAAGTGTAGTTTACTTACTAATCCAAATTGGTTTCTTTCGACTCCACGTACTGGATGCCAGTGTCCTATGGCATGCCATATTTGGCCTGGAACACATGGATTTGGTATTTTATCTCCATTCGGTATGCGAGTTTTGAAATTAGGGAAACATTCCGACACAATCCACAAACTTAATATAAATATGAATAATTCAAATCTATAAATTCTTACTTGATTCATGGTCAGAGATTATATACAAGTGAAGATTTCCATCAATTGAAAGATTTAACTTGAGTCATATAATTGTCATTTAGCTGTCATTTTAATGTTACTTTTGATGTATGACGGTATGAAATTTATTTGTACCTTAAGGGAATTTTTATTCTTATTTTTGTTAACAATAGTGTTTAGGTAAAAAATATTTACAAAATAAAAAAATTAGTTTGAAAAGACGTTTATTATACCATTTGATAGCTGAAGTGAGTTAATTTAAATGAATAAATAAAAAAAACTTCGCCAACATTTATTGTTACTAAAGGGACCTCTTTTCATGTTTTAACTTTAAACTTGTATGATATGCATGTCAGACTTTCACTATTCAGTATAACTTTCATTGTTGAAGACATTATAGAGTTTAAAAAAATAAATAAACGATTCTTCTTTTCGTTTTCAGATGTCTTTAGATATAATGGATGATATGAAATTTCATGATAATAAGTTATTTCATCTTTGCTTTAAAACAGTTTTATCCGTCGAAAAAATATTTACAAAGTCAATCTCAATTTTCATAAGATGTTAATATCAATATTCATTGGATCAAGTTAGTCTGTCTAAATTGATAATTGCAAAAACTTAATCCACATTAGGACTAAATAAATGGACTTTAAATTTTTTTTTAAATTATATTTGTTCAACATGTTTACTTGTTCTTCTCATAAATGTACATAAGCCAAGACTCAGTGTTGAAAGCTGTATTTTGACCTATACTGGTTTACGTTTTACAAAGTGTGACTTGGATGGAGAGTTGTCTCATTTGCACTCATACCACAACTTCTTATATCAATAGATGAAAAGTTAGAGTTAAATAAAAAAAAAAAAAAAAGAAAAGAAAAGAAAAAACGTTTTTCTTTTCGTTTTCTGGTACTTTTAATTAAGATTTTGATCTTTGAATTTTATGTATTGTGTGTTTTAAACAAGAAGATAGACTTGTCGTATAATGTTAAATGATCACTTAAAAAGAAATTTATTATCCGTACATTGTATGCGACAAGGATGTCCTTGTTCACCTATCATGTAAATTTCTACATTAGAAATGTATTATAGCAAAACACGTATACTAATATGTCAACATTATTTTTTAAACAAAAAAAAATATATGAACAAGTCATGTTTAAAATTAAACGCTTGTGTAAGAGGAATTGTGTACTGAATCTAAGTACTTAAACGAATATTGATTAAAGTAATGCTTAAGGTCCTTTTTTTTTTTTATGTATGTGAAGAAAATATATGAGTTCTAACAAACGCAATTAACTTTAAAATTTCAACGACTTCCATGTGTGATATGGGTCATTTTCAAAAAAATGTCGAATTTCCAGTACACCCATGCTAATTTTTTTTTATTTCTAATGGAAATTTCAGTTGTAATGGTTTAAATGAAAGCTTGTCGTATTTGTGATTCAGAACATTAATAATAATAAACACCTTACATCTATTTTGATAAAATTAAACTGCATTCAAGTCCGATTTTGGGGGTATTTGTCTGCTTTCAGTGTCAGAAAAACACATTTCAAATTTTCTGATCGCCTTGATATCTGCAAAAGGGACTTTTTAAGAACGTTAATTATTACTCTAACGAAAAATTGTAGCTTCTATATCATTCTATGTAACATATTATCTACAAACTAAATTGAATCAGCGTACGGGAGGTTCATGTCTTTCCTGTTACCGCTACTTAAATCAGCCGTTAAATTATTCTCCCTATAAATATTGAATCAGTCAGTGTTGATCTCAAAAGTGCAAAGTAATCTTTACATTTAAAACGCCTCGTTTCTTGAACGACAGTGTAGAGAAAAGTAATTTCAAGACATTTAGTGAAAAAAATAGAGTGTACTTTTTTTCATGTCTATGCTGTTACCACCAATTTTGATTAATTACACCAACAGTATGTAATACTTGTAAAAAGTGCAATAACGTGTTGGAAACCAAATTCACAATAGAAAAACATAATCACTTCACCAAAGGGAGTAGTTATTTCACAACAGCAATCAAAAACGAAGAAATTTGTCTATCCTGTTACTATGGTTGCTATGGTTACAGTAACAGGATAGACAATTGTAGACAAAAAGTCGTTAATTTTTTTATCTTAACATATAGGTGCAAAACGAATGAAATATTTCGTTGTTTGAACTCATCTCAAGGTTATATAACGTCTTAATCTTCCCAATTAAGCATTCACAGGTGCAATACTGATATCGGTAACAGGATAGACAAAAAGGTAACAGGATAGACTTTTATATAGTGATATATCAGAAACGTACGTTCCTGTTACCAATGAAATAAAGAGAAAAGTAAACTAACTTATGAGGGAGTTACTTGATGTTGGGTTTATTTGAAAGGGTGAAAAAATGCCGTACAATATAAATGGCTATCTTAGACTTGCATTACTGGTGGAAATTTTTACAACCTTTGAAAAACAATTTTTAGAGGCATTTTTCAGTACAACCTGGAAAATTGGCAAATAATCTATTATATTACAGAATGAATATATATAGAAGTTTATTCTCTTTAAAATCATCTAATTGACTACGTAAAACGAGCTTTACATTTTATCTAAACCTTTTCTTAATAACCCAAAATTTCTTTTGAAAATGGTAACAGAATAGACAAAATATTGTACCACCGATCAAAAAATGTTTCAACATATTCTTGTATGACATCATTAAGATTGCATCTTTTAATATGTTGTTCGTAAAATACTGTTTGTTTTGATTTGCTTATGTAGAGGGCTGTTTGAATAAGTAACTTTTAATATTTTTTTCAATTTCAAAATTCGACATTTTTTGAAAATGACCCATATAAGACGTCAAACGTTCTGATGGGAATTAAACAACGTGGCAAACGAGAACAAAAAAAAAATAAAAAGCTAACAGAATTTATCATTCGTCATAACATGTACAAAAAGTAATAATAAAAACTAAGATCAAAATGCTGAATGATTTTCTTGATATTGTTCCTCGTTTTAATTCAATGAGTAATGGAAATGAATTTGAATTTATATTTTCCTGCGAAGGATGTGAAATATTAGTTCTCTTTGTTAATAGTATAAGCGAAATGCATAATGAGAGAAACGACTAATGTCAATACAATAAAATGTTTATAAGAGGGACGTAAAAAAAGGGGGGTGAATTTGCACGGAAGAACGCGAAATAACATTGCCATTTCACGATGAACGAACAATTAATAATCACTATGTCTTGCGCGTTGACATTTTTATTTATTTCACGAAACACGGTGAATAACGAACCTTTTTCACTGCTGCACGTGAAGTTAAAATGACAAAACACGTTGCACGAAAATAACCCTTTACCACCATCTTATAATAATATGATTCATGACCACCATCTTATAATAATATGATTCATGACTATATATAATATAAGTAATCAAGATATTGTAAAATGCTAAATTTATAGGGGAGACATATTGTCAAAAATATTGTAATAAATTTTGACAATTGTTTCAATGCTACATAGATATAGAAAGATGTGGAATGAGTACCAATGAGACAACTCTCCATCCAAGTCACAATTAATATAAAAATAAACCATTATATTTAAAGGTACGGTCTCCAACACGGAGCATTGGCTCACACTGAACAGCAAGCCATAAAGGCCCCAAAAAATTACCAGTGTAAGACCATTAAAACGGGAAAACCAACGTTCTAATCTATATAAAATAATGAGAAACGAGAAACACTTATGAACAACATAAGCAAACTACAACTACTGAACATCAGATTTCTAACTTAAAACAGGTGCAAACAATTGCAGCGGGATTAAACATTTTAACGGTACAAAATCTTCTCCCTTATCTGAAACAATAGTGCAACATCACAACATAGAAAGACACACTATACACATGATACATGTCTGTATTGTTTTCTGTATATGAATTTGTTATATCTGTTTTTATTTAGTAACAATGTTATTTCCTATTGTTTGGATTTTAAACTTATAAAACTCTTATTCTTATTTCAATTAACAATGGCATACCCTTCGAATGAAAGGCTATTTACTTTTCA
Source organism: Mytilus edulis (assembly GCA_019925275.1). Classification (NCBI taxonomy): domain Eukaryota; kingdom Metazoa; phylum Mollusca; class Bivalvia; order Mytilida; family Mytilidae; genus Mytilus; species Mytilus edulis. The sequence goes on from CM034361.1 coordinate 55,725,553, forward strand.
TTAATTAATAGTTATCCCACAAGGACGCGGTGTGTCAGTGTAAGATCACCCCGATGGCCGGAGGCCAGAGGGTGATCTAACACTGACACACCAAGTCCGAATGGGATAACTATTTTACATCCCAGCTGTTTTAGATTAGACGGAAAACCATTTACAATTCATAAAATCTAGTTTAGAATGCCACACAACCATTATAATATACTTTATATATTACTATATGATGTATACCCTTAATGACCCTCAAACACGATGAGTAGATATCAAATAATGTCAACTCGCCCCGCTTGCCAATCGGACCACATAATATTGCCACTTAATAAAAAAAATCGCCCAATTCTTGTTTACCGACTCGCCCCACTTTTGAAAAAGTGTAAAATCAAATTGAACAATCAGTCTGAAAAGTCACTTATTCATGTTATTAATGAAAAAGGTTTAAACTTCACTGAATAAAGGTTTGACAACTCGCCCCACTTATAAAAAGATCTTGCTTCCTTTAAGTATGTCAAATTACTATGATTTCGTATCCAGTCGTCCTGGTGTAGTGGTATGTGTCGTGGCTTGATATGCTAAAGGTCTTGATCCATCATATACACTGGATTTTTTCAACGTGAATTTTGATAGATAGGCTTTTCCGTATAACTAATTATAAGTTTTATAGTGGATTTGACATTCTCGCCAAAATGTTACAGAACAAAAGAAAGCATGCATAACAAAGAAACTCAAACTGGGGTGATCTGGTAGGGGTGATCCGGCTCAGAACAAAGGAGCTGGGATGTAAATTTTTGGGTTCATTTGACCTATTCGTACGTATCAAGGTAACTCCCACAGGTTATAAACAAGACATAGTATTTTACGTCAGAAAAGAATGTCACAAGCGATAATTAAATTCATTTTTGCACTCTAAACATGTTCAGTGGTATTGTATTTATGCACCTAATTAGTATAATCAAAACATGTCTTTATAATACCTTATATAAGGTATGTATTTCATGTAACTGCCTTTTAATGTCATTGTACACAGTAGCTGTTTGAAATTTTTACCGCTTTTAACTAAGTGCACGTATCTCTTGGAAGCCTCCTACTTTTAAAAAAATCATATCATTATGCGGTAAATATTAAAAATTCGTAAAAATTGTTATAAAACTGTTACAACAGCATGTTGCCGAACGTATCCTTTAATCTGTCTTTTACTGACTTAGAAGTGATAAAAGTCCAAATATCCTTAATAAATTGCACAGTCAGTTTTTAAATGGATAAAGGGCATAACGATCTAGATAGTATACGCTTTTTTATCTACTCTGAATTTCGTCGTTTGTTTTCCATTCCGTAACGATATCTGGTTCTCTCTATATAACGGATCTCAATTTCATTTTAGAGATTATGCAATAAGCAATGACAATGGTACATGTAGTTGTTATCGTTTAGGTAGAAATAAACCATCAGTTTAGTCGATTTATTTCATCATTAATGCCACTCTTTTATACTGATTGTGAGAAATGAACCCATAAACCACACCCGTGTCTGAATTTGTATTGTCGGCATTTATTGGATAAAAATAATTCCAATATCTATTGGTTCGGACTATTAGATAAAGTGCATAGTACATATATATATATATAGATTCTACCACTGCATCGAGTATAATTCGATATTTATCCACTCGAGACAGCTAAATTTTCAAATTTAAAACGCGAGGCTTGCCCGAGCGTTTTAAATATTTAAAATTTAACTGTCGAGAGTGGATAAATATCGTATTACACGAGATTTGATGGTGGAATCTGTTTCTCTAATGATTTTCTAACATTATGCAGGCAAACTTATTCCTTCTTTTCGAATGATCTGCAAAAAGATGTGTTCTTTCTATGTGACGTCGTCAGGCATGGTCGCCTTTTTTCATGCCGTCACAACAGGAAATTCAGAAGAAAGCAAGAAAATTCGACGTCATAATCGGGTTTTAACCAATGAAGTTCTGAGATCAAACGAACCACACGTTGATTAAATTTGTTTATACAATGGGTGCAGAAAGGAATAAATTGACGAAGAATTAGAGAAATTGTATTATAACTTTCATACTTTTTGCAGTATAACATAAATACATAGCTATAAGATTAATACTGATAAAGAAAATCGAAGTCTACACAAGAAAATGCCTGCATAAGTTATCAAAGGTTATCAGGAATATGACAGTTGATATCCATTCGTTTGATGTGTTTGAACTTTTGATTTTTTCCATTTTCTTCGGAGTACAGTATTTTTGTGATTTTACTTTTTGTCATTGCTCAGTTGATAAACACATCCGTTGTCCCATCCAGGTTTTCGACATAGACCATACAACAACAAAAAACATTGTCTAGTAACAACATGATATCTTATGATTCTCCCCTATTCCAGGGGTATATCACTTTACATACATGTTCCCAAAATGAGTATGTACTATTTGTGAACACTAGGTGGGAAGCCTATCTTTATTATCTGTCTTTATAAAGGCTCCTCTAATATGCACGTGAACAGTGACTATCAATCGCAGATGCAGTCTAGTCGTATAAGTGAAACTCTTTATATTAGCATAGAACACAAATAGAGTTCGAACAATCAATGTAATGAGGGGGAGGACAGGGGGGTACCCTTCTCCCTTTTCCCACCCCTCTTCTCCTTTCTCCTACCCCCGTTCTCCTTTCTCCCATTAGAATAAAACATCTCCTTTTGAGATATTTTTTCTTGAAATATTTGAAATTTTTTTAAAAGGAGAGATATTTTATTTTTTCTCCTTTCTCCCAGCCTTCCTCTCCTCAGTTTCTCCTACCCCATTTCTCCTTTCTCCTACCCCTTTCTCCCTGTCTCCCTTACCCCTGTCCCCCCTCATGTAATGGAAGACAGACACACATGTATTACATTGACATTAACACATTTTAATATCTTTTATTGACTAATATGCGGTATGGCATTGTTAAAAACAGTACATTGACCTACAGTTGCTAACCGTCGTCGTATGTTCTCTATATGTTTTTTTTTTCGTCTGAGGCGCTGGAAAGCTGAAAAAATCTATGAGTTCCATCAACGCAGATAATTTTAGAATTTACTGCCATGTGTTATGTAAGATCAAGAAACACTCTGATGGGAATTAAACAATGTGGGAAAACGACAAAAAGGGAACACAAAGCAAACAGTATTTATCACTAAGGTGGTACTTAACACTACAGGGAGATAACTCTGTAAACTCAGCTAAAGGTTTTAATTACGTTGTGCTTTTAAGGGAATCTGAAGCTTCTCAATGATCAAAATTAGTGTTTGTCAAAGTGCTATATAACCAGTGTAATTTTTCTGATCAATTGGTTGGTTTAAATTTTTTGAAATTTTTATATTTTTGTAAAAGGGTCAAAGTAAATACTTTGTCAAAATTTTATGAAAATTAAACGAGCCAAATTAATTTTAGTGAAAGTGTTGGGTACCACCTTAATTTAAATGAAACTGAACAAACTTAGGATCAAAATGTTTAATAAATTTTCTAATATTGTCCACTGTTTTAGATCAATGAGTTTTGGAAACAATTTAGATTTTATATTGTCTTGCGAAAAATGTGATCTTTTAATAATCTTTGTTTACAGAACCTTCGAAATGCAAAATGAGAGAAACAACTATATTTATGTCAATACATGCAGTGTGCAAGGTTCGTGACTAATATTATAATTTATCTTACCTCCTATACATTTCTAGGAATATGATTGGTTAAAAGCGTCCTCGTCGAAACCGTGTATATTTAATATTAGGTTAGTTGGGAGGCGGGGCTTATTTCATACACGGTTAGTAGTGGAGTTGCTTCCCTTTATATTCCATTATAAGGTAATAAGGAGGCGGGGCTTATTTCATACACGGTTATTAGTGGTGTTACGTCCCTTTAGAAAAACAAAACAGTACTGAGAAAAAATCTTAAAGGTTTCAACAGACAAAGAAAGTGATGATGAAGTGAAATAAATTCATAAAATACATTTAAATCTAACAAGTTGTCATTGTTGGCATCTGGTTTTGTAGGATCAAAGGACATAGTTTCTTAATCATGTTAATGCTAACTGTATTGAAAACTTGCTCACTTTGATAGGTCACTAGTCTAAATTTTACACGTTAAGATAGTCGGTAAGATAAAATCGTTACATATTGTGCTAGTGGCGTAATACGGTATATACGGGGTCAGTAAATTCCACCCTATATATACCGTATTAGGTCACTAGCACACTATGTAACTAATAATAACAATCAAGATATTTGAAATTAAGTCTTTATTGAGGAGGTATGTTTTCAAAATTACATTGTAATTAAAAAATTATAACATTTTTTTTTCAATGCTACAAGTTTGCATTGTATTCTGTATCTCGTTTAACTATTTATAAGTTTTTTTATAAGAAATAATCCTATTTCAATGTTTGGATTTTAACTTATAAAAATCTTATCCTTATTCTTATTATGAAAGTCATACCTTCCAAATGAAAGGCTGTTTACTTTTCAATTAAATTTTGGAGTTCATTTGACCTTGATGGGAAAAGCCTTCGTTCTTATCAAGGTAAATCCCACACGTTATAAGCAAGACATAGTATAATATTTCCCTTCAGTAAGGAATGTCACAAACGATAATTAAATTCATATTTGCATTCTACACATGTTCATTGACTTTGTATCTATGCAACTAATTAGCATAATCAAAATATGTATATATATATATATATATATGTCGTGTACAAGTTGCGATTTTGTACAGGTTATAACATGTACAAAAATATTGTACATGTTATAACTTGTATAATGCAAAAATACAAGTTATAACATGTACAAAAGTATCTCATACATGTTATAACCTGTACAAAATATTGCATAAAAATGGTTTTAACTTGTACAAAATCGAAAAATAAGGATATTTTTCTATTATCGCAACAGATGATATTGACCTCAATAACATTTTCATAACTTTTGTATTATTCCTTCATATTAGTGTGTTTTGTCCTTTTTTTATACAGTTAATCTCCAGGGGTCAGTATTACGAAGCTTTACTAAGACCTGTCATAAGATATATCTTAGGACATGTCTTATGATCCTCTTATAACTATCTATTGACATATCTTTATTTGATGAATTATAATTGTGAGTGTCCACTTTGAAGGCAATAGTAAAATACTTTCTTTCTAGTTGACACTAAAAGACATAAGAGGATAGCCAGGATAGATGTGTCTACAAATAAAATTGGGAATTGAAATTGGGTATGTGTCTAAAAGACAACAACCCGCCCATGGAGCAGACAACATCCAAAGGCCACAAATACATGCTTTCAAAGTAGAGGATATATATTTAAAACATAAAAATGACATTCGCCTCATGCAATGATCTTATAGTCTATAAACAAAAATTGACTTATAAATTTACATAAGTCATGCTGAAGGCCAAAAATGATGAAGAGTAGATCCAAAGATATTGATAATGAAGCGTGGTCCAATAAAAACTATTTCAGCTCTCTCTTGCTTTTACAGAGTAAGCATATAAGACATTGTTTTAGTCTTTGCATGCTATACAAACGAGAGGGAGGAGTATTTCCCAAAATTTATTAGGAATCGTTCTTAAATTTTTTGGAAGAATTTAGTTTCTAGTATCTAATGTAATTGTCTTTGAGGAATGCAAGCTTTTAGTAAATAGTAAGTTTCACACTTATTTAAGCCATGATGGACTGCATAAAACATACAATTACATGAAAACACATTTTGCCAACACAAGTCATGAAACATATATTTCTGAAACTTTGTGATCATTGTCCTCTACAGAAAAAGACACGTTCTGGACTATTTATTGTTGTTCTTTATGCATTGGTGAATTTAAATGTATATTTTACTTCATTAAGATTTATTTTAAATTTTGTACAAGTTAAAACCATTTTTAAGCAATATTTTGTACAGGTTATAACATGTATGAGGTACTTTTGTACATGTTATAACTTGTATTTTTGCATTATACAAGTTATAACATGTACAATATTTTTGTACATGTTATAACCTGTACAAAATCGCAACTTGTACACGACATATATATATATGTTTTTCCTATGGATGTTATTTAATGTCATGAAACTGTTTGAATGATTTACAACGTTTTAACAACGCGCGCGTATCTCTTTGAAACATCCTGCTAAAAAAATGGATCAATATTAAAGGAGATATATTTACCGTTATTAAACATTGCTATAAAAGCGCGAGGTATGGCTAGCCCCAAAACCAGGTTCAACCCACCATGTTTTCTTAAAATGTCATGTATCAAGTAAGGAAAATGGCAGTTGTTATCTTATAATTAGTTTCTGTGTGTTTTACACAACGTTTTGTTTTTGGTTGCATTTCAGTGTTTCTGTTGTTTCCTATGTTTTTCTCTTATATTTGATGTGTTTCCCCGGTTTTAGTTTGTAATGCGGATTTGTTGGCTCTCAATCGATTTATGACTTTCGAACAACGGTATACTGCTGTTGCCTTTATTTAAATCCGTAGATTTGTATAAACCAACAGATTGTTACAGAAAAAAACCTTTAATATGAGTTTTACTAACTGAGAAATGATATAGACTCGAATATCTGACAGGTAAAAAAAAACTGTTAGAAATTATATTTTATGTTTCTGTAATAAATTGTAAATTAAAGTTTGTACAAAGACAAGATTTTCAATTTTATAGCTACTAACTACTACATTTCAATATGTTGTCAGTCAGGAAATGGGAGTTTTTACGAGATCTTTCATGTGACTGTCTCATTACAATAACTTTAAAATTGTTATTGATATGAACATCAAAGTTAGATCGGACATTTTGACTTTGGTCAGCGTGTCTTTAGGATCCATCACGCAAACGACACATTTTGTTATTCAATATCAGAGTTACACTTATAAGAAACGGTCCCGCTGAAAAAAAAACCCCATAGTTACAACAACAATTTAAAGTAAATTACTCGTTTGAAATTTTTATCTCAAAATTGAAACAAACAAAAAAGTTAGAGACTAGTTTGGGCTGTCTTGGAACTTACGTGATTGGTGATACAAACACATGTTTCAACAAAACATAATTACCCTTGTTTCTCTTTTTGTCTTGAAGGTTATATTTAGTTATCAAATATCAAGAAATTGATGATTTGTCTGTATACAATAGCTTTGGTATTTTTGCAGGTCTATTCTCGATTCTAATTCTTATTTGTATTACATGTATTTATCTATATTTAAAGTCATATGAATTAATTCATCATAGATACCAGGATTAAAATTTGTATTTACGCCAGACGCGCGTTTCGTCTACAAAAGATCACCAGTGACGCTCGAATCCCTAAATGTTAAAACGAGTGACTGGTGAAAAATAATGCTTATCAAATTCTTGAAACACACTGCATGTATATATAATACACTTCGTCTTCTATCTTCTTTTATCATTTTGTTCGGATCAATATCGTATAATCGTCCAAAAAATCATCTCGGTCTGTTATGATGTGAAAATATTGCAGTTAATTAATTGTCATGTTTAGAAGCCGAAGTTTACCGATTGTCACCTTAGTAAACAATCAAGAAAGAAACATGAATATTGGGTACGTGTATAACATGTACAATACGATAATAGTTTAAGTTCAATGACAGATCCATGCGTATTACGATCACCGAATTTTTATGAGAAAGGTCACACTGAGTTCACTGCATACGGAAAATACATCGGCGAATTGTTTACTGGAAGCAAACAATTAAAAAAAGTAAATTTCTTCTTAATTTGGACAAATTATAGAATTTTCCTGAAAAAAAGATGTGTACATGAGTTTATAATAAAAACTAGCCATTTAGTTATACAAAAAAAACCATATGGATTAGTTTTTAAATTTGAAGTTTAATTTGGCTTTAAGGCACGATAAACAATACAAAACATTGTGTTGATACACTTTAATATATGAAATGACAGACAATCATTCAACGCAGATTTACATCTTTGTCATTTTACATGTTATAAAAAAATAATATGATTTGTTTAAATAAAAAACCGAATCGATGTTTAAAACATACATGTAGTTAACAATTTACCATGATATTAAGTACGTAACATTACTACAAGACTTCAGATTTGTTTTCATCATTTTTGTATTGAGCAGTGGAAAATCAACCGCATAGCATATCTTCTGGACGAGCACATGCGATTAAAAACGCAACCAATGAAGTTAACCCGTAGAGCAGACTGTACCAACTATTTAGACATCTATCTGTACATGCCTTTTTTTCATAATTGAGTATACAAATGCGTCTGGTAAAGCTCAGTTCCGTTTACAGGAAGTGAATTAACTCCCTTGTCAATCTGCATTTCCTGTAACACCTCGCGGAGTAATGATATCATTTCTATTTTAAGCTGGTCCCGATCACTAGCGCTTGTAAGTCTTTCACTACTACTACAGGGACTTCCACATTCAGGATTTTTTGGTATTCGATCATTATATTGTTGATTTTTAGTTTGTGGGATGTTTGATAACGTGGCATATTTTCCTGAACTTGATAGATTCGCCGAGTCACCATTCTTTGGAATTTTATCGTTATAACACTGATAGTTTGTTTGCGTCGTCGTTTCAAACTTAGGGTGTGGTATAGGCGAAATCTTCTGAAATTCTTTGCGAATATC